>KV751324.1:23168012-23186165 GCA_001698575.1 Mola mola | reverse complement strand
ATATATTTTCAAATATAAATAATAATAATAATAACAATAATAATAATGCCTTGCAATACACAAACAAGCTTAGATTACTACTCACTTGGAGAAGCGTTCAGCTAGGGCATTGTTTTTCCCTCGACCACTCAGCGACAGCTCCTTCGCAGTGATTCGTAAAGACTGCGTCACCCAGGTCCTTCGATTGAAAGGACTGCTTTCCATCTTTGCAAGCTGATGGGAGAACAACCTGAAAGGCAGACAATTCAAACTTCAGTCATGTCAGTAATCACCTTTATGTTAAGCTGGGTCCATAATGTGGATCTATATGATCGTACACATAAAAAACAGTCTTAAATAATACAATAATGTTTGTTTTCTAAGTTGTTAAAGACATTATATGCCTCACAGTGGTTGGCTCCACTGCTGACCGCTCCCCCTCCTCTTTGAGTGTGTTGGTGCTAGTGGCTAAACTTTAGTAACGGCTTTGCAGAATGTAATTTACAACAAAAGATGGGACATTTACTTATTAACTTCAAACACACAAAAAGAATATGGACAAGTACAATATATGTATAACCAAACTGCCTATTGTTCAGTGTCGTGGTTGAATCAAAGTGGCGCCACACTGGTACAAAGCAACTGTAACTCATAATGTCCAAGGCAGCAAGAGGTCAATCTGCCATTCAAATCATAATAAACCACATCATTTTAAACCAATTTTCAAATTTCTTGTTGTTGGATCTGCTTGATGTGAATTTCTAACTTGGGATACTTAAATTATGAAGGTGAACTGTGATATGAGAATACTGTTTTTATTACATGGTGGCGGCAATATTTCTGTAATTAGGTGAGTACACCCTACAAAACCTTTAAAATAGTAAGTACTATATGTAAAATGGCTACCATTGTGTTGTTTTATTTCTAATTTTAGAAAAAAAAACAACCAAATAAATAATTCATAATCTATTAAGAATACTTTACAAGTTTCCGGCAAGCAACATCAGCCTTTCCACCTTACACTTTTAACACATTGCATTTTTCTGGCTTAGCAGTATTTTTGGGAAACCCCGTCAAAGAATAGGTCTTGATTAACCTTGTTGCCACAAAATGACCTTGGTAACACACAATCAAAGCAGCTAATGACTTATTCTAATATTGCTACACCAGAGTCCTGTTTACTGATCGATTCGCAGAACTTCAGCGGAGTACCTTCAAAGAATAGAATGATCTCCCTCTTGTTGTGTACCGTCTCAAAGACAGTCATTATAAGTAACTGGACGGACTCAAATGCACCCACGCGAAAAAGAATGGGTAAGTGTAGACACGGAAATGATTCGTTTGGAAAAGATCCGTTTTAGGCTTTAAAACGATGTGACAGCATACGTTGAAATGCAGGAATCTGAAGGAAAGTAATTAAGGTCACTAAAATAATATGTGTCTGTAGAGTATGTGTAGCTGTGTTTAGGTCAGCCATCTCAACTTAGACAGGAAACTGATGTCCTTGAGGTGTAAGCGCATGATTAGTGAGAAAGACAACTGAACAATAATGATGGATTCTTTTTCCGGAGGGCACTTCACCCACTGGTTATGCTACAGGCAAGACAGGGCCTAGGATGACAGTTCCTCTGGTCCCGCCCAATATTTATCAGACGTGATTTTGGCTAATTCATCTGCGCCTCACTAAACTTAAAAAAAAAAAAAAAATGCAACACAGAAATGGGAAATGAAGAGGCAGAAAACTCATGATCTATGATGTACTGTAAGTTAACGTTTCTTTCTTCTTATGATGTCTTTTATGCTACATAAAAGACATTAAAGACACCAAAGAAATTCACAGACTTGTTGGTGTTGGCAGTTTCCACACTAATGATCCTAGAAAAACCTGGTTTAAAATACAAAAAGGTAGAAATGAGGTTTTGAAGCTAAAGAGCTGGCTGAATGTTTTGATAGTTTAATGGTTTTAATCAGTGGAAAGTTGTAGAGGGGCAGTGCGCCAAAAAAATAATGTAATAATAATAATAATGATGATAAAGAGGATAACAAAACACAAACTGCTCAGGCCTTCTGCTCCAGCTATGAAGTCTTAACCAATGAGACACGACTCTAATCTTAACTCTGCCCAGAGACAACGGCAATAAAACAATCTGATTGGAAAACTCTAATTTTAATTTTTTTAGGTTTCAGTTTTCAGAAACCTTTTCATTCCTTTGCAAAATCATCATAAGTAGCCGCTAATCATTTAACAAAAGAAAACAAAATGTTTACTTATTGCCTCTGAGAACCATAGACTTTGCCTTAAAAGAACACTCCCTCAAAGAGATAATGCATGACAACAAAGCAAAACAAGGCTAGGCATCATCAAACAACAAAAAAATATCAAAGCCTCAAACACCTTTATCAAAATGAGTGATTTGGCGTGTAAATCTAATTGTTTCTATTGGCATTTTTCTTATTCAATGAATCAAATGTCCATAATTGAAATGTACAACTAACAGTAACCATAAACCATGAGAAAAACATTAAGTCCTTGTAAATGTAGTATTTGAAATGCTCCTCTGAAGAGTAGAAAGACCCTGACGGTCCCCCACTAGCATATATACGCAGTTTATCATGCACATATTTCTTGCTTGTATCTAAGTGAATTTATTCTACTAATTTAACAAAAAACTGAAAATAGTCATATTGAGAGCCATGATTTCAATATGAATCAATATGACTAACAATCCAAAGTCTATCTTCTACATACATGTCTGTTGTACAAACCTTTCAGTTTCTGTCTGTGTCAAAATGTCCTCCATCAGCCCATCAACACAACCCCCCGTACCTGACACATACCAAAGGGTGCTCGCACATACGTGCTTGTGCAGTTATGCACGCAAACAGGTCAACCTGTTCAAACTTGCGCTCCTTTTAGTGAAGCATGAATCCTGGATTGGAACAACAAACACTGAACACATTGTCATAATGAGTGAATCCTTATCTTATGAAAGGCGAGAATTCCGCTTTGCAGCTGCGCAGTGTAACACCTGCCTTTAACAACACTCAAACGCACCCTGACTTACATTCGATACTACAGACTCCGAATGTCACAGGGCACAGCTGATGCACTTAATCATAAACAATGCTCTTACTCTGGGCCTTTTCCCCTCAGGTGGAACCATTACATCATCGCTCAGATGCAATACCAGTTTGAGGACTTTGGAACTGCAAAAACACTTTGGAGCGTATTATCTACAGAACACCAGTTTAGCTTGATGTAATACTCGATTGAGTATGTTACATGTTAAGAGAACAGAATTCAAAATATTTATGTGTCATTTCCTTCATCTACTGTCAGACTATATTTAGCGTTTTCTAGAGAGGCAGAAAGAAAAACAAAAAAGTTACTTACATCACAATGAGATGCTCCACACCTCAGATGCTCTAATTAGGTCTATTTTCTTTTAACCTCAGAATAGCCTGGAGCTTCTCGGTGCCCCTACAGGTATGAAGGGCTGACAGACAAGTTAGTTTACCTTGACTATTGATAAGTCCTGCATTGCGATGTGCATTCAATTGTAACCTGTTGGCTGAAAAGGTGCTCGCTCCTCTTTAGAGCCTTTTCCCTGACTCTGCCTCTATCGTGATTAGTCTGGATTAATCCAATACAGGGGTAACACAGGTGGAGTTCAGAGTCACTGCTCCCCTTTTTGATTATCTTTATACTGCTGATGGAATCAGAGCAACTTAAGGTAACAGCGAGAACACATAGAGCTGTTATCTAAAAGTCAGTAAACAGCAGGAAATGTGATTTCTTTAAATACAGAACAGGGTGGCAGTCATGTTTGTCACTACTCGAGCCAGGCATAAACACAAGCTTCTGAAATTTAAGCTCATTAAAGTTTGCGTACAACGCATACACAACAGGTCCGACTGGTAATCAAATCAATTTACGTACCAGTGATATTTGTTCATGGAAGTCTGTCCTAATAGATCAGACAAAAAAACCCCGACTACGCTTAAAAATCATACAGTAGCCTATTTTCTGATGACATCAGACAGTTGTAATCTGTCCCTTCCCTTTTAGTTATCTCCATCACTTGTTACGGACGTGAAGTGGACACTGACCTTTGGCCCTGGCAAGGAGTTAACAAGAAACCACGGAGCAGCCACAGCTCCAGCGTGACTCACGAACAAGGAGGAGTCCACGTTGCTTAATACCTGAGTGTCCTAATGAGTGTCTGTGCCTTCATAAACGACAGCACAGGACCCGTGGTTTGCGTGGGCCCCCTTAATTTGAGCAGGGGGATCAGAACTGCCTTGCTCAAAGGCAAAACATGTTATTAGACGAAGTTTTATTGTAGGGGTGTAACACTAAGGACGCTTCGTGACCTAATCCGGCCACGCGTAAAGGAAATAAAGGCCTCTTCATACTTTCGTAGGACTTTGTGTTAAGTGAAGTGACGGCCGGGCTGTCGATGGTTTCATATCGATTACCTCGGAGGGCGGTGGGAGCCGCAGCGGGCGCGCGCACGTGTGTTATCGCAGATAAAAATGACGTCAAAACATCAATTCCCTCACACTTATTCGACTTATTATAAGACACACACCTTTGGTGCTTTGGAAGCGGTGTCGCGCGAGTTGCTTTCACCGCCCTCGCCCTGAGTTTTGAGTCTTACCTGTGCGGACTTCCGTCGAGTGGCGACGCAGCGAGACACCTGACACCCGCCGCCGCCGTCGCCGCTGCCGCGTCCCCGCCTGATGTGACGCTGTCAGAGGTGGAGCGAACAGCAAGGTGTCATGGGAGTGGAAGGGCCGAGTCACGTGACTCCGGGCGCCAATGGCCGGGCGTGTTGCGTTATCTTTACCTGGCTGCGGACGTGCGGAAGAGAGCTCCGGCTGCTTCCAGGAGGAAACAAAGAGCTAAAAACGAGATGAAAACAAGAAAAAAGATGATGACCGCAGCTTTTCAACAATATGAGTGGTCGAGGAGGTGTGACTGGTGATGACTGGCTGTCTCAGTGCAGCAGCTGGTTTTGGTGACTAAAGTCAAAAACTGGTTTTTTTTCCCCCCCTGAAATGTTAAAGTCTGTGCGTAGCCTGACACTTTTAGACCATCACACCCATTGAAAGTGTTCTCTGTGCTCTTTGGATATAAGCATGACCTGTAGCATCACAATATCCAATCCAATGTTCAGTGGGGGTTGATTACTTGCATTGTATAAGGGGCACTGACGTCCACTGGAAGGCCGTTGTGACTTTTGTCACACATGACATTCATATGACAGCATTTAGCAGTATTCTACCTCTTGGTGTGACCCCTGAACCCTGCAGCATGATGACGCAGGACACGTAACCTGCATATGAAAACAATGGCTGCTCATGCTTGCTGCATCACTGAAGTTGCCGGCATGGGAGCATTTTGGCCCTGCTTATAAACAGAAATGACACCGGAACAAGGACTGTAGCAAAATACATGGATGTGAAGCGACATTAAATTAGTTCAATGTGTTTGTGGTCGTTTAATTACAATTCTTATGATTAATTCTGATTAGTTTCATCGAAAGCCCACATCCACCAGTCTATTTTTTTTTTTTTTTTTATTATTCCTTTTACTTCTTTATTTGACCTGTGAACTCCTTAAATGATGATACATCTTATGTAATATTAAAGGACATCAAAGACATTAAAGGCATTAAAAAAAAACAGATTTTCAGGTATAAATAATCACCACTGCTTTCAAAATGTTATTTTACTCAACAGTATTGTAACTCATATTCTAATATTGCCTCTAATTGTACTTAAATAATTAAACATTTAATATGTATAAAGATCTTGTTTAAATATTCTTATAATAAATAATAAATTGACCTACAGTAAGTTGATAGCCCTGAGGTGCTCCTTTGGAAAAGCCCAGCGAGCTCTGACTGGCCAACTGTTTAGCACGTGTATCAGAAATGCCACTTACCAGAGACTACAGTGGCTAAAAACAAATCTAACTGTACCTACGGATGCAATTGCTTCAGTGGTCCAAGGGGAATTTGTCCATGCAGTAGAAAACAACATCTCCTTATCAACTCTTCCTGTTTGGACCTGCCAAATTGCAGCTCTACACAAGGACGTGCCAGAAGAGTTGAACTTTGAGTTAACTCAGCCTGAGATGGAAATCCTAGTTTTGTAGTTCCAGAACAGACCAAAGACAGAGAAAGTAGTAAACTACAACAATCCAAGCTGATCCAGTAATAATGTGCTTGGTAGTTACATTTGAAAAGGCAATGAGGGTCAAATTCTAATTTATCTATTTAGCACTCGACTCAACAGATTTCACCGTGTTTATTTGTTACTTAAGCAACTGAAGTCAGTCACTGAGTGCTGTTGAAATTGACTATAACCTGCAGCTTATTTTAAAAAGACTCATTCTGAAATTGCATCTGCAGGCACACAACAATCTGGCTCACTCACGAATATTACATCTCAGTCTCCAATAATATATCGCTCAGGTTCCATCAGTAACCAGCAATGTGTCGAGATTGAAAGAGAATTTCAGTATTTTTCAACCTCAGCCCTAATTCCCGAGCTTTGAGGGTCTAAATCATCACAAAATTCATCCTTTCTTAAAAAAGATTACTTCAGTATGGAGCTTGGTCATCATGACCGATTTAATTTGACAAGGCTACAACAGAATGTCAAAACTATATTGCTTGTTTTTGCCACTAAGTAAACTCAAAAGGTTATTGCAAGTGTCTGGTAACATTAAGTAGATACCTACAATGAAACTCCCACGTGTTTTTGACTCAATAATCAATAAATATTCTGCTTCCTGTCACTGATAGAGCACTGTTCCATCGCTTTCTCATGTTTATGAAAGCCCAAACAATTTTTGAAGGAAATTTATTACAATTTGAATTTGTTTGTCTTTCATAAACATCAGAAAGCAGCAGAAAAATGCCCCATTGGCAACTGACTGATAGTGTCGGGAGCTCTATCAGTGACTGGAAGCAGAAATATTCGCTTTATACTCGAAAACACGTGTTTTTTTTTGTCTGCTAAGTATCTGCTTAGTGTTACCAGACACTTACAGTAACATTTTAAGCATTGTTAGTGACAAAAAAAATCAATTTAATTCTGACTTTCCATTATGCTCCTTTGTATTATTGATCTAATCAGTCGTGATGTCGCCCTCAGATCAGAAAAAAGCAACACCAACTCTTCTTTTTCATATAAGCAACTGACAGCTCTCTTGTGTGTATGGAACAAACAAGACAGCTGTCATTTGGGATCAGCTGATATCCGTCGGTGATGTTTCATATCAGTTTAAATTGTAAATAATGAATATAAGTTGATTGTTTTCCCCTCCGATGATGTTGAAACCGGTGCCACTTCATGTAGAAAGCAGAATGGCCACAAGACCCTATTTGCACAGCAGCCATTTGAAATGACAGTTCACAGTGACAGAGACACTGATTTGTTGGAACATCCTTGTGTGTTCGATGATAGCTCTCTAAATATTGTACAGAAACGTGTGATAGTGGGTTTAATGCAATAAAGTTACTGTCTTAACCTGAATGTTTTCTGTAATGTTTGTTGTTGTGCTTTCTCAAACAGGTTGGTGTGTTTACCTGTTAACCTGTTAATAATAATAATAGTATAACAATTTCTTCCATGGAGCACTTTTCATTACAAAATATTGGTAAAAAGGGTGTTAATATATTATGTTAATACATCTAAAATAAGGAGTCTGATCGCAGGATTTTCATCCTCAAGGTAGTGATACAACACGACAACAGTTCAGCTATAAGTGTCCTGTCTCAGGCAGGGTGAAGAAAACAGTAAAGTGAAAAGGAAATGTGAGGAGAAAAGCACATAAGAAACACGACAAGCTGGCAAAGAAAGATGGGAGCAGAGAGAGCACAGGGGAAACAAATCAGGGTGGATCAGAACAATCAAAACAGTTGGAAACAGGACAAAGTCTAAAGCAAATTTTAGAGCCCCCCTCCCTACAGTTGTAAAGCTTCGACTTCGAAAGCCATGAACACAGACCATTAGAGTGGGTTTGACTTTTACTTGAAAATTCTTTAATATCATAATATTAATATGATGATCAAAATGTGTCTACATCAAGCTTAACAACATTCTAATAGTATTTTATCCCACATGACCACACATTAAGACTTACTCGTTTATGTATTATTTTAAATGACCTAACAGGATAGGACTTGATTTGTTTTTGTAGGTTTTTTTCCTATCAAAGCCACATATATTTGAGATTTATAAACAACCAAATACATAACAATACACAAGCAAATATGAATCATACGAATGAAACGTAGCCTCATTTTTACACAGCTGTGGAGGAACTGTAATCTTTTACTCAAGTTAAAGTACTAGTTTACTAATGCACATACTGGGGAAAAAAATAAACAATACAGATTAAAGTGTGTAATCATTCAAATGTTCCCAAAGTGTTAAAAAAAAAAAAAGAAATAATGCATAAAGTGTCCCTCGTGATTGTGATACCCCATGCTGGGGCAGAGATTATTATTAATTCATGTGTTAATGATTAATTCATGAATTGCATAAAAACGGGAGTTTATTGTTGTAGTTGGTTAAAGTGGAGCTATTAAACCATTTTTAAAACCGTCGCAATTACTTGGCAAGATTTGTTTTATTAAATCAGTATTGAAATAGCAAATAAGCAAATCCTCATCTTAAAAGATGGAACTTTTAGTATTTTTCAAAAAATGCTTAAACAATTATTAAAATAGTTGCAAAATACTTTATATCTAATACTTATAATTACCAGAGTAGATGGCCAACAGTTTGAAAAAATGTTGAAGCCAACCTTGGGACTATATTAATTCAGTATCTTGAAATAATGAGTTAGTTTTTAAGAATTATAAGAAACGTTCCCAATATTTTGATATTTTCAAAATGACTCATGGGATTATCTGCAGACTTTAACTTTATATTAAGTCAAAATAAGGAGAAAATGTGTCATTTCATCTCGAATCTTATTTTTCATCACACGAAACGAGCTTCCATACCAAATAACAAATCAGATCACTTTTTTTTTTATTTAAGTAATCATACAAACCGAGCAAAGCCTGCAAAAAAGGCACAGAAACAAAATGCAGAGTAAACATGAAGATCAACTAAAAAATGCAACAGTCGATAATTCTGTCCTACTACAAAAACAGATTCCAGCGGATATCATTAAACACGCGATGCTGACACACACATATATTATTAATACACAATCATAACTGATATTATTCGATGGACGCGGGGGCAGCGAATTAAGCAGCAGAACCACCGGGTCGCTTATGTCATCCGTCCGCTCCTTCTTTCACATCTGTGGCTTTTCAGTCGCTGTGCAACAAACGCGGACCAGCGCGCAGCTGCGCCGCTAAGTGGGCGCAGTATCTCTACGTGCTTTTGTACAACGGAGAATGGACTGACGGCCTTTTCCGTGGCCACTCTCGGGCAGCAGGAGCCGAGAGGAGAAGATGACCCTTTTCTCTTCGCTCGAGGAGGCTGTGCTGCTGCTGTGTGGGGGAGTGGGTCACATCCTGTGGCGTTTCCTGTCTTTGTAAACTAGACGGTCTGGAAAGCGTCGGGCGGCGCAAAGTAAAAGGTAGACATATTTTCATTTTCACGTCGATGCTCGATGGATGTCGACTCTGCATTCGGCGGCCCGCGCTTCCATCCGCGCTCATGCACGCTCGGACGTGAACGTTAAAGGATTTAGCAAATATCACGGCGTCAGTATTAGCCGTGGCTAGCTCGCTAGCTCAATCATCGGGAGGGGGAGGCGCTCGGAACGACGGCCATCACGAATGTCTTTATCGCTAAATCTCGCCTTGAGTCGGTTGGATTTGCGCTTTACGGGGTTAGAATGGTGGAAGTGGTAATTATCCCAGTCCAAAAAGAGGATTCCTTAGTAAAGGTACAGTATTAAATCGATGACCAGTTGGACTATAAAATGTTCGATCAATGACATTTCAGTGGGCGACGGCGCCAGCGAGCAGCTAGCAGCTGGCTAACTTGTGCTCAGCACAAGCAAAACAAACGCTCGGTTGGCTGTCGTTGCGAAGGCCAATTCAGTGAGTACAAAAAAACCCTGCATATTTCCTGTCAAACAACGCTGTGCGGTGTGGTGACGTTTTGTTTGCTGACACGTAACGGTGCCAGCCAAAATCCGATGCGACGTAGCCTCACAGCCTTTCCATCTGCGCTAGCCTCTGATAGCTGTCTATGTCTTAAGCGACGCCAATCAGCCAACCACCGCCGATAGCGAAGGCACCGTAGCGTCACGGTCTGCCTCCATCTGGCTACTGTAAAATCCTCTGTGATGGTGTGGCTCACGAAAAACAACCAAAACGTAACGCAAAGACCAGCACAATAACCCACCGTGGCCCCCTCGTCGGATAGGGACAGGCTTACTTGTTGAAATAAATCCCCACTGAACGTACGATTTAGTAGACTTTGTGTACACGAATGATATACATAATAAATGTTGTACACATTAATTTAATGGCTAAAGACAGATTCCTTTTGCTCCCATTTAGTGGTCAATGGTTGAAAAATAACGGAAAACAAACCCCCGCCACAAATGTGTAACCGTTTAATTGAAAACCAATACTGAGGCTTTCAGAATGAATACAGCATCAAAAACATGACATGGTGGTCAACAGTATCAGTAGTTTTATATTTGCTGTAGGGAGCATTCTGAGTTGTGATATTTTGATGTCCCCATTAAAAGTCTTGATGCCCCCAAATCAGATTTCACAGCTGTCAGAAATAACAAGTGCATCGATACTTCTTAATTATTAGGAAAAAAATCAAAAAAACAGCCCAGCCATTAAAAAGGTCAGAAGCTCAGTCGATAGCCCAAAACACAACAGGGTTAAAGGCCTATCTAGAACATGCTACAGCTTATCAACACAATGGAAATATTAGTAAAATTATTGGGGAAGTGTTCTATCAGCGTGAAAAAGTGGATTTTTACAAAAATGACTTTGCCATCTCTTTTGCATCTCGTGCATTATGGTATTAAAGATAAGAAAACTTTGTTGAATGTTGATTGGTCGCATGTCACTGCTAGCTAGGTTGGCTTCCGGGAAAATGTAAAGGTTAATTCATCTAATGTTGGCCTATATGTGAAAAACAGACCTATTTCAGTGGAAAAACAAAACAAAACCAATGACGTAGTGTTATTTGTGTTATAATATGTAATGTTAAATATCATTGTCGTCAAATGTCATCCTAACTGGAGTTCATGGAAAATGTAACGATTGAGACAGCCAGTGATGCTATAATTTGATGTTTGTTTCATGCACATCCTCCTCTTCCTCAGTTTTAATGCTAGATGAGTGAGGTGGGTGTGGCTTCCCACCAGCCCGACCATCCTGATTGACGGATCTCTGGATGACCTTGTCCCCACCCCTGTCCCTGCGCTCACATACACCACAGCAATGTCACATCTGCCCAGCAGCTCAGTCCGCGACCATATGAAATGGGTTTGTTTTGCGAACACCAAAGTGGTTACAAATAACTTAACTTGAAGTCTTGTGTCACTCAGGATGTTGTCGTTGATGAATAGCTTAGCAATTGCTGTGTCAGTGGCAGGAGATTCAGATCATTTCAATTTGGTTTAAATTGTTTGGTGTCGGTAGTAAAGTGTTGCTCTTTCTTGTTTTTCTTTGCAGGCGGGGCTGCTTGGCTGCGAAGCTGTCCTCTCCAGTATGGCCCTAATGCAGGCCAGCTCCATGGCTGCTCCGCCCAAAAAAATGATGGCTCCACTTGGGCATGGACCACCACAACGAGAAGGACCTGACCGCGGTCCCCAGAGCCACATGATCCTTCCATCTGGAATGAGCTGCCCTCCCCTGGTTAGGACTCATTTGGGAAATGTTGGGTGGAAATGGGGCTGTAATAGGCTGTACTTTTACTGTTGTATACGATGTGGGTAGATGTTTACTTCTAAATGCACTCATGATGATTTATTGTATTTTAAAACACCCGCCACTTCTCCTTTTAGTGGTGTTTTAACCTCTGAATTGGAATACATAGATGCATTTTTGATCAAAATAACATAATCACTGCCAGATTGTAAGTACAAATTGGATTCAATTTTTGAAGCTACACTTATCCTGTTGTCCTTATACATGCAACATTTACTATTTTCAGAAAATTTACATTTGTTTATTTTTCTTCATTGTCTGTTTTAACAAACCACATCCCTTGTGAAAAATGACTAATTTTTTGATTGCTAAATCATGGTGGAGTTTAAAACTAAATTAGCAAGCCTACACAATTTAAGACCGGCGAATACGGGTTCACATTTTGCACTTAATTTGAGTGATGTTTAGTAAGTTCCGCGCTTAGCTCGAAAGCAAGCACGTCTGAAAGCAGAAAATAACTAAATTTTCTGGCTTTGTAGCTTATCCGGAAGGAAGGTGAATTCCAAGCTCCCCGCCTGCTGGACGAGAAGGAGATGAGGGCCAACGAGGACATGCAGCAGAAAAAAAAGAACAGGAAATCCGTAACGCCCTGTAAAGTGAGAGAACAAGAGGGAAGGGGTGGGAAGGTCAGTGCCTGTGGTTGCTAAACAGGGAATAGTCCGTCCATGTTAATTTGTACTAATTACATCAAATCTGGCATTAGCTGCTTGCACACTTATTTAAACAAACATTTAACTTTATTCAAGCGCCCGGCTTGGAGCTTTCCTGTATGTACTTTCTGTTTGTGTGGGGGTGGGGGGAGTAGTTCAGGAAAGATGTGGAGGGGGGAGGAGGATCTCCAGAGAGAGGAAAGAGGGGGAGGGGAGCAGAGCGAAACGGAGCACAATAACTGCAGTTGTGTGTGTGTAATGGGGAGCAGTAACATGAGGGCATCAGGCCATTAGAAGGCACTCTAGGGTATTTCTGAATTTAAACCTTAATTATATGTAATTAAACCAAAAAAACCTAATGTCTTGCTCTTCACAGCCAAAATAGTTTGGATTTTTGAAAACCATCAAAATAAAACATGAGAAATTTGAACAATTTTGTGGAATTGCAATTGTGGGTGGGTATGTCTGACAAGATTACTCCATTGAGTTTTTGGCAAAGTGAACTGTATCTAGGTATGTCATTTGTGGAATTTCAAGCTGGCACTTAAAATGTTTAAATATTCTTTACTATCCTTTATCAGGGTGCAGGAGATGAGAACGGTCCATCATCCAAAGTGCAGAAAAACTTTATTTGTGATCACTGTTATGGAGCATTTAGGAGCGGATACCACCTGAAGAGACATATCCTCATTCACACAGGTATGGATAATGCTTGGAACAAGCTGAGTTTCCAGTTACGCCAAAACATCTTTTAATGCCTGATTACATAAATCATTTGTTGAAAGAGGCTCTGAAAGCTTGATGTGGAGTGATTTTAGGAGTGTGCAGCAACAATAGTGTTTTGCAATGGCCTGCTTAAAAAAGATGTATAGCTTTTACCACACAGTTTAAGAGTGGTGTATGTGAGGACTTTAACTAAAACTGGTGCTCTTCGGTTTAGGGGAGAAGCCGTATGCTTGTGCCGTATGTGACATGAGGTTTATTCAGCGTTACCACCTGGAGAGACACAGCCTCATTCACACGGGTATGCGTCCCTTAACCGTACCCATATTTGAGAAACTGGACTACATCTGTAGTCTTGTCACTTGAATCAATGGACAGATGCTCATGGTTCATTTTGTCTGTGGACAGTAATTTCCAACAAAGCCACCCCTGAAAACCTATTTGTCTAACAAATATTGGTCTCCCTACACCAGGAAAATTGATAAAAGGTGATGTAATACAATGTGGTGCAATGGTCCAGAGTCCACTATTAAAAACTGTTGTTTTAACCGTTTTTTTTTTTCTTTTATCACTGGACGTCCATTATTTGCCTTAGTCATACCTTTACATTTTCACAGTGATCAGATGAGGCAGATTGCTTTTTTTATCCAGATTAATTGGGGTTGAGCTCTGTTGCCTTCGGAAGACTAAACTAGTTTCTCTTGTGACTGTCATAAGCTTTAGGATTGTGAAGGTTTGTAGTTACAGTAGTCCAGAATAGTTTGACTTAACAGAAGTGCCAGAAGTACAAGAAGATACAAGTTGGTCTACATCTCGTCTTGGTTTGGATTGGGCTGTGTCTTGTTCTGTCTCTGTTTGTTGTGGTGTACATTCTGTGTCCTGCTACTCCACTTCTGTTTTTTTGTTACTTGAGACTGCATGTAATGAATGAAAAGCAGGTACCGAACGATGTACCTCTTTGTTTCTGGAATGAGAGTTTCCTATCGTATGGCCGCATCGGTGTCCCCGTCTGGTTCCCACACACTGCTCATCTCTTTAGAACTTGTAGCTTGACCTGTCTTCATGATACGTTTGGCTAACTGCCTTTTTATTGATTAGCCTATACAAAGATTATGTGGCTACTTCTGGCACAACCTCAGGTTGGCCGCTCCTTTTGAACTACACACTGTGCATGCAGGCAGCATCTGATTAGATAAGATGGAGTGAACATGTTTTACTTTAATTTTTCTAAAATATATACTGCTTAAGGACCAATATTTAGACCATATAACATGATTTAATTATAAAATTAAGCTATTGCTCAATCTTTGTCATATTGCAGATATTCTTCTAAATAATATGCAATGTTTAAGCATGGTGCATGTGAGCCCCCCCCTTCACAGAGAAGTAACAGCTCTGTTGACTAATCAATGCAGCGGGTCTACCCAAGTGAACCATGTACAAAAGGTGACCAAAATGTATCTTTGTACATTTAACTTTTATCTTGTAAAATTTAAATGTAACTTTTATCACTATGAACGCACTTATCAAACTGAACTGAACCATACTGCTTGGTATGGGATTATTGGTATAATATGGGAGTATCACACATCGTGTGGCCTGATTGGAGACAGTTCTATCCACACCTCTATTGCTGGTTTCAAACTACATGACTTTCAATCATATGACCTGCTGCCTTCTGATAATGAGTCTTGTAATTGTTTACCTTTTAAGCAACATGACCTGAAATTTCTCTGAGTGGAAGTTCAGGCTAGAAGTCATGTAGTGTGAGTAGGTTTAAGGCACATGACCTGCTCAGTTTTTAGGCTCCTCACCTTGTTAATGGCAGCTGCTTCTCATTCAAAGCAACTAATTACTGCTTGTTATCTCTGCTTTCTGAGGCCACTGCCCACTCAATGTTAGCTTTGAGTGGACTGAGCATTTGAACATATATTTTATTCTGTGATATTACCCCCAAGATATTGTATAAAAATATTTCTACACTCTATGTACTGTCTGCACTTCAAACCCGAACAGTCACTTACCAAAGAGGCACTGTTTAATAAAGTAATGGCTAGTTATTTAGCCTCAACATTTTAATAAATACTTTGGAACAAATTTACATGAATACTTTGGTCCTTCGTAGACGTCAGAAAACAGTGCCCTTTTGGCAATCGACTGGTCCTATCTCTGGTGCAATATTAGCAACGTGAAGTCAAAAGTCAAAAACACACGGATGTTAAACTACTCAATGTTACCTGGTATTTGCAGTACTTTCCTCCATGGTGAGTGGCGAGGAAAAGCTATTTATTTCCAGTGTTTTCACCTGCTCAATACTGGAGAAATTTCAAAAACGTCTCATTCAATTCAAATCAGTACTTCCTGTATCCCTTTCAAATGAAACATGCTTCATTCAAACATTTGTAACAGTTCACTTATTATAAAACTCATTCACTTGCAAGGTTCCCATCCATGCTTGAGTTGTAGCTGCTGCCATCTCTAAGGTGACACAATGCTTAAATCTTATTTTATATATTATATTGATGTTAAACTTTAGAAAAATAAGTTGGGAAAATAATCTCATTGTTTGTATGGTGCAACACTGCTTTTTATGGTCTCATTTGGAACTGGCTGCTGAGTTACATGCTACATAGAGAGGTTTAGTATATTTTTTATTTGGTATGGTATAGCTTCCAGTCAGGTGTTTGACTTAATATCAAACACAGTGGTGTTGTCTTGCCAATTATTTTGACATGTTATGTTGTTAAATTCTTTTAATCTGTCACACAGAAGGTTCATTGTTCATTCAAATGCCAATTCCTGTAAAGGTATCAGCTTGGTTAGCTGTTGGGCAGTTGCTGTATGCTCTGTAAAATCAGTGTACAGTGTGCAGTGCTTCACATTACAGTCATTAGACAGTGCTTCAAGAGACTTGGTCTGGATGCTATTGTAGTAGAACTGTAGAACATTTGGTTCCTTATCATTATTGAATTAAATAAATTGAAAGTGGTTACAAAAAAAATCTGAATTATTTTGCCAAATGATCAACATTTTTGAACAAGATTTTTTGATAGTGGACTTGAAAGTGGACTTTGGACCCCATATTTATATATACACAGTATGTGAAAGCCTCCAAGGACTGGCCATCAAAAACATGCAAAACCTATTTTTTTTTATTAACATTTTTTTTTATCATGGTTTAACAAGGAATAATAATTGCATGGACATCAAAGGACTATGTTCCTAATTGTTTAAATAAAATCAAAATTGAAGATAAAACTAAAATACTTCTACTTAAATATAGCATTGCACCCGTTCACACAAAATTCTTTGTTTTTCATTGTTTAAGAAGTATGCTGTGGGTAAGTCAACTTACGTTGTTTTTTTTGTTTTTTTTCCAAGCCAACGACTACTACCAAAGTGTGTACTGAAAGTAATGACTCAGTAGTAATATTGACCAAAGCTACTCAATTCATTTGGCTTTATATAGAGATATTCATTTTTATTATTTCCTTTTATTCCAGTATCCCAGTGGCTTGACTGTGCAGTTGTTCTGCATCTGTTCTTTGTGTTTTCAACATTATTGGTGATATTTCTTTTTTTCACACTTTCATTCATTTGATAGGCGAAATAGCTAATACTTTTATGCTCTGTGTGTAGGAGTGAAGCCGTATGCTTGTTCCATGTGTGACATGAGGTTTTTCCAGCGTTACCACCTGGAGAGACACAGACTCACTCATACGGGTATGCGTCCTTTTACCGTACCCAGTTCAAGCTTAAACTTATTCAATCAGGATGTCAGGCATTTTTGTGCTTGAGAACATCAATGTGTACAGTTGGAACAACTAAAAAACAACATAAAAGCAAGCATTTAGGCCTAAATGTGTTAGAAAAATCTTGTCTAAATCAGTAAAATGTTGTTGCTCACTGACCTTATTAAGTATACAACAGAATGTTTAAATAGTCCTGTAAAATAACAGGTTACACACCATTAAAGAATTATTCAAAATACCCTATGAAGGGATCCTAACTATAGGATATGTTCAGAGAGAGTACAAAAAAACCCTCTCATAATGCCCATAGAGTCACCTGCATGTCAGCAGTGTATTGAATTATATTAGTAAAATGAAATAACTGTAGAGGCACTCTAATTTAAAAGTCTGCAATAAATCCCAATTTTTGAAAAATCATTCGCTGAATTGGGTAGATAAAATCTAGAAACATCTCTTTGCATTTCAGTATTTGAGACAATGACCTCTAGAATCTGTAAGTAAAAGAAAAAACACCATGAACAGATTGAAGTAAGGACCTGTGCCAATGCTGCTCAACAGAATTTGAGATGGGCTTGATGTTGTGTTTTTGCAGGAAGAAATTGTGCATGGCTTGACTAGAAGGCTAAAATTAACAAATGATTTAATTATTTCATATTTTTATTTACAGTTAGTAACAGTTATGTTAATGCCCTCCTTCCTCATCCTGTTTAACTAGCCATGTTATATTATGGGAATAGTCCTTTGATGTTCACTCCTAAAACACATTTTGATTAAACGCTGCTTATGTGTCCTATGTGTAATTGTTCGCTTTCAAAATTAATATTATAGTTGCACAGTTGCTAATAAAGAGGCTTCTGCTGTTGAGTTTAGCGTGGAGATCAAATCAAAAGCTTTTTAAAGTTGAGTCAGATCCACACTTTGACAAGCTAGAAATCGAGAACATTTGTAACTCTTTAGAGCAAAAAAAAAAAAAAGACAATTTAATGTCATCGTAAGATGAAGAAATGTGCATGATGCAGTAGACATTCAGTTCATTTCATCTTGCAGTAAAATGCAATGTATGCTTGCCCCAATACCAAATAATGTTGTCCAATATAGTGAAGG
>KV751324.1:23129864-23167985 GCA_001698575.1 Mola mola | reverse complement strand
GTGTGATCACGTCCTAGATGTTCCTTTGCTACCTTGCTGCTATTTTGTATCTATTATTTTAATAATGCTCGGCTTTTGTCTGGTTGCTTTTTTTGTTGCATAATGTAATCCAGGTTATTTAAAAATGAACTCTCACCATAACAGAAGACCTTTATACTGATTAGAAGTCAAGAAAATCACTTTGCATGATGCTTGATTGTACTGTGTAATGTCTGCAGGGTCCTAGTGATTGAATGCCTGTGACTGATGAATTTTTTTGATGCTTAAGGAAGGACATAGCTAATATGTTGATACTTTGTGTATGTAGGGGTGAAGCCGTACGCTTGTTCCATGTGTGACATGAGGTTCTTCCAACGTTACCATCTGGCAAGACACAGCCTCACTCATACTGGTATGCGTCTGCTCATCATAGCTCATTAGGTAGCGGTGTGTTTGGAAGCGCCTTAACTTTTCAACTCATAGCATTGTAAACAAAGGTGTCAAAAGTGACCACCGGCTTCACATATTCTCATACACATCAACATGTATCCAGACATATATTAGGATGTTAAAATATTAAACCTTAATTTACACACGCACATACGCATACGGGTCACCTGAATTTGCATAAATTTAGCTTTTCTCCTGTTGAATTCTTTAATTTGTGAATTTGGACTGTTATTTGGTCCCTACACACATTACTGTATACTGCAAAACAGTTATTTGTATCTCATACTTGAGCCATAATGTCTTGAAGCAAAAGAAGAGTGTTCTAAGAGGAGAGTTATGACTTTTGGTTTAAACTTTTCTTGTGTTTCTAGCGTCATATTTACATATTTTTATGTGTGTAGGGGTGAAGCCATATGCTTGCTCCATGTGTGACATGAGATTTTTCCAGCGCTACCACTTGGCAAGACACAGCCTCACTCACACGGGTATGGGTTCAAACTTTTTTTTGACTGCTTAAGAGCCCATTTACCCAGTTTACTGATATGTATCTGTACAGTCGTTACAGAACGACCTTTTGTCATGCCTTTGAAATATTCATAATCACCAAGCAGTTTTAAGTGTTAGCGCTTTTTCTGTTTTTGCTGTAAGCTTCTAAGGCACTATTTTACAGATTTTCCCTCTTTTGGTACACCACGCAAAGCACTGAATCTTGTCTTGAGGCCTTCCAGACCATTGTAATGCATGTCAGCTTTTAAAAACTGGGTTCAGCAAAAAGACATCTTTATCATGGTTGCTTTTTCACGCATGTTGACTGATGGAAATGAAATTACATTGGTGCCACTTGGCATGTCTGGATACATAATATAATTATGTGTGTCCTGTTCAGTTCATTGTGTGTTTTGTAAAAATTATTTTGCTCTGTGTGTGCAGGGGTGAAGCCATATGCTTGCTCCATGTGTGATATGAGATTTTTCCAGAGATACCACCTGGCAAGACACACTCTCACCCATACGGGTATAAGTTTTAATTATCCCTCTCACTTGACACTATCAGGGTTTAAAATTTCCCATACTGGCATAGTCTACTTGTGAGAGTCCTTTGACACAATGAATGCTGTAATTTGCTCTACTAAGTCCATATTCTTTGTCACGAAAAGGTTCAAGTTGAAGAGAAAGGAGCTACTTTTTTGGTGTACTCTTTGTATTTGATACTTATTAGTATTGATTGATTCATTCTGTGTCTTATATGTATATGGGGCTAGTTGGCCATAAAGAGAGACATTGTAATGACTACACCACTGACTAATATTAAATATGAAAAATGTCATATTATCAGAACATTTTGTTAAAGTTTGGTACTGTGTGCGTTTAGGGGTGAAGCCATACGCTTGCTCCATGTGTGACATGAGGTTCTTCCAGCGTTACCATTTGGCAAGACACAGCCTCACTCATACTGGTATGCTTGAATTAATTGTTCATCTTTCATTATGAAATATTTTCTATAAACAACCTACACATGATTTTTAAGTCCATCTACAGTATACAATAATTGTGCCATTGTTATTAATTAATTTCCCCCTCTTAAAATGTTAAATAGAAATTTTAGGCTTTGTTGGAAAACTGTCCACTGAAAAAGTGACTCTCTCAGTTAATTTGTTTTTTGTGAACCTAGAAATGGTACTATTTGCATGTTTATTGTTGTGTATTATATTACATATCAATGAAAGACAGATTACAATAACAAGCATATTTACTGCAGACATCATCAGTCTGAAAGTTCAAGAAAAAGAGGCTACCTTTCTCAAGATTTTATCAGGCCAATATAGCGTAGTTTGGCCTGACCAGATATTTTGAACATTTGTGGAAAATATGAATCTGAAACAAGTTTTTCACCACCCTCAATATTTCAACTTGTCTAAACTTAAATGAGAGTTTATTTTTCTGGATCATTGTTGATGCAGCTTGACTCTTGAAGTCTGCAGGTTTTTGTACTCTTTTTTTTTTTTTGTGTCATGTCTCTTAATCAGAGTTTCGGCTATGAGAAATGCATGCTATAAGAACAACTTGAAGGCATGTTTTGTTTTTTGTTTTTTAATCTTGGTGTTTTTGAACTTCATAACTGTGATGAAATACATCTAATGTTTTTGTCCTCTGTTTAGGGGTGAAGCCGTATGCTTGTACCATGTGTGACATGAGATTTATACAGCGTTACCAACTGGAGAGACACAGTCTTACTCATACAGGTACCTCCTCATTCTTTGAACCTTGAACTCACTTTCCTTGACCTTTGCCCTGCATGCGCTCCACATTAATGTTTACAGGGCTGCTTCAAACTCGGGTTTGTATTGCCAAGTGTTAATGTGCCTGATTAGCATTTGCATAACAATATTTGCAGCTGTACTTTGTATATGAAATGACATGATGACCATACAGATAATGTCAACAGCGCTCTGTTGTTTGTAGTTTTATTTAGCTATTTTGCTCAAAATGGTCAATTTCTAGACTCACTGGCCACTTAATGTTCAGCTGAGAATTTATGCACATATCCAAACAACCTGTTAAGAAGCATTGGATCCTTGTGTTTTGGCATGTAGACACAGTCAAGACAAAGTTCAAACCAACCATCATACTGACAGCTGGGTGGTTGAAGTATGTCAGATACAGCTAATCTACCAGGATTTTCATGCACAACCATATATAGAATTTATAGGATATGTCTAAAAAAAAAAGGTCTGGTGAGAGGAGAATGTCCAGTCTTGTTCAAGCTAAGGCAACTATAACCCAAGTAAGCACTCAATACAATAGCAGTATGTAGAAGAGTATCTGTGATAGCATAACATGTTAAAATTTGAAGCACAAGACCATACTGATAGCTAAGACTTGGATACTGAGACTACAAATACCACAGGCTCACCAATATTGGATAATAGAAGATTGAAAAACTCTTCCTTCTCTGATCAGTTGTGATGCATGTCCTGCATCATTTAGATGGAATGGTCAGAATTCGGCATAAACACATGAAAACATGAATCTATCTTGCCACTTATGAATGATTCAGGCTGGCGGTGGATCCTTAATGCGTGGGGGATAAATTGTTGGGACACTTTTGGGGATCATCTATACCATATTAGCTTCATTCCAATGCCACTGCTTACCTGAATATCGTTGCCGACCATGTAGACATACACACAATATATGTCTTATGGCATAGTCCAGCAAGATAATTTGTCGAACTGTCCTTTCAACTCTTGAGGCTTGTACACCAGCCAGTTATTGGCTTTGTGGAAGCCTTATCCCCAAATAATTGGAGCTTATCTCCAGTCACCATTTTCATTATTGACACTAGCAGGCTAATCTTCACTGCTCTGTTATCATCACAGTAACATGTGCTAACAGAGCTAGTAGATGATGTGATGTGAGACTGTTGTCTGTCCCTGCTGGTTATTGGTTACTTTTAACCACCAAACTTGTATTTATATACAAGTTTGATGTTTGTGTAGTTTCATGTAGTTTCACACCACATATTTTGGCATTGTTCATTGCTGCCATGGCCAACTAAATTCAACTGTGGTAGCCAAAAACAACAGTGTGTGGTTACGCCAATAGTGTAATGCTACTCAAATAACAATGTCACCTACAAGTACTCAAATATTAGTACCCTTCACAAGTCCTCATAGACAAAAATCTCTGAGGATTGTGTCCAGCACTTTGTAGTAGCAAGGTTGTACTTAAAAAGATGACCTGTGGACCTGTAGATGATAGACATGTGTTTATAAAAGATGTTTCCTGGCCAAAAATATTCAACATTGAAAGGATCCATTTAATATTTTTTTTGTAAAGCACGATACAGCCTAGAAAGCAGTCACTCAGAAATATGAAACTAACAAATATTTCTGTGAAAACCAAGAATAAAAGGATTGACTTTTTACAATTTACAACACACAGATGAATGATTTAATTCGATTTCCAAAAAAGTAAAACCTCAAAAGTAGGAAATTTAATTTCTTTATTGACCCAAATCTGTGTCAATGAAGGTATGTACTGATTAATGGCTACAGGTGTGTAACCGTCCATAGCCAATCGGTTTTATATTGATGCAAATTAAAATAACCAGGACCCAGATGCAGCTTGAAAGGGTTTCAGGCAATGACAGACTTGTGTAAATTTTGTACCAGCTATGAAATGATTAAAAAATTCTGAATTAAAGAGTATGCGTTGCTAAAAGGGGCCCGTTAGAGGGAATATACCTGTAATGGTTAACGCTTTGGTGTTGAAAAAGAAATGCTCATAGATCTTAGTCATTGTGTCATTTCAAATTCAAAGTAATGGTGAGGAAATAAAACAACCCTCTATGATGGTTTGCCTTCATTAGGAATATTATATACTGTATAACACCAGTCTTATTTGACAGCATATTTTTTTAAATATGAAAAGACCTGAGTTAAATCGTAAACTGGGTCCTATATGTTGCTTTTCAGAACAGTTTCCACTACTGTATTTCTGTTAAATCACATCAGTTGCTCTGCAAAGGAATGTTGAATCTTAAAGCTGGAGTGCGGGACTTTGGTATATATCAATGTGTGTTACATTCAAACCCTTGCCAAATGAATTCACAAAATTATGCCCATTTTATCACCATGTGGTAATCCTTTTTCGTATTTTGCCATATAGATAAATTTTTAAATCTGGAGTCTGTCGTGGCTTTCTTCTAATGATGTGCCAGTAGTGATGCATTTTACATCAACAAGCATAAATTGGTTTGCTATAGTTGAAAGGGGGTGTAACATAGGGTAGGAGTGTGCCAGAGATTATTGCAAAAAAAAAAAAAAAAAAGAACCATCCAAGAAATATTTGTGATGCTCCAGATAAAAACAAACAAACAAATACACTTGGTGTTAATTGTCGTAACTCTCACAGCTAGAAGGGGGAGAATGAAGTTCCGCACTGCAGGTTTAATGTGCTGTGCATAGTTGTTTACCAACTGCCTAAAATTGTCCAAACTTATATTCAGCGTTTCAAAAATTCAAACATTTTTGTTATTATGGAAAATCTCTAGATGGTATGTGGAGATGATATCAATTTAAGTACCTATTGGCATAGTGTGAAAAACTCGTTATTGTGCTAGTTGGAATGTGCCCACTGGGACTTTGGTTCTGCCTTGGATAATTGTCTGGTCATTTTCTATGTTTTTAGGTTTAAAGCCACGGGATATTTCAATTTTTCCTCAATTTCTCCAATTTAAACTGGCCTTAGGCCTTTAGCAGTCAGTTTAACTAATTAATCAAACTAATTTTCAATTGGAATAGAATATTTTTGAAGCATGCTGGAGATTCCAGCGAAAACAAAGCGCTGATAAGTGCAGCCAAACTTTACTAAACGATTAGTAAAGTTTAATGTTGATCATTTTTGGCAGTTGAGTGTGTTATGCTAAAGTTGGTACTTTGTGTGTGTAGGGGTGAAGCCGTACGCTTGCACCATGTGTGACAAGAGGTTTTTTCAGCGCTACCACCTGGCAAGACACAGCCTCACTCATATGGGTATGCGTCAGCTGACCTTAACCTAGTCACAAGATAAGATAAGGTTGCAGAATCATCTGTATGCTTGATCTAGTATTAAATATCTGTATTTATACACAGGCGTTATGTCAAGTAGATGACTTCATCATATCATGTGTTGTGATGTGTAAGTGGATTTAGATCGTAGTTGAAATAAGCAATCATATTTTATCATAACGTACCCATGTAAGTAACGTCAGGGTTAGACATTGGTTATTAACCACCGATATAAATTTTGGTATGATTGATAATGTCAGCTTATGAAGTAGGACTGAAAAAAGGATTTGTCTAATTTCGCTCCGTGGCAAAGAGACCAAAATAATTCTCTTGATGCTCTACATTTAGGTGTGAAACCTTATGCTTGCACCATGTGCGACATGAAGTTTTTTCAGCGTTACCACCTGGCAAGACACAGCCTCATTCATACTGGTATGGGTCCGTGCACCGTGCCCATGACATTCAGCAGTAGACCCCAGTGTGCATATTTAATTTAGTCAGCTCATGTCAGACATATATGCCTGTTACATTTAAGGGAAATTTCAATGAGCAGTATGGAGTTAACATAACAAGGTTTTTAAGTCTGTTTATGCTAGCCATTATTATTGAGCTGGTTCAGTGTCCTGTTGTTTGTTGTTTGTTGTTAGCTTCAACACTGAGAAATGGATACAGAAAATAGGAAAATATTTAGGAAAAAGGTTTTGTCTTTTTGCATGGATTGGCGATTGTGTGGTTAATAACCAATAGTGTATACATGAATAAAAACAAGATTATAGAGAATGGAAAGTTAAGCAAAGTATTATAATATTGCTACTTTGCATTTAGGTGTGAAACCTTATGCTTGCACCATGTGTGACAAGAGGTTTTTTCAGCGCTACCACCTGGCAAGACACAACCTCACTCATATGGGTATGCGTCCGCCCACCTTACCCATGTCACTGAGATCAGACTGTAATTATATCAGATAGTTACTAGTGCTGTCTTGAAGTGATGAGTAAAGCGATCACTTGATCAAGCCTACCCTTTACCATGTGTGTATGTGCAACATTAAAGCAGGTCTCAATCTGTACAGAAATACTGGACTGCAGCATCATCAGCTCATGTGATGTGTTAAGTTGGGGATTGGAGAAATGGTCCATACAATTTGATGCATTCTTTATCGGGTGTTGAAGGAAAACAACAATTAAAACTCAAAAATTATTTTCTTAAAAAGAAACTTTCAAAACAATTGAAATAAAATGGTTAACAACCCATCAATTCAGAATAGATAATTGAATTGTATTTTCTTATTGATGGATTGTGAACACACACAAAACAAATGAAAATAATACCATAATGCTCTGCGTTTAGGTGTGAAACCTTTTGCTTGCACCATGTGCGACATGAGGTTTGTTCAGCGTTACCACCTGGCAAGACACAGCCTCACTCATACGGGTATGCGTCAGTGCACCTGCCCCTCTCACATTTTATAAGTCATGACTATGTTGCCTTTAATATGCAGCACAATCCATTTCAACACAGATGTCTTGTTTTTGAGACAGCTAAATTAGCAGCTGTGTGTAACGTTTTCATGGAAGGTACTTGTCCTAAGTTTCTGTAACATTTACTTTTCTTTAAGCTTATTGCAGTTTATTCATGATAGTCATTGATGCCCTGTAGAATATAAAACACTCCTCAAGAAAAATTATCTACAGGAGAGGTTGGCCACATCCTGTGCATTTTTTTTGTCAGTTTGTAAAAATTGCTTTTCTGAATATGGTCGTACTTCAGCAGCTCCTCTTTGATAGGCATGATTAGTGATGGGGATTTTAAATGTATGTTGGAGTTGTTGCTTTAATGAAATTTGCGTTTAAAAATAGTGAAAACGTAAAAAAATAAAAAAAAATAAAAAAAATTCTGTCCGTCAGCATGAATTAAATCCTACTCCACTCAACTGGCTATTAACATAAGGTACACAAACGATACTGACTGTAGCAACTTTTTGATATTGTCGAATCATTTTTAATGGTTATGCAGTTACAATGTCCAGTTTAGTAGTTGGCTTTGCTAGTAACTGTAGCTGTTAAGCATTTGGCTTCTCTTCTTATTTGTGCATGAATCAGGAATTTTGTGGTTAATAACCAATAGCTTAGCCATTTATTTGTAAAGTATGAAACTGAGGTCATTTAATATTGCTACTTTGCATTTAGGTGTGAAACCTTATGCTTGCACCATGTGTGACAAGAGGTTTTTTCAGCGCTACCACCTGGCAAGACACAGCCTCACCCACATGGGTATGCGCCCGCCCACCTTACCGTTGACACTGAAACCAGCCTGTACTAAAGATTACATTAGAAACATGGTCTATTGTCTGAGGCAGTAATTGTTATGTAAAATTAAATCATTTGTATATTGTCCTTGATCGATTGTTCTGCAATATTTGAGTAATTGCACGATTGTCGCAAGTCGGTACATATGAATTAATAGAGGACTGTGACATCATCAGCTCGTGATGTGTTTAATTGTGGATTTGAAATTTGATAAACATAGTTGATGTATTAATTGGATTTGGAGAAAACTCTGTAGACATCCTTTTTTTTTTTTTTTTAGAAAAATTTCACATTGTAGCAGAAAGAAATGTGGTTAACAACCCATCAATTGTAATCAATAGCTATTTAAAGTACTGATGGATTGTGACCAACATTAAAAAGTCATGAAAATAATGCATTGATGCTCTGCGTTTAGGTGTGAAACCTTTTGCTTGCACAATGTGCGACATGAGGTTTGTTCAGCGTTACCACCTGGCGAGACACAGCCTCACTCATACGGGTATGGGTCCGTCCACCTGCCCTTTTGACATCATATCGATCACCATTTACTCTTTAGTGTTAATGTAAGGAATAAAAGGCACTTATTTCTAGTTGCTGAGGTTAGTTGATGTTAGTAAAACCTTAACATCACTAGTATAAATTCTTCAGGTCACAGTCTCTATCTTGTACTTAAAAGTTGTTTAGGAGAGTAAATAATATTCCCCTCCACGATTGATTGTGCATGTTGTGAGCAGTTAGGCAGATACTTAGCTGGACCCCAATATTTTCCTTTAACTTTTATCCTCTATTGATCCTGATAGTATTGGAAATCGTAAAGGACAGCATTCAGGTTTTTATTTGATTCTGTTGTTGAGCAAGCATTTGCGTAGAATTATCTTTTGTTTGTTCTATTGTCTGTTTAAAAGCTTTCAAATATTGCTATTAATACTGGAGGATTCAAACTATAATGTTAATCGACAGGATTGTTGAAGTTTGCTTTTAGCTAGGGGTTCAATGACAATATTCTATTTGTGAATTCATTTTTTTGCCTCAACTGAAATCCTAAAAAAGAAACCAAATCTATAGTCTCTTATCTGTATTTCAGTTGAAACAGGAACAGACTTCTGCTTTGAAAAATACAGTCTGTGTACGACTGTGTCATCTGAAAGCACTGTAAACAAACAAAGATACACAGAACCCTGAAATAATATTTAATTCTAAATTCAATACCCTCAGTGGCATCCATAATAGCCTTATGCTATCTTTATCTTTTTGTATTTTTCTACAGTTCTTAGGGCAAAATGTGTAGCATCAAAATACAGTAATGTTAAATAGTTAGTGCATTACACTGAAAGTGAAAAGGTGAATTTTTATCTGGTGAATGGGTATCTTCTGGCTGGAAATAAGACAAGAATGTAGCATAAGACTATAAGACATTGTGTTAAAAATAATAATGAAAAATTACATTGTAACTATTTTCATTTTTTTTTTTTTCACATTTTGATAAAATGTTTCTTGTCCAAAATTATTCATACCCTCTCTCAGTAATCAAAGGCAAAGCTTTTATTTTGTATCACAGCTGTCAAACGGTTTTTAGAATTGGTGACAGGTTTTTGAACATTTCCACTGGGATTTTGGACCACTCTTCTTTTGCATAGATCTCCAGGACCTTAAGCTCAGCAGACCTCCTTGCCATCACGCTGGTCTCTCTACAAATTCTCAATTGGATTCAGGTGTGGACTCTGGCTTGGCCACTCTAAAATGTTGATGTTGTTCTTTGCCAACCATGTCTTAACCACTTTGGCTGTGTGTTTTGGGTCGTTGTCTTGTTGGAAGGTTCCACTGCACCCCCAGGACACGTTTTTCTGCAGATTGTCTGATGTTGTGCTCCAAATTCTTGATGTAGTCCTCTTTTTTTATTTATTTTTACAAGGTTGCCTTGCCCTTTGGCTGAAGAGCACCCCCAAAGCATTATGTTCCAATCGCTATGCTTGACAGTGGGGGTGGTATTCTTGGGGTTGAATGCTTCTTCTTTTTTTTCTCCACACAAAAGCCACATGTATCCCTATGTTCAAAGAACTCAATTTTGGTCTTGTCGGACCACAGAATCAATTACCGAAAGCCATCTTCTTTGTCCAGGTGAGCTTTTGCAAAGGCTATGCAAGCTTTTTTTTGTGCCGGTCTTGAAGGAGGGAGTCCTCTTTGGTCAGTGTCCACGGAGGCCAGCCTTGTGCAGTGTCCGCTGGAGTGTCTGCTTTGAAATGCTGGTACCAGCATTACTCAGATTATTCGTGATGGCCTTAGTGGTGATCCTTGAATTTTTCTTAGTGTCCTGCACTACCATTCTTACCAGTGCTGGGGTCACTTTTACCTTCCTACCTCCTCCTTTTAGATTTTGTACTTTGTGAAACGCTATAAACTTTGTAATAATGGATTGTATGGTTGCCACTGGTACTTGAAAATATTTGGAAATATCTTTGTAGCCTTTCCCCTTCATATGAGCATCGACAATGTGCATCCAGAGGTCCTCAATAAGCTCCTTGGTATTAGCCATGAATTGCAATTGACCAGAAGCTGACCAGGGAACAGGTGTATCCAATGTTCTGAAATTATAGTCAATTAGAATGCCCTAGAAACATGCTAGAAGTTACCAGAATAATTTAGAATGGCTCAGAAGATTATATTTCCCCACAATTGTGCAATAAGATCAAGGGTATGAATAATTTTGGACATGGAACATTTTGTCAAAATGTAAAAAAAAAAGAAATGAAAATAGCTAATAATTTTCATTAACATTTCTAACACAATATCTGACAGTTTTTTATGTAATTTCCAACCAGAAGATACCCGTTCACCTAATAAAACTTCACTTTGACCCTTTGATGCCTGAATTTATTTACAATTATATAAAAAAAATTACTGTTTTTGCTTTCAAGCTGATGCTATCTCGGCTGCAGTCTGAATGCAAGCGGTATGATGCGAATTCGCGACGATAGGCTTTAAGGGGTTTACTCAAAATTTGGCCAGTGTATGAAAAACTGTATATCCTAATATAACAATTGACCAAATTTATTATTTGTCAGTATAGGCATAATAGGTGGAAGGTTACAGGGTTGCTGAAATAGTCTATGAAATAGTGTAGATGTTATTGAAGTTTTTTGGCCGATGGGACGTAGTGATTAATTATTTATCCCACACACCTACATAACAGATCTTGTTGCTTTGAAATCAGGCACAAAATGTGAAAATCTTGACTCTATTTACAGTTAACTCTGCATGTCAAGACTATTTCATAAAATTTTTAGAAAAGAAAATGCACATCACACACTAAGAAATTATTACTTATTATCGCTGCCAGTTTGGGTTGGGCCAGTGTAAAATGTTGAGCAGTAGAGGTTCCCAGACTGGTATACTAGCTTTTACTACTAGGTGATACTAGTGAATGAGCTAATCCCGAGTGGAACAAACTGTGGAATACAGTTAATAGTACCATAACCCATCAGTACAATTGTGGTGCATCACAATTTAATTTTTCACACATAGGTTAACATGGAAAAAAAAAAAGGTAAAAGATAGCAGTTACTACATTTTAAAGTGCATATTGGAGCCAAGCAAATCAAAAGAATTTTCCACCACACATTCCACAGTGTTTAACAGTAAAAGTCTAAAAATTGAAGTTAAAGGTTACCGTCCACTGAACACTTAGAAAGTCATTCAGAAGTGTTTTTTTTTTTTGTTGTTGTTTTTTTTATAATAATAATTTTTTTGTTTTTTTTACAGCATAATGCAGTAACTCTAACGGGGCCAACTGAGTGGAATCAAAATGACATCATACTGAAGTACACCAGTATGTTACTGAGGAGAATTCTCTCCCGGTCGTCAGTCAGAGTAGTAAAGCAGCAATGCCTGCAACATTTGCTCTAGTAAAACTACAACGCACAGCAGCACCCTGTCGGGCTGAGCTAATCAGCTATCCTAAGGCTCTTTGCTAACACACACGGCTAAATCTCTTTACCAAAGACTCGTTTAATCGGATCTTCATTAAATTGGTTTGAGATTTGTAGACCGGTCTGGACTGAAGCAGAAACCTACCCAACCCTGATGCCAAAGTTTTGGTTCTTGTGTAGTTTTCATTTTTAAGTTGTGTTTCTTGTACTTGTGGACGGTAGGGCTAATATATTGCTCTGTGTGTAGGGGTGAAGCCATATGCTTGTTCCATGTGTGACATGAGGTTTATTCAGCGTAACCACCTGGAGAGACACAGCCTCACTCATACGGGTATGCGTTCCTTTACCATACCCTTATCCTTATCATTGAGAAGGGCTCTGATGCTCACAACAAACTCAAGTTTGGATCGTCAAGTCTTTTGATGGGGTGTTGAACCACCTTTGAAATTTGTCCCTGCTTTTTGGGGGGGACCATTACGTTGCGTAGATCTGGAACACGAAAAGAAGCAATTCCACTCTGATCTGCACATAATGAGTTGATGAGAAGGCATTTTAGAATATCACTCTTCAGATGCTACATTGTTGAAATTTATTGATAAGGCAATTTGTTGTCCAACTTTATGTAAGTATTGGAATTATAGTTTGTAAATATAAATTAGTAAGTGGAGAAAAATTGCAAGCTTTTGCCTGTACAGGATGCCAAAATTGATGCATTGACTGTATTTGTGTGCTCTTTTAGGAGAGAAGCCATTTGCTTGTGACATGTGTGATATGAGGTTTATCCAGCGCTACCACCTCGAGAGACACAAGCGTGTCCACAGTGGGGAAAAGCCTTATCAGTGTGAACGGTGTCAGCAGGTATGTCAGAATAATTACATCCAATCTCTGTGGTACTTAGTGAAATTTGAATGTGAAAACACATGTATGTTTGTTGTTTCTTGGTCTTTCTGACTATTATTTTACGGTTATAGTTTCTTGATTTGTTAACTGGGTCTGTATTTTATTTTTTGAAGAACTTCTCACGGACAGACCGACTATTAAGGCATCGGCGCTTATGCCAAGGTCGCAGCGTAGCCAAAGTAGAGAACCAGCCATGCTGTGAACCACGCCCGTATCCCCAAGAACCCCCACCAGCGCCTCCAACCTGGAGTCCCCTGCACCCCCCTCCAGGCCGACTGGCAGTCTGACATTCCACCATCCTTGCAGCCACGATGCTGCCAGAGATGGGACGAGCCACAGGGTCTCCTCTTCGCAGCGCTGTGTGGAGCGACGCCACGCTCTAACACAGGCTGCTCTCGCAGCTCCAGTCTTGGGATTACTAATGACAGAGGGACATTTGTGTTTTTGTTTTGTTGACTTTTTACTGTTACCTGTGTTTTTTTTGTTTTTTTTTTAAAGACAAGACTTTTCTGTGATGAACAGTGGTCCTGTTTTGTACTTAATCTATTTGATTTTTGCAACAAAAAAAAGTTTTTATTGTTGTTGAAATGTATCTGCATTCTGGTGGTACTCGGAAAGGGCAGCGGGTATTGTTTATCCTGACGTGTTAGCAACAAAATGGGATGAAGTGGTGAGGGAGCATTTTTGAGCCGCTTTCTCATTTTTTAATTATATGGCCCATTTTGCCTGAAAATGATCATCACTTGCGTCAAAATTAAAAGAAACTGAACTCTCCTTCCAAGTAAAGCACGGAAAGCACTCTCACATTTCAGTTAGACCAGATGTTGCTCATTTTTGAGCGCAAGATGATTCATTTTGTGGTCTTAATCTGATTTTCCAGACTTTATCAGCAGAGGAGGTGCAGTTTGACTCGTTATATTGTGTAAATAATTAGAAATGTTTATTATTTCGCTATGGGACTGAAGTCATGTTTTTTGTTTTTGTTTAAGTGCACAAAAGGGCCAAAAACAAACTGGTTCAAATATGATCTCTAACCACAATCCCGAGGAAACCTGATTTTAAAAAAAAAATAAAAAAGAATAGTGCTTTTTAACTGTAAACCAGGACTGCTGAGGTGGCAGCCATGAAAAGTTGAGTATCGTGTGCGATGTGCTGGTGACGCAGGATTCGTAAATCGTCCTCCTGTTCGGTGCTTGGCAGGAACGTGTCTCACTTTGTCCACGTGTCCTGGTCTAAAATGGTACAGGTTGACCTCTCAAAGTCCCATTATGATGTTTGTACAGGTTCTCACATTGCGAGACATGCAGGGGGTATACAAAATCTTGTGGCCTTAGTGTGTTTTTTTTTTAATTTGCCTTTTTCTCAATGGTTTATTATCGTGAATCTGATGTATCTAATAAGGCGACAGCTTTCTATCATCCTGGTATTTTTCTTTTAACCTAAAGCTGTCGTGGTTACAGAATGTTGACGGCTTTAGCGAAGCTGAAACAGATGAACAAGTTTTCCTATCGAGAGCTTGTCTTTTGATGATGAATATTTTGGATCGTTGTTACTGATTACAGTGTAACAGTCTATAGTCCTTAAGGAGCCCTTTGGAGTTTTACGGTCCTTGTGAGAAGTCAGTAGTGCTAAATTATTTCCCACTGCAGTGCTTTGGCCGCTCGCAGGCCATAGCTAAATCAACACTTGCTTCATTCTAGTTCACACTAACAATTGCCTTTTTATCCCAATATTATGTGGTTGGTGTGTTCTAATGGATGTCTGTCACGTCATTGGGTTAAGCCTTAAGTAAGCGCAGACACAGAAATAATCATTGTAGTACTAAATGATATTGTAGTGGACGGTTTATTTTAACTTATGATGAGCTTTGTTCATACTGTGTGGAAGTCTTTAAATGTCGGTGAGTAAAGAGACGATGGACTAGGACCACTTTGCTGCCCCTGGGGAACATTTCTCAAACTTGCTCCTGGCTGTGACTGGAGAGCCAACGATTGAGTTTTTTTTGTTTTTTTACTGTTCTGCTAAACCCTGGAATGAGGATGTTGAAACCATGCAGGGTGCTTTCAGGTGAAAATCTCATTTGGGTGTAAAGCCTATGTTTTTTATTTTATTTTTTTCAAAAGCCCAGATAAGCTTCAGACTCAATGTGGCGGTGCAGTCAAAGAATCTGGTGTCCGGATTATCAGATGAACAATTTGCTCTTCATACAAAGTCCAATCAAACGCGTATTTCACCATTAGTATTAGTGGGAAGAGTTCTTTTTCACAAGGTCCATTGCTATTAAGGGAAACTTGTTACAGTTCATTTGGGTGTTTACAGATGAGATTCAGTTTTACATGACTTGATGACAAAGTAAACAAAACACCCAGTGGCATCAAAGGGGCCAAGTTTGAGAAACACTATTTGAAATCTGAGGAAGGGATACTGCTGGCATGAGTACATAGTGAAATGGCTAAAGGGCAATAGAGTTATATAGTTGATGTCACTTGTTAATACCTTTTTGTCATTTATTGTTTTTTAGTATTCTCAATCTCATTGTTAAAATGCAATAGAATCCTTGAGTGTCAGATCATTTGTTTATAAGATTTAGGTTTAATTTTTCAGACAGATCCAAGGATTTATTCGTCTGAGAGCTTCTCATCGCATTTTGATGATTGTTTTAAGGAACTTTTTTATTCTGATGAAATTGTAAACACTGGGATGAAAGGAAAAAAAAAAAAAAAAAAAAAGACAAAATGAGAGATGGATATTTTTTTTTTTTTTCCTTCAGACTGTACTAGATTTTAGGTTTTAGTCAAAGCCTATTTCTCCTCAACCAGGCACAGAAGATGAACAGAACAATTTGGATCAGTACAGTTGAGAGCCCATTATGTTTGGTAATTTTGATAGTAGAGCAGTAGCACCACAAGAATGTTTCCTTTCTTATACAAAGTCCCTGGTATTTGTAGTAAATTATATTGATAATGGTATTACATGAACAACTGCAACAGTAGCTATCACAGATTAGTTGTTTTCTTTATTAGTCTTGCATGCAGAGTTATGGTCCTCAGTTAAGATAGGATCTTGATATTGATTATTTTGTGTAGGAAAATGAGTGCATAAGAATTAACTTCCTAAAACATGTTACAATGATTATTGTAAAATGGGCTAACTAATATGTACCCTTGTGATCCAATTAGTTTCAAGTATATGAAAATCAGAGGAGAGGCTTCTTACTATTATGCTGAAATAAAAGAATTTGTAAAGGATTTTTTATGCTTCCTTTCTGTGTTCATTTTGACGCTTCTTATTTTATGCACGCACGTATTTAAAATCCTGCATAAAACCAAGTTGCTTAGATAATGTACAATTAGGTCTGTAACTATTTGGAAAATGACAATTTTTGTGATTTTTGCCTCTGCAGGTTTAACACTTGGAATTATCACCAGACCTTTAATTTGCTCAATTTGTCATGGAATAATGAGGGAATTGACACATCTAGCTGTGAAACTGCTAGTCAGTGGAAAACCTGATTACTTTTGAGCCTCTGAAAATGGTGAACTGTAAAAATGGCTGTAATTCCTAAATGGTTAGGACAATACTCTTGTGCTACACCTCAAGTTAAAGCTGAAAGTCTACACTTAAATCCAATCTTGAACTTTTTCATTAAACAAACCCATTGCTGTGGTGTACAGAGGCAAAATAACAAAAATGTCAATACATGTAGTAGCATGGACATGGACCTAAGTATTTGGATATTCAACATTTTGTTGTTAAAGGTTTACTCATACAACCCATCAGGCTCATTCTGATGTAAACACTGCATAGAAATAATATAATTTGATTTATTAAAAGTTTTAGCTCACCTGGTTCAAGGCTCTACGGGCAGAGGTTATCCAAAGCCTTCAAGACAAATTGTAATTTGGGATTTTGGGCTATACAAATAAAATTTGAATGACAGAGTGAAGCGTGTCAGACCTTGTTTTGTTTTAATTTGGATGATTATGGCTTATGCAGTTGTAACATTTGAAATATTCTAATATTTTGAGATTTGTTTTTTTCAGCTGTGGCCCATTATGAATGGATGAAAATCGTAAAATTCTTGAGACGTTTTGGTTCACGTGAGTCTAAAATATATATACAAAAATATATATTTAATACAGTATATTTAATAAAGTGGTCACTTTATTAAATATGTAATGAAAATCTTAATGTTTTGCGATGCAACTACAAGAAAAACGCTGTCTGAATCAGAGGACGATCTCCATACTGACGTTTCTCTGCTGTAGAGGGCAGCAGTTGCCTTTGATCCATTCTGATGACGACCCGAGAAGAAGGCGCAGAAGAAGACAACACAGCGAAGAAAGATGTTTTGATTTACCAACATGAAAACGTCCGGCTCGATGTGTTGTTTATGTCAAGGCTTTAAATAAGCGTTAAAAACCATTAATGCGGCGCTTGTACCCGACATTCCGACTCTCATTCACTTCGGCTACCGTTGAAAATGTCAGGTCGAGCGAGGAAGCCTGCAAGCGGGGATGGGGGTTTTAAACCTGCGCCGGAGGTCGACGTGACCCACTCCCACAGGTTCCTGCGGGTTGAGCTGGAGCTGAACGCCAACCTGCGGCGGCTGACCTTCAGCGAGCCGGTCCAGTACGTGTACAACCCGCTGGAGTACGCCTGGGACACACACCGCTGCTACGTGGAGACGTACTGCCGTGCTGGACAAAGGTTCCTCTTTTTAGGGATGAACCCGGGACCTTTCGGCATGGCTCAGACCGGGGTGAGCGCTGCATTTAGCTGCACCCACATTTCATTCTGCGGGTTAAACTAGTGGAACACTGAAGGAATAATGACGCTTCAGCCACGCAGTCATTACGCAACTATTAACAGTTCGCGTTTGTTAGGTTATCAGCTGCTTTTACTTCATTTCTGTCTACACGCCGATGAGCACTTTGCAAAAACACCGCTGCGCCACTCGAGTGACTCCCAGTGTCCACATGTAGACGCCTTCACTCAGGCCCCAGACCACCAGGGGCCCCAATATTTATCTTACACAGGCAGTGACGCTAAACAGCCCAAAACTCAACCTTGAGTCATACAGTAATAAATATTAAATGTGATTTTGATATCATGCATATTTTTTTGGCAATACATGTACTTAAGAATGAAAAAAACAAGTACATTTACATGTAAACACTATACTGTATTACAAAAACAACATTGATAATAACAACAATAACGAAACCATTTGCGTTGCACTTTTATAAACATGCATTTTAAAAAGTTCTTTGACCGACAAAGCAAATGATGATATGATAAAATAGGAAAAGAGAACATATAACAGCGACTAATGGAATAATTCAATAATAACTCAATAAATACGTGAATGGAAACATGAATTTAAAAAATGACAGAGTAAAATTACAAGTCGAATAAAAACAAAGAGAGTAAAATCATATCACGTAAAAGCAAAGCTATAAAACATAGATCAGGTCCACTACTCAACATTTATTGTGACTGCAAATAAAAATACATTCATGTAAATCTGCAAAATCTTTGGCTCTGATGCAGCAGGAAACATGCAAAGGAACTCGTAAGTAAAATTATTTAATAAGAGTAGTGTTTGTGCCTCCAAAATGTAAAGGAGTGGAAGTTTAAATTAGCAGAAGATAGAAATACTCAAAGTAAAGTAAATGTACCTCAAACTTATACTTCAGGACATCACTTGAGTAAAATGTGCTTTGTGGTATAACTGATCTGTGTTCATTGTAAGTTCAGTTGGAAACAGGAACAATTGAAGTTGGGGACCTGAAGGCAGGTGGACCCTCTCTGTTTTGTCTCCCCTTCCTGTGTGGGGTGAAATAAGGTCCACAGCTCATAAACTCACATTGTGAGTGAGATAAAATATACATTTGTTTATTACAAAATCATGGCTGGTCTTACTTTTGCATCGCTCACCCAAACCTAAAACAATGTGAAACTTGTCACTGGTGTGATTGGTGGAAATCCTCAGACACTGAAAGGATCTCCATTTCTTTGCACAGGTGCCCTTTGGTGAAGTGAAGACAGTTGTTGATTGGCTGAAGATCACGGGGAGCGTCGGTCGTCCTGACCGCGAGCATCCAAACCGTCAGATAACTGGACTCGCCTGCACTCGGAGTGAAGTAAGCGGCGCACGCTTCTGGGGCTTCTTCAGGAATCTGTGCAGTGACCCGGCGCTGTTCTTCCAGCACTGCTTCGTACACAATCTGTGCCCGCTCATCTTCATGAGTGCCAGTGGGAAGAACTTAACCCCCCCTGAGCTGCCTGTGGCTGAGCGGAAGGCCCTCCTGGCCCTGTGTGACGGCGCTCTGTGCCAGGTGGTGAAGGCGCTGGGCGTTTCCATGGTGATCGGGGTAGGGAGGTTGGCGGAGCAGCAGGCGCGTCGGGCTCTGTCTGCTGAAGGTGTGGACGTGCGAGTCGAGGGCATCATGCATCCATCGCCAAGGAACCCAAAAGCCAATAAGGGCTGGGAGGAAGTAGCGAAAACAAAACTGGAGCAGCTTGGCGTCATGGCGCTGCTAAACAACATGTGAGCGCATTGAAACGCTTATCGATATCGGCATCGAGTGCGCACACTGTGACAATGGCCCGCACCGTTAGGAGTTAAATGAGGGGCTCAGTTTGTGTCCCATTTGTCCTCAGAGCTCAGACTGAGCAAACACTGTTGATATCAGTGGCAGCAAACATCTCTCAAAGAGAGTGTGTAAGACACTACTGCGGTAAGATCTTTCTGTCCATAACCTCACCGATCAGGACACACAGTGGTGCCAGTCTTTGAAAATAATGCAGATACACGAACATGAACAACCTGGTTATGCAATGAAAACACGATTCATCAGACCAGGCCAGCTTCTCCCATTGCTCCGCGGTCCAGTTCTGATGTTCACGTGCCCGTTGTTGGTGCTTTCGGCAGTGGACGGGGGTCAGCATGGGCACATGTTGTAACTTTGGAAATTAATGGCTTCATTTTTAACAACTAGCTGTGCTGAAAATGTTATTGCAAGTGTCCAATATCTACAGTGACACACTGGTGTGTTTTTTTACGCAGTAACTGTAGAGAATCTGAATAAAATGAATGTACAGACTGTCAGTTGTTAAAGGGGAGCTGTTTTCCTAAGTTTATGGAAGCAAAACTAATCACTGTAGATTTAAATTTAAGATTGGAAGATGTGGAAAGAGGCGTCAGGTAGGAGAGTTCACCTAAAAGAAACCCATGTAGCTCTACACACCCACTCAGACATACGTTTCTTTGTTTTCAGAATTTATTATAGAAGAACACGTCATCTTAAAACAACTTGTCTATGATCTTAATTTCTGTCCTTCTATGCTTTTGTTCCAAGAAACAGTTGATTTGTCATCATATCAAGGTATTTCCTTGTTTATGTACGATTGCTGGAGGCTGAGGACGAGTGAACTTCTGTGTTTGTACACTTGCTGGGTATGTTTGTAATGTAAAAATGTGTCTGTCGGAATGTGATTTGTTTTGTATTTTTGTACTGGACCCTCTTGAAAATGTATACTGCATCTCAAGGGCTGCCTTTTCAATAAATTCAATTTAATGTCCAAATATACAATTAATTTCTGTCTCTGGTGCACCAACAATGAAGGCTTACTGACAGCATGTTAACGTTCTAATATTTGAACATTTAGCACGTCACTGAGCCTTGACACCACCATGGTGTGTGTGTGTGTGTGTTTGTGATGGGGCACCAAACCCTAAGAGATGCAACTACATGTTGAAGCTGAAGGTGGAAATTACTTTGAAAGCCTTTTTCCTCCCCACAAAAAGGAGCAAGCATGAACATAAATCTCATTTTTCACCAAGGCCACGTGGTCTTTGCCCTGATATTTGAAGAAGTATCACACAGTAAATGTAAGAGAATATTAGACAGCTGCTAATTTATTCTGAAATAAGATTTGATTGATGTCTTTATTTCAAACAAAATAAGAACAGTAACTGCAGGTGTAGTTGAAAGCACAGCCTGCAATTTAATAACTTAAAGCCTTCAGTTGTTTTCATTTCTTGTTAACTACGTTGAAGCTCCCGGTCAAAAAATCACCGCTCAGTCATTTTGAATTCATAATAACATGTATATTATCACCTGATGTTGTGTTCACTTTTTATCAACGCAAGTTCAAGTTGTCAGAAATGCAGCTTTTGGACTTGAATTTGATATTTATGGCCTGAAAGCCTCGTTGAACCTGGCTCATAACATTAATTTTTTAGGGAAAAATATCGTGCTATTATTTTGTGTAGAAATAGTTACTGATTAAGGAAATGCTTTGTTATTATTTCTTTCCATAGTTTTTACCCATCTGTAATGTTGTCAAGTTTACAATCTCTTATATGGCATGAATGGCAGGAATGGTTTGCGATGTTTACATGCCCCATAGCTCTTTCAAAGTTAGCCCCGGCCATGTCATCCACTGTCCTTGTCTGGACTGAGAGGTGGCCACTCCATTGCCTGTTCCAGCCAGCGCAGCTCCTCAGCTGCCAGGCATGAGTGCTGAGGTAGTGTGGACTTCTTCCAAGATGGTCTGCTCTCTGAAATGGCCACCTCTCCCTTGGTTGCACATGCCCGACAATATCCTGCCTGCTGTATCTCTGTAGCTGGAGTCCGATTCCCTCCTGTTTCCAGGAAGGAGCAACTTGGGCTACATATGGATCCCGGGATTCTGTCAGTGCCATATTCAGCACTTTTCTCCTCTGTGAGTCTGGACACAGGAAGCTCCCTGAGAAGAAGAACCACATAATTCTCATGGTTGGATTTTAGATGTACTTCATCCACCAACTCACTTGTTGGTGTATATTTGTGTTAACGCTACACTGCCCTCACATGTTCAGAAGTGGAACTACAGTTCTTGCACAGTTATGTATCGTTTGAGAATAAAATGAGAGAACATTATATTTGTAGGATCTACCTCTGTCGCATCTTATTATTAATTCAATTATTGCCAATTTCCTAAAACTAGATTACAAGCAATTTATGTAATACATTGAACATAAATCTCATTTTTCACCAAGGCCACGTGGTCTTTGCCCTGATATTTGAAGAAGTATCACACAGTAAATGTAAGAGAATATTAGACAGCTGCTAATTTATTCTGAAATAAGATTTGATTGATGTCTTTATTTCAAACAAAATAAGAACAGTAACTGCAGGTGTAGTTGAAAGCACAGCCTGCAATTTAATAACTTAAAGCCTTCAGTTGTTTTCATTTCTTGTTAACTACGTTGAAGCTCCCGGTCAAAAAATCACCGCTCAGTCATTTTGAATTCATAATAACATGTATATTATCACCTGATGTTGTGTTCACTTTTTATCAACGCAAGTTCAAGTTGTCAGAAATGCAGCTTTTGGACTTGAATTTGATATTTATTGCCTGAAAGCCTCGTTGAACCTAGCTCATAACATTAATTTTTTAGGGAAAAATATCGTGCTATTTATCATAGATGGTTGTGCTTTAATGTTTAACACTGTAACCAATTAATTTTTTTAAATAGTGGCACAAAATAACATTTCCGTGTTCACGATCATGATAATGATAATGGTAACCTTTGCATCCCAGGAGTGTTCCCCCTCTGCTTTAACTCCCCTTTGATAATTTTTGCACCTTTGCAGACTAATGCAAACAACAGGCAAGGCTACACTGAAGATGTTGCTAAATTTACACCTGGTCTCCATCTTATATGGCATGAATGGCAGGAATGGTTTGCGATGTTTACATGTTGTTGTTGTTGTTGTACTGGAAACTGTGACAAGGAAATACGTCCTTTTTTGACGAGAAGGTCTGTTTGAAAGAAAATAGTCCCTTATTTTTCAGAGCAGGTTTTATCAATTTCTATGAATCGCGTGTTCAAAATGTGAATTTCCTCATACTGTACTATACGTCTCAATGATTTGTGGAGAGCGAGTGAAGGGGTTGCAGTAGAAATGTGCAGCCCTCTCTTTTCCTCAACCTCCCAGTGAGCATTGCACTGAGCACGAAGCAGAAGATCCTGTATCCTATTACACTGTCCTGAAACAAGAGTTGCAGTTTGCAGCAGCGTTTGATGAGCTGTGTACTCATGAACTGCATCTCCCATGAGTCAGTAGCATCACTGGGGGGTCTGAATGGGTGAGGGGATGTTGTGAAACTCTTGCACCTGACAGGATGGCTCATCACAATCGCCAGACTGATACAGTGCTCTGACCTTCGTCAGGTGGCAGAGAAGACACCGCAGTCACTTCTCCAACAGTGTACGGTAAGAAAAGATTGAAATCAATCAAGTTTCAGAATTTACTGGGCAAAAAGAAGTTGTGAGAATACTTGATTATAGCAGAGAAAACTGAATTAATGACCACAAACTTAAGGAAGGTTTATCTTTAAACTTGTGGAGGATCTTTGTTTTTCAGCTATTTGTGCTGTTTTACTTTAACTTGTTTTAAAACTGTTTTGTAATAAAAAAAACTGTGAAACAGCTTATGATGTAGATTAATAATAATTTTCTCTTGTTCTGATAAAAACAGATGCATACTAACAAATAAAAAAGCACCAAAGTTCAGAGCGACAAACAAGCCCCACAGTGGCTTCGCAGTTCACAGGTTAAACAGTATAACGTCAGTAGCCAGGGGGTCTATCAGCTGCTAGTTTATAAACATGTTATGGGGCCATAGGCGGCAGGTGTCATGACCAGGCTGCCTTCCTAAACTGACTCTGCTATCACCTTTCATCAGCTGTTTACTTCCAGACTGCAACCGGAGCACATTTCACTGCATCCAAGTCTGTTTTCTTCCTGAACAGCACCGCTTTCTATTTCATGGATAAACAGCCCGCAGTCGTGTTTCGAAATGTGGGGCAGCTGTACTTCCCCCAGACCAAAGTGGAGTGTCACTACAGCCTGACCCCTGACCATCAGTGGAGCAGCAGCGACTGGATAGGGCTCTTTCAGGTAGATTCGGTCGCTTTGTGTGAACGAAGACGCACATTGGTTTGGTGGTTTATAAATGTGTGTGTTAATTGTGCCACAGGTGGGCTGTTCTTCAGTGAAACAGTATCATACATATACGTGGGCTCTTGTTCCTGAGGGCTACACTGAGGGCACGGCTGTCAACTGCTGTGTCATTTTCCACGGTAAGAATATTATGACATGTAAAACGAGACAGGCTCTGCCAGTTCGTGTTAACTTCCGCTGATGTAAATAAAGATGGATGACAACTTGCCACTTCTTCCCATTGCACAAAAACAAGGCCAGAATGTCCAGCATCTGAGTGCTGCCATCTTGCACTGGTGAATTCATTTAGAGCCAGAATCTGTGCAGTGGTGACCAGGAAGCAGGAAGCCACAGTATCATATTGCCCAACATGCTGCGCAAACACGACCAATCACAGATTCACAGAGCTCAACTGTCAATCGTGGTCTTTCACCCTGTTTTTAAAGCAACAGTGAACTAATTAAACCAAACTGATCGGAAAATTTTACACTTCAATACACAAAAAATGTATTTGAGGAGTAGTTGATGGCGCGGGCTGAGGACACATACCAAAACCAGCCACCAGGGGGCAATGAAGACGCATTGGGCTTCACGTATCCTAAACTCTCGCGTTGCCTGGACAATCAGTGGTAACATCAGTGACTGCTGATGTTCCCTCTCATCTGACGCCACATAGTTTGGTGAACAAAAGCTGATGTGGGAGGTGGTGGTGAGGAAACACGACCCTGACTACAGTAAATATGAATTCACAAAGGCAAGAAGGGATTGCCTGTAAGTGCAGTGTTGAATGTCGTGAAATCATGTTACAATGCAGTATTCTTTTTTATCTTCTTTAAACTCTTTAGTAATTTATTTTAAAATCCATCCAAAATGGTTGAAAAACCCAGATTTATTACATCAAAAGCATAGCTGACAGCCCCGGGTTTCATTTAGAGTAATGTAACTCTATGATTTGTGTGGATCGAGAGCCACTTAAAGGGGAAGCTCTAAACTGACTGTCAGGCTCTAAAATCCAATAAATTACATAATTTGAGTAAAATTACTGCAGTATGGAGTTCGGTTGCTAGGACTGTATAGCTCAACAAATGGGCTTAGTCCTAGGGCAATTCGAAATGTCTCCACTAACTACGCTCAAAATCTCACTGCAAGCGTCTCATAACATGGAGTATTAACATGTTTTTGACTCAGTAACTGTAAAGACACTGTATAAAATGAATTACTTTGCAGTAAATATGCATGAATTTGTTTGTTTTCGTGAACATGGGATGAATAATACTGCAGTTCTCCTTTAAGACACTGCTGTGTTGCGCTATTTTTCGTAATTGCACTGATTGCGCATTCTGTAATACTGTATAGAAAGAAACATTTTGGTTACTCTCTCTGCAGCATGCTATCTGCCCTGCCCCAGTGCTGTGGAGTATGAGTTCAGGTATATTGATAAGACGGGGGAGGTGTGTGCCTGGAGCCGACCCTTCACTTTCTGTGCTCCAAAGCCACTGGAGGAGCTGGAGACTCTAAAAGAGGAAGAAGATGAGGAGGATGGAGACGAGGAGCTGCTGCTCGTCATCCCCAGGGCTCAACTGCTGCAGGTGGGAGTAAAGCTGCGGATTAATATTACAAAAACTGCTAAATACAAAATCTTCAGCTAAAGAGAGCTTAATGTTGTGAACAGAGTCAACTGGAGGAATGCTTAAAAGAACAGGAGGGGATGCAGCGGGCTCTGGACATGACAAGAGAGGAGGTGGAGAAAGAGAAAGAGAGGAGCAAAAAGGTAAGGAAGGAGTGGGAGCAGGAGAGAGAAGCGATGAGGGAGGTGATCTCGGGGCTCCGAGACAACATGAGAGAAAAATACGAGAGGCTGAAGAAGATGGAGGAAAAGCAGAAGGTAAGCACTGGTCATCTTGTGAATACATGTACGAATACTGATCTGTAATAACTTTTCTCCTCTCTACGACGCTGAAAGGATGTGAAATACAGTCATGAAAATCTCACCTCTGAACTGAGTAAACTTATGGCAGAAAGAGAGGAGACGCAGCAGCACATCAAAGGTCTGGAAGAGTGCAACAAGGCCCTGAATGAAAGGGAGAAAGAAACTAACGTGGAACTGGAAAGGCAAGAGACGTACCCTGACTGAAACAGAGATTATATTTATTTCCCGCTGCCTAAAACCTTTGCTGTCTACCAGGCTGAAGGAGAAACTGATGAAAATGTCCAGCCAAATGAAACACGATGAGGAAAAGAGGAGGTCACTGCAGGTTGGTGCCTTTTCTTTCGTAGCCCTGAAAAACCTCCCAAAGTGTCTCCAAACCTTTGTTCTCTCTGCAGGTGGAGAACAAGGCTGCTCTGCTGGAGGTTCGAGGGCTGCAGGAGCGTCTGCAGGCCAGTGAGCACGTGGCTGAGAGCCTTCGCAGGGAGCTGAGGGAGCTGGCCACCCGTCAGGGCTACACCCACGCCGAGCTGCACCAAGCGCGGCTGCAGGTAGCCCAGCTCAGCCTGCAGTTGTCTGAAGAGGACCTGGTCCTCATGGAAGAGTGCGCCAGCTGGGCCCTTGAAAGGGAAGCATGCAAACACGCGGCAGAGGTGAGGGGATCAGCAGAGATGCTGATATGTCTGCTATGTCAGCCTGAAGACGTAACTGTTTTATGCAGAGTGATAAGAAGAAACTACAGGAACTGAGCTGTGAGGTGCAGAAGAAGGAGGAGTGGCTGCAGGACGAGCGGCTGGAGAGGGAGAAACTGGAGGTAGAGTAGCCGTTTGCAATCATTATTCAGTCAGCAAACACGTTCAGCTCTAAATATAACCGCTGCCAATTGTCTGACACGAGGCTCAGATTCTAATTTGGGAAGTGTTGAAAGGTGCCAGGAGTCAGCATGGTTCTTCTGTGACTCACACACAGGCTTCAGTGAATGGTGAGTAAACACTTTCTTCTCCCCCGCACAGCTTCTGCTGAGTGAAGCACAGCAAGAGCTGCAGGCGCTGAAGGCCAGTCTGAGGAGAGCCCAGAAAGAGAAGGAGGAACAGCAGGTGGACACACAGGCGAGGATTACACACCAGCCCCTGTTCTCATATCACATCTACACAGAATATCATAGTCAGAAGAGAGACATGGAAGACCAGAGATTTCTTGTTCATATTCTTGCACTTCAGTTTGAATACTTAATACTTCTCCTCTAACATAAAACATTAATATAATCCAATAACATTGACAACACATGTGATTAGTAGTAAATTATGTGTTTATATTTATACTGTAAGTAAAGATGAGATAAATAGATAGATACATAATTCTGGGCTATTCTGCATCACGTGTAATTACTTTTTGTGCTACCATTATCTCGCATATAGCACACGTCCACCACTGTCACTACTCAAAATGTATTAAAGTGACTTTCTATGAAAACTTAACCCTGATGCAATCAGTCAGTTTTTCCTCGTCTTCGTCATATCTGTGTGTTTGAAACTGGACCCCTGCAGGGCTTGGTGAAGTCCATCCGTCAGCCAAAGCCAGGAGAAATTTCTGCATGTGTCTGTGAGTAATGGCGCCTCTTGGTGCACAGCGCTTCTGTGTCACTGCATTTAAAGTGAAGCTGTGCTGATGTAACCAGCTCCTGGCTCCTCCTCTGAAGATGCCGAGGACGCTTTGCCCGGCCCGATCGGTTCGCCTCTGTTCCCGTCCGCTCACCTGGAGGGGCCCGACGGCGCCGTGAGTTCCGCTGAGGCACACATCCGGAACAAAGGAGACCAGTTGACCTCTGACGCGCAGGTATGACCTCCCGTTAACACGGAAACTAAATGAGGCTCAACGCTGACAGTTTTTTAGAAAGAAAATATGGTATTATTTAATGTGCCAGGGTGAGGTTTGAAGGAAAAAACGGGAACAGCGAGGTTTTTCAAAGAATACAAAAATATTCCTTTATTCCCAGTAGTTTTTATGTTACTGACTCCCTTAACTTTCTGTTGTGTTCTACAATCTGTTACAGACTTTATATCCAATCTCCTCTACCAATCAGTCCAGGGATGTAAGAGTGAAGTTCAGGACTACAGATTACAGATTTGGCAATTTGGCAATTTGATTGATGGCTTGCTAAGCCTTCACTGCATTTGTTTAAAGTTAACCTAAATAAAATAAATAGGTTTTCGTGGGACGATATGCTCTTGTTCGTTTGACATGGCTCAATATAATGCAGTGGTTTGTACAGTCATCGGGTCTTGAATCTCATTATCTCGGGAAAACTACAGCTGTTGTCTTGTGATAGTGATACGATCACTTCATCATCTTAGGAAAACAATGTTTATGTTGTTATCACAGGAAAACAGTTGCACCCTTGGCTTCTTAGGGTTTCCATACCTTACTTTGGCCGAGTGCACAACAATACACAACAATGGAATGTTTACAAATAACAGGGCTTTATTTATTGTTTCTACACAAAGACTGTGAGTTTAGGAGTTTATGAAATGAGAGGCAGACCTACAGTCTGCATCCACCTTTTACTTGTGTGTGTCTGAGTAGGATGTGAAGCAGCAGGTCTGTGAGAGCAGAGGTGCTGAGGAAACCCGGCTCATCCTGCTAGAAGTTCTCCACCCCGTCCCGAGGTGACAATTTTTGGCATCACAGTGTCGAGCCCTTTTTTTTTTAATGCAACAGGTAGATCAGCAGCAACGTTTTACTGAGAGTGTTTTCTGTTTATGATCCTCAGCAGTTTCTTTTATGTGTGTTTTCTCTCTGCAGTGAGCTGGCTGACTCGCCCATGTGGTAACACGAGGACGGATGTGGCTGGTTTACCACAGCAAATGACTGTTCCTGCAGGTCATAACAACACCTAGAAGGGGTTTAGCTCATTCGCTGGTTCTTTTAAGCTGTTCATTTAGAAAAATAGATAATATTTATGGAGCGTTTACGTCACGACTATCAAAATCCTAACTGTCCAGAGTTTTGCCTGTTTTATTAATGTAAAAGTGGGTTTATTACTATGTTAGGAACAATAAAAGTCTGGCAAGTTATGTGTTCATCTTTTGTCAAGAGGTTCCTATGAGGACATCAGTTGTCTAACGTCTCTCACTTGTTATGCAATGATTTGAAAGATTTTCAAGCCTTTTGGCTGATTAAGTTGTGGATATGTTTCGGATGTTAATGTGAATGTGAAAAGTGAAACCCTGTGAAAAGTGTGGGTGCATGTTACAGATATTGTGAAATGTAGTGCAACTTGCGCAATTTTCACATTTGGAGAATGTGAAAGTTGTTTGGTACTTTTTGATCTCAGCTTCTGTTGTAGAAAATATGACAATAAATTAATGCAAACGCAGTCTGTTTGGCTTTTTGTATTTTTGTGTTCCGTTTCATGTATTAAAGTGTTGAAATGATTATGGTTACAATAAATCCCTCGCCAACAAAAACCCAACTGGACTGCAAGGATGGGTGGGGTAGACAGCGAGACATTAAGGTAAACGCAGGGCAGGAAACATAAATCAGGACATGACACAAGGGAGAGAAACATGAAATGAACTCCAAACAAACAAATAAAAAACCCCAGGAAGAAATAACTTTAACATAAAATAATTCAAATTAAACAGGAATAACTCTAAACTACTATACAAGAAATAACATTTTTCAACACAAATGCTGAAGAACTTAAAATAAAATAAACTATTGCAACAAACACGTAACCATGACATTGTGTTAATGCATGAACACATTTGTTTTTGTATTATGAAAATCAATCTGTATCTGCACCTGGCACCTGGCCTGAAGCTCCTTTCAGTCAGGATTTTGTTTCGTGTTAAAAGCCAACTTGTTCTCTCATTTTCATCCAGAGAGAATCTTTATTTTTACAAAGATGAAATTCTAAACACCTTTGCTGGACTGCATGTTGTGACTTGAATAAATTGAATAAACAAATTCACAACAACACAAATGATTTGGATTAACATGAGCTGCCATTTTCCAGCACACTATTGGCCTTAAAGGTGTCTTACCTTTAGTGGCTGTTTGTACTCTCTGTGAAATGTAACCTCTTTAAGATATTAAACATTAGGATATTGTACAGGTTCTTACCACTTGTCTGTCTTACTCACTTATGATGTTGTCAATAAGTGGTCTGCAAGGAAGCTGAATTAGTGGCTGCAGAGGTAAGATCCCTGTTACCCACTATACTGCTCAAAGAGACTGCAACACAGATGATTGAATATAATCTTCTCCTCAGTCTGAAAAATCACCTTTAGTGCATGTACAAGGTTTCTAAATATCTAAACCGACTTTGTGTCATCCGAGATTGACCACGCCCAGACAAGGAGAGGTAGAAGGTCCTACCCCGCTTGTTCTGAATGTATTTCAAATTCATGCAAACCATCTTTGACGCCGTTTCCCATGTCTCATCTGAAAATGTCAAAGGAACTAAACTGGAATAAAGTGCAAGTTGCAAGTTATTCATCATTTATTACTGTGATTCAATGCATGGAAATAATATCATGCAGAATATAGGCATGAACACAACCCACAACAAGAAGACATTTAATTTGGAAAAAGGACAACATCAAAGTTATGAAAAACTCTTCATAAGTATTTCACTGTGGGGCTTTTCTGGTCTCACTGTGAACAAATGGTAACAGCAGCACTATTTTTGCTTCGAACAAATGCCAAGAAAGCTCAAATTCGGCTCTATCAGCAGGGGCCAAACAGTAACTGATTGCACACGCTGTTTGTACATCACATAACTCACATTACTTCAATTTCCTTGCATGTGGAGACAGGAGGACAAGTGAGAAGACTTTTTTTTTTCTCAAGCCAGTGTTTCATATTGTATTGCAGCTACTTCCTCAGGTGAAATCATCCACCTGAAGAAAACAAACACATTTCTACAGCAGCAGTTCAAAGTGCTTTACATTAAACAAAGAACGTATCAAGACACAATAAAAAAGCAACAAAGCACATCTAAATACATGAGGAAGAATTTAAATAGAAAATGGAATTGATTAAAACCAGAGGCGCAAGAGTGAAAGTTACAGTGTTGTTGAAGTAATGAGAAAATTATTTGACGCAATAAAAGGCTGTGGTAAATTAAAAAACGCTGCCTCTCCATGTTAAGTTCTGACCCGGGGGACAGAAAGCAGACATGAAACGTGTTTTAACGTTTTCAATTTTTGAGTGAGACCTGTGAGCAGATATAAACACATGGACAAATTTTCCAAATCTTGCTGAAACCTGAGTCCTTTCATCGTCGACATGTTCTTAATGTGACAGTACACTGACTTTGTTACAAGACTTCTGGCTGGGATTGTGGCCGTAAACTTCAGTAATTGAAGCTGGGAGCAGATTTTTAATACTTTGTCCGTCTCTTCATTAACAACATATGCATGAGAACATTCCCACACATCCTCTTGTTGATTTATTCAGTGTCCTGACTCAGAGTTTGATTGGGAATACACACAGAGAATTGTAAAGCTTGTGCTGTTTGCACTGTAATGAACAGCTGAGTGCTGGAGGACTGGGTGGAAGGATGGCTCTCTCCCTCATATGTAGAACGTCTTTGCAATTATAAAAATCTTAGATTGTTGTGTGTTTCAATAGATAATGATGAGTATTTTTATTTTATTATGAACATCATTATTGCTGGCCTTCATGGACCCCCCCCATAGTGACTGGGCCCCAAAAAGTGTTCCCCTTTCCCCTCCTCATGGACAGCCCTGCTCCAGGACAATCATTAAAAATGAATAAAAGAAACAGCTGAAGAGTCAGTGTCAGTAATCAGTGGTAAACACATGTAAACATGCGTGCGTGTGCTTGTGCGGAACAAAAGAAAGAGAACAGCTGTGCTCCAATGCCGGGAAGTGGAGGACTGCATGGGGAGGAGCGTCTACAAAGAGGGCGACACCAGGCTCTCCCCCAAAAATTACAACTGGATACATGTAAATTATCACGTTTCTGAAACCATTCCACCACTTTTTACGTGTTTCTGTGTTAGTGGAGAGAAGGCAGCATCATCTGAGTGGTTCGTTTAAAGTATCTGAGTATTTGGTGACCACAAACATTCTGGATAAGTGAGTCACGTCATGTCTTGCTGATGCCCAATCTGCCCTTTTGTGTTTCCTATGCTGTCTGCGCTGGTGTCTCTCTCCCATTAATCTCCCATGTTGGATCCTGAAACTTTAGATCCTTTGATATGGATGCAGGTTCAAAGATAATCTTTTTTTAGGACTCTGCATCATTTAGAGATGTTTCACTTACAAATATTCAAAGGATTCTGGTTGTAACTGAATTACATAAAATGGTTTCATATAAAACATAAACATCGATGTGATGATGTTATCATCATGGTTTACTTAACAAAGTGACACGTCTTGTGCAATGTCACTCTGCACTTACACAGTACTCTCCATTAAGATGAAACAGAGTGGTATCGAAGAGTGGCATTTTTACAGCATTATTATTATGCTTTTTTAATATTTTCTATGGATGTTTTCTCGAGACAGGAAAAAATGAAAATAGTGCGGTGGAAACTTAGAAGTAAAGTGTGTCAGCTTCGATCTTCAAAGGTTTGTGTCAGTCCTCTCTTGTCAGATTTCTTCCTATTTCTTGCTAAGTTCACACAGCTTTGGTAAGTGGAACCACTTGGCATTTCATTTATCTAAATATACACCAGCGCCAAGTTGTATGACATGCGTGAATGAGCTTTATGAGGTACGCACTCTGTGTGTGGTCTATAGATTGTTGTTGTGAATTCAACCAATTAAAGTTACAAGTTGTAAAGTTGTATAAAAGGCTTGATCGGGCAGGTTCCATGTGAAGAACTGAAGATGAATAAGTGGGGACAGTGTATGACTGCATAGCCAAAACCACTGAGAACCAACCAGGTGAAACAAGTCTGCCACGAAGCCACTAATTTAAAGAAAGCAAGAAAGTGTGATGTGCCATAGCTTACTTAAAAGGATGGACTAAACACATACAAATACTTCCTGGGTCCAGCCACCATGCTTTGAGTCAGTGACGAATGGAAGTCCTCTTGACTGTCTTTGAGGAGTATGCCAAAAAAGATACAGGAAAAAAAAAAACTGGATTAAAAACGAACTCTGTGATCTTCTCCATGCTGAGTTTCCTGTAATTGATGTAAGTACAAAAGCAGAGCCCAATTAAAATAAGACAGCTGTAAACGAGTTCATGACATATTGTGAATGATTTAATTGCTCCATTCACAACTCTCACTCTGTTGTTTCTTCAGTCCAATAACAAAGAAAAATTGGACAGATTCTTCAAATTGTTGGATCACGATAAAGATGGTGTTGATGATTCGAATGAGTTCTTACAGTCTGCATTACCTTTCATTTGCATGGTCAGATCCTTCCAAATGTTTTAAGCCATAATGCATCAGAACATTGTTTCCTTATACGATTTGCAAGAAAAAAGACCTGTGTGCTCCAGTTTAATCCAGTATCACAGCCAAATCAAGAAAATACGTGTTTCATGATCGTATGTTCTGAGGGGGGAAAACATGGATAAACACACAACGATTATTCATCCACAGCCTACGATGTTGGCTGGATGTGTTGACTTTGTGCTTCATTCTGAATGTCAAAAGTGACTAATAAAGAAACAAAATGACTGTTGTTACATCTTTGCTTTTCTTCAACTCTCTAGGTATTTGTTTATTTTTTAGTGTGTTTATTTCAAACATGTAGAAGACAAATTAAAGTAAACATACAGCCAATACTACTATTACAAAACAAAGCAAACATAACTCAGCATAAGATTGTGACACATTTTTTGACTTGTTTTACACCTTTGATAAGGAGCGGAGAAGTTCCTTCTTTGTTCCTTCTTTCACTGTTAACTAATTATTCAGCTTCCTTTTAGATATAGACCTCAATAGAAGTTATTTTCTTAAAGTTCTTCAGTCATATCAAATATTTAATGCTAATAACTTAATTTCTATTTCAGACAATCAGTATATATATATGCATATTTTTTTTTTTAAATTCCCTCTTGTGTCTCCTTCAAGCTCGGGTCCTCTACCAGAAGCCTGGGAGCCTAAGGGTCCTGCGCAGGATCTTAGCTGTTCCTAGGATTGTGTTCTTCTGGACAGAGATCTCAGGTGTTATTCCTGGGATTTGTTGGAGCCACTCTCCCAGTTTGGGGGTTAAAGCTCCTATCACCAGTGGTGCCACTGATGCCTTTACGCCACACATCCTTTCCAGCTCCTCTTTCAGCCCTTGGTATTTCTCAAGCTTCTCGTGTTCCTTCTTCCTGATGTTACTATCAATTGGGATTGCAACATCTACCACTACCGCCTTCTTATCCCGCTTGTCGACCACCACGATATCCAGATGATTAGACACCACTATCTTATCAGTCTGGATCTGGAAGTCCCACAGGATCTTAGCTCGGTCGTTCTCAATCACCTTTGGAGGTGTTGCCCACTTTGATCCTGGAACCTCCAGCCCATACTTGGCACAGATGTTTTTGTATACTATGTCAGCCACTTGGTTGTGACGCTCCAAGAATGCCTTACCTTTCGGCATTTTGCACCCTGCTGTTAGGTGCTGCACTGCCTCAGAGGTATCTTTGCACAGTCTGCACATCGGGTCCTGTCTGATGTGGTAGACCCCGGCCTCTATCGATCTTGTTTTCAAGGCCTGTTCTTGTGCTGCCCTGATCAGTGCCTCTGTGCTGTTCCTGAGATCTGTCGGTGGTATAGCTCGTGCTGGTGGTTGTCCCTTCATGATTGTCTCCCTTCTTCTTCCTTCTCCTCACTGGGTTTCTTTTGCTTGAGGCATTTACTTAGCAGGTCATCATTCACTCCATGCAGAGTGAATGATGACCTCCGTGAGAAGTGGTTTCCAAGGCCAGTCTTTGTGATGATCTGGCTGAGGGAGTTCAGGCCAATGCAGAACAGCAGGGAGGATAGAGTATCTCCTTGGTTTAAGCGGCACTTGATGCTAACTTGGGCAATTGGCCTTGAATTGGCTTTCAGAATGGTCTTCCACAGCCCCATCGAGTTCTTGATGAAAATCTCTTAGTGTCCTTGATCTTGTATAGCTTCAAGCACTCCAGTATCCATGTATGTTGCATTGATTCATAGGTTTTCTTGTAGTCAATCCAGGCAGTGCATAGGTTGGTCTTCCTGGTCTTACACTCTCTAGAGACTGCCATGTCCACCAGTAGCTGGTGTTTGGCTCCTCTGGTGTCACTACCATGTATTGTGCCACGTGCCTACTCATCTTGGCCAAAATGTTGCCTGACAGGAGCTTCCATGTTGTGCAGAGGCAGGTAATGGGTCGGTAGTCGGATGGAATCGTTCCCTTCTGGGGGTCCTTCATGATCAGTACTGTCCGACCTTGGGTCAACCCCTCTGGCAGCTGATTCATCTGAGGTGCCAGGCGTTCATGGAGTGCAGTTAACTTCTTTAGCCAGTAGCTGTGGATCATTTCAGGGCCCAGTGCTGTCCAGTTTTTCATCCTGAGACTCCTTCTTGGACGTCTTCCATTGTGATGTTCACTGGGTCTTGCTCTGGGAGATGGCTGTGGTCCTTTCTCAAGTCCACCAACCACTGAGCATTGGTGTTATGTGATTCCTCTTTCTCCCATATGCTTTTCCTTACAGTTCATTCTCCCCCCTGTGTGGGTCCGTCCTCATCTTATTAACCTCCCAATGAGAGTATACTTTGGATGGTTCAGTGGTGAGCATCCTGTTGTTTCACCGGGCCTCAACGTCTCTAGTGTACCACTTCAGGCGGTTAGCCAGGGCTGTGAGCCTCTGTTTGGCAGTCTCCAGTGCCTCAGTTATGGACAGATTGCTGTACCTCTTCAGTACTTTGGTGGTCTTGTCCTTCTCCAGCTCTGACAGTTGGCTAACCTCTCTCCGTATTGCCTTGATCTTAGCCTCCAACCGTTTTCTCCATGGAGGGTCCTGCCCCTTATGGCTCACATTTAACTTGTAGCCAAGCACCTCTAGGATTACTGTTGCTGTTACATATATCAGCTTGTTGGTCTTATTGATGGTCACAGTAGGGATAGTTTGTAATGCCACATTCACATCCTACCATTCTGTGGGTATTCTGCTACTAAGTCTTGATTCCAGGTATCAATGTTAGCCATTATCTTCATTCTCATGTCAGCTGCCCTTGTGCTAATGTCTTCGGGGCTTCTTTTAGGGGATTGGAACCCAATTTCTGAGTGTGTGGTCTGATTGTCTGATTGTGGGGTGGATTCTGGGTGGTCTGACTGACCTGTGGTCCTGGTTCTCCGTTGATGTTGCATCGTTGTTGTACTTCATCAATCTCTAGTTGTGATAGTAATTGTCGATTGCGGACATTGGAACATCCTGCTCAATGAATGTCTTGTTCCAGTAGCCCACCTGTCATCAGGTTGCCCTGTTTCCTCAACAGACCTGGGCGACGTCTGAGCTGGTATGGCTTTCTCAATCATTTTTGCACTTATACCCGAGGTATGGCAGGCAGCATTAAGGACCTTACTTAATGGTCCAACTGGATTCTTGCCACGCCTTGACCAGGAGTTGACCCCGGTCTCCCTCACCGAAGTCAGTGGTGTTAACCACTGAACTATCCAGCTTAATTTATATCCTGAGCAATATCAAAAATATACATCTAATTTTATATTTACATATAATATGTAATTCCAAGTTTTATATACATTTGTACGTATATTTAGACCTATATCAAAAGACACAAATCTCCAAATTTGCACCGCTATTTACATAACTTACAAAAGACAAAAAAACACAACATAAAATAAAAGGTAAGTAACTAACAAAAGAATAAATAACAAGCTGTCTAATAAACAGTAAACACCCAGTGATATGCAAACCTCTTCATGCCTGTACCTTGTAAAAATTATATCTCTGTACCTCTTTTCAAACTGGCTCATGTTGGACATCTCTTTAGTTCCCCATTCAGACTGTTCCAAAGTTTCACCCCAGAAAACAGAAATACAAAAAACTTTTTCTAGTGGCACGCACACTAACATTTTTAAAAATCCAACAACACCCTTAAATTATATATTCTCTCTCTTGAACTGAACACTCCTTGAATATTTCCTGGTAAGTGAAAATGTTTTGGTTCAGACATTTGTGCTGTTTGAAGGTGCACCATATTGTAAAAGCTTGAATATTTTTGACTGTAAGAATAATGCGTTTGTATGATCCTGAAACTCAGCATTATACTTCTTGTATTCTTTTGAAGGATAAATGGTGAATGTACTGTAATTGTTGCCCAATACCTCTGCACAGTATACAGTGCAATACAGACTGATTCATGATATGGAAAGTGTTTTGCTTTGTGTAATACTGCAATGCTTCTTGACACTTTTGAATGTGTATGTTTTACAATATGTGAGGTTTCCAGCTCAGTTTTTATCTATTATAACCCCCCCAAAATTTATTTTCAGTGACTCTTTCTATGTCCACTCCATCTGACTGTATCTTTCCTTGTGTATTAATTCTGCTGTTTCCAGACAAAATTATTTTTGTTTTGATAAAGTCTAATGATAATTTGTTACTATAAAACCGTAGTTTTAATTTGCACAATCCTGAAGTGATCTCATCTAGCAATTGCTTTAATACATCACCATAACTAAGATGTTTCTACCATTGGCACACAAGACAAGATTTAATAATATAGGTACATTGCATATGTCATTTATGTAACTTAGCCCAAAAAGAAAGGAAATTTGTTTTTCATTGATTATGTCTTTGTTGTAACAGTGCTTCTTGGCAATAAACTTATACCCTTGGAAAGCCTGTTTATTTCCTTTTTAAATGGTACCACATTTGTAAGGAAAATGTATTTGTGGGATCCCCTCGGGCATGCTGTTCATGCACATTGGCGGTCTTGTGACAAATATTGGTTGAAGAATGGGATGCCATCCCGCAGCAGCGTGTGACCAAGCCGGTGACCAGCATGAGGAGGAGGTGCCAGGCTATTGTGCCTGTGTATGGTTCTTCCACATGCTACTGAGGCCCCTGGCAAGTTTTTCCTGGGCGCAACCCACATACTCAACTCT
>KV751324.1:23091368-23129843 GCA_001698575.1 Mola mola | reverse complement strand
TTTAAAAGGTGACATAAACAGGCCTTCCAACCGTATAAGATTTATTGCCAAGAAGCACCGTTTAAATAAAGAAATAATCGACCAAACACAAATTTCCTTACTAATAAAGCCAGCAAGGTTGATCTGTTTGCTCTGAATCCATATTAATTGTCAGTAAGGAGTTGTTAGGGTTGTGTTTGTCTGTGAATTTGTCCAGTCTGTTATTGGAAAGTTTTATGAGAATCTAGGAGAATTGTGGTAGTAATGACACAGGTCTGTAGTTTGTTCACAGATTTGTACAGAGGTCTGACTTTAGCCGTTTTCATTTTCTTAGGAAATGTCCCGCTTTGGAATGATAAGTTGCAGATATATGTGAAGAGTTTTGAAATTCCATCAATGACCTTTTTTATTATCATCATATCAAAGTCATCCTAACCAGAAGGCTTTTTGTTCTTATATTTTAAAAGAATGTCAACAATTTCCCTTTCATCCACTGATTCAAGGGCATTGAGGAAGAAGTTTGTGTAATTAACTATTCCAGATTTTCTTCCAATATTAATTGATCTGAGATTTTTCTTGCATGTTCAAGTCCCACATTTATAAAACTGTTTTCTAAAATTTTCTTATGTTATTCTTTCTTGCTACTCCTCTTTTGTTTCCTGCCTTATGGAATCTCTGTACATTGTATTTTTCTTTTTACAGGCGTTTTGTAATCCCTTTGTGATCCATGGACATCCTGTGTATTCAAGTTTTCTAATCTATATTGTTTAATTGTACAATTTTTATTACATAATGATGTGAATATTCTTAGGAATTCTTCATATTGGCTATCAGTGTCTTTTTTCTGGGATAATTCATTCCAGTTCTGTGCCACTATTTCATTTTTAAAAGCATTCCGTGATTCCTCAGATGAAACTTTTTTATGTCTGATTTCATCTTGATATATTTCTTCTTATAAACTGTAAACTGATAGTTGGTCCAGGATATCATTTATTAGCCGTCCACTTATTGTGTTCTGTCATTGGTGAATGTGTTAATGAGAGTGGCACAGTGCGATGTGATTCTGCTGGGTCTATCTCTCATTTTGTGTTAACTTGGATTTACCAGGTCAATATTGAAATCATCATGAGGAAACTCTGTTTTGTGACTTTTTTCTCAAAATATTTCTTCCATCCAGTCTTTAAAGACCTCTATGTCCAACTAATGATTATGTTTTAGCTATTTCCTTTTTAAATTTCAACTGTTATGCATTCCAGCAGGTTGTCAATCACTGTTATATTGTCAGTCACTTTGAATTTTAAAGTTTTGTCGCCATACATGGCCATGGCTCCTTGTTTAGTCTATCTATGTACCTGAGTTCATAACCCTCCAGCTCAAATTCCATTCCTATATTCTTTTTGAACCATATTTCTGATATTGCAATAATGCTGAATGGTTGTGAAAATTTTAGATATTCCCTGATGAGACTGAAATTTGCATACAGGTTTCTGCTGTTGAAGTGGATAACCAACAGTTTTTCTTTTGTTTCAATGCCTTCATTGTACTATTCATCAGTGTATTGTTGTGTGTGTGTGTTATTGGGGCAGCTTGGTCAACAATGACTTGAAAAGCACTATATAAATACAGGATATTTACCATTTGTTGCTGGAAGTGAAAAACTCACTATCATTTTATATTTCAAATCCTGTGTATTATGATCAGTTTTGAAATGTTTTCAGTTCCAGTCGGTCATGGTCCTGTGTGTGATGAGGCCAATACCTCCAGATGAGTAATTTCTTTCAGTGTCCGTCACTAATGTCTGTAGATGATTGTTACCTTATTTATGATCCAGCCAATGGTGGTCATTGGTATTTTTCCAGATCCTGCCAACTGAGGTTACTGACAGGTGTGACTGCATGCTCACAAGAAATGACTGGCATACCCTCCCTCACGCTTTGTTTGTTTTGTGGGAAGCTAAGTATTTTTACAAGTGGCATTAGGAGCAGCAGGCAAGACCAGAGTGTGTCATGGGAGTCCTTAAATAATAGCTACAATAAAATTAATAAACATGTTTGCAATTTAATTTGTTAGTTAATAGATGCAATTACAAACTAATGCACTTTTAAAATTTTTGCACTTTTTATTGTTAAACTCCGAAAAAACTGAAGTCATTGTGCTGGGCCCTTAACACATTAGAGATTCATTATCCAACAACATAATTAATCTGGATGGCATTGCCTTGGCCTCTGGCGCCACTGTCAGAAAACTGGGCGTTATCTTTGACCAGGAGCTGTCTTTTAATTCACGAGAAAAACAGTTTTCAAGGACGGCTTTCTTTCATCTCCGTAACATTGCCAAAATCCGGCACATCCTGTCTCAACAAGACGAAAAAACTAGTTCACTCAACTAGTGCATTTGTTACTTCCAGGGTGGATCACTGTAAGTTTTTATTTTCACACTGCCCTAATAAGATCTTAAAGTCTCTTCCACTAAAAAAAATTTAGCAGCGCGTGTACTGACAAGAACAAGCATCAGAGAACATATTTAACCCGTACTGGCTTCTCTGCACTGGCTCCCTGTTAAATCAAGAAAAGAATTTAAAATCCTTGTCCTCACCCACAAAGCTATTCATGGTCAGGCACCATCTTATCTTGAAGAGTTTATAGTACCCTATCACCCATCCAGAACTGTACACTCCCAGGAAGTAGGGTGTTCCCAAGATCCCAATAATCTCCAAAAGTAGTACGGGAGGCAGAGCCTTCAGCTATCAAGCTCCTCTCCTTTGGAACCATCTTCCAGTCTTGGTATGGGAGGCAGACACACTCTCTGATTTGAAGAGTAGGCTTAAAACCTTCCTTTTTTGATAAAGCTTATAGTTAAGGCTGGCCTATCTAGCCTTTAGTTATGCTGCTTTTGGCTTAGGTTGCTGGGGGGACACTCCATGATACAATGAGCTCCTCTCTTCTCCTCCCCCTGACTCTACCTCAGATCCTCTAATTATCCATTTCCTAACAATATTGTACTAACTTTACTTCTTCCCTGGAGTCTTTGTACTTTATCATCCTGCAAGTTTTCTAGGTCTAGCGGCATCCAACCTGTGAGTCAATGTAAAATAACACAAGGCCGATACGGAATGATGACGAAGGTGACCGTGTGATTCTGCTCTCTCCTCTCTGCAAATAATCTGTGTTTGTGTTATACTAACGTACGTTTTTGCTCTGTTAACTGCGATGTGGCTGGTTCGGTCGCGGCCTTCACACGCCTGACAGCTCCTGGGATATGATTGGAACAGTGCAGTGAGGGAGCGACCAATCACAGACTGAAAAGAAAGCAAGCCGCTTGCTAGTGTGTTTGAAGTGTTTCACTGTATTTTTCCTTTTTCTGTTGGAAATAGAGAAGTAAATGAGGCTTCCTCATATTGTTTTATCAGTTGGTTCTCATTTTTTGAAGGGGCGAACTGGCCCTACTTTTTTTTACAAACTAGCTGTGTCATGTTACTGTCAGGAAACAGTGATGATTTTAATAATTATTTTTATGATAATATGAAGTGATCTGCACACATTTTGATGAAAACATGTATTAACATATCTTTTCTATTACCATTTCTTTACTTAATTGCAGTAGCAACTGTATATATAGACAACACAATTAAGAAGTAACATTTCTGATGTTCATCAGCTTGTTTATTTCCAAGAATCCTTATAATTGACATTATTAGAGATGGACTCACATAGACAGTGCCACGTGTGTGTGGGAGGACCCATTGTGCACAAATGAAGCCACAGTATTGAGGTCATCTAGTTTCATCCAGTATCTCTTGAACAAACACCAAATTGGCAACAGATAAAAAGCTATAATAATTTAACTATCAGCCTACAGAGACTCATTAACTTTATAGATGATGGTGAACGTTAACTAATGTTAATAAATGACAAACAGTATTTTGGATTTAAAGGTCATCGCAGACACACAGTAACACACATTGTCATAACATAACCATGATACAGCTGCTTCAGCTACAGCACAGAACTTCACACATTTGCTTAAAGTCAAACTGAACACATCTGTTTAGGTGTGGTACTCATTTCACCATCTACTGTACCTGCAACAAGGAATAAGCTATTGTGTGTTCAGAGGTTGCTGTGATAGTGGAGTGCAGTCAAACCCAGCCAAATGGTTTGCAAATGTTGCGTAGCTCGTGGCATATCATGCCCACACCCTATCTTTAATCTTCTTCTCTGTGTCTGTGTGCTGTGGGCGTTTCAGCACGCAGACGGGTTGAGACAATAGCATCAGGTTGCAACATATTTTCTGTGTGCTGAGACCACACGACAATCGAATTTATTTCTCTTAACACCAATATCTGGATGTTTGGTTCTCCTGTAACTGTTTCCGTCTTCTTAAGAGGTCCCATTGTTCTCTGAGGACACACTCCTGATTATGCAGGCTGCATTAGAAGCCCTGTGCCAACAAATTTGGGCTGACATGAAGTGGTAGAACAAAGTTTCTGAGATAAGACATTGAGTGCAGGCAGTTCGCAGCTCCAGGTAGTTCAGAATTGCTGTTCTATGTTTACTCAGCAGTGGTGGCAAGAGTAATACTCATTTACCCAAAGCCATTAATATCACAATGGAAAAACACTCCAGAACAAAGAAAAATTACAAAATGAGCATACATATTGATTATTCATGGAGGTTTTCAGAGGTAATGATGTGATGTGTCCACTTGAAAACTAAAGCAAGGGTTAATAAAATAAGTTCTGTTATGTTTATAAATACATAAATAGACTGAAATTGTTAAAAATAAGATAGGGGATATTCTATTATTTTCTTTTCAAAGGGAACACATCATACTGACTTGTTGCTTACCCACACTGGTGTCATGATTGTATGAAAACCTCGATCGGATCAAAAGGTGGATCGTTTTGACATTCTCTTTATTTGGTTTCTGAACAGAAAGTAAAGGAAATAATGAGAAAGAGGGGCGGAGAGTGGCTGGCAGGGTGTGTCAGGGTTGATATAAAAAGGTTTGTGTCCATGCTCTCTTGCTAGATCATTCGTTTCCTCTCTCTCGCTCTCTCTCGACCTTCACACAGTTTTTGGTAAGTGCAAATATATTTTAATAATCCTTGCAACTTTTAATATTATTACACTAACAACTTTTTCATTTATCTAAGTATGTAAGTGCCTAATATAAAGGGTTATGAGGCATGACGTGCAATGAACCAGGTTTGGGTGTGGTTTGCATTCTGTTTGAAGTGATGCTTTAGAAAGATCACATCATCAATATGACATCATAGAATAAAAATTAAATCTATAATTATTTTGATGATGATTATATTGTTATAGTGAAAAAAAGTGTTGAGAATCCAGTAAATCAATGTTACAGAGCACCCCAGAGTTAGAAGATAAATAAATAATGGAATAGTTGTTTTAAAACGCTCGACAGGCAAGAACTGAGAATGAGTGAGTGTGGACAGAGTTTGTAACTGCAGAGCCAAAACCACTGAGAAGAACCAGCCAAGTATAATAAGTTTGCCCTGAAGCCACGTCTTTAAAGAGAGCAATAAAGTGTCTTGTGCCATCACATTCCTGAATGGATGGATTAAACGTGCAAAAAATCTTTCTTTGTTTCAGCCACAATGACAGATTTGGTAAAAGTAATGTTTGAGCTCAAGTCTCTCTTCGACAAATACGCTGGAAAAGACGGAGACCCGAGTTCTCTGTCCAAGCCAGAGCTCGCTCAACTGCTTCAGATTGATAGCACCAAAGATGAAGTAAGTACAAAAGACGGAACAATATTCCATCAAGAGAGCCGTAAATGCCATAATATTTTTTGACATATTATGTGACTTACAATCTAATCACAACTTTTAATCAATTGTTTCTTTAGGGCAACAAAGAGTTAATGGACAAGTTCTTCAGTGACCTGGATTCTGACAAGGATGGTGTTGTTAATTTCCAGGAGTTTGTTGTTTTGGTAGCGACACTCTGTACATTGATGTGTCCATAGTAAATATTTTGGCCACATTGCTTCAGAGCATTGCCTCCATGTATGATTCATACTAAATGAAAAAAAATGGAAAAGAAAAACAACAAAACTATGTGCTAAACTGGTCCAGTGTCACCGCGTTAAATAAAATGTGTTTAATGAGAGGAAAACGTGAATAAACACAAAGATGAATCAGCCCGTGATGTTGGCTGGGCGTGTTGAATTTGTGCTTCATTCAAAATGTCAAAATAATAAAAAAAAAACAAAAAACAAATAAATGTTTGTCCCATTTTTAGTGTTTGTGTGTATTCATAATCAAAATATAGATATTGGTCCGACTGTAGCGTCTGACTTATTCTCGTGAAAATGCATTTGGCAGATATTCCTTTAGAAATAAAGAGAGAGGGATGACTCGCACAGTGCAGGGATCCAATTTCCGTGTAATTTAATGCACCTTTTGGCGTTTTGAGCAAACACTGTGCGATAAAGAGCAGTGTTAGCTCAAATGTCACTTGGTGCATTACATTACAAAATGTGTCCCCACATAAGAAATCCAATACAGCCTTGTAGAAATGTATATGATAGCTTGAGGTGATCTGCACTCATGTTGATAAAGATGCACGTTCACATTTACCTTTGAAATTTCCAATGCAGCAGGGGGGTCAAACTCATTTCAGTTTAGGGGCCACATACAGGCCAGTTTGATCTCATGTGGGTCGGACCAGTAAAATGATAGCATAATAACCAATAAATAAGGACAACTCCAACTTTTTCTCTTTGTTTTAGTGCAAAAAAGTCAAATTACATTATGAAAATGTTTATATTTAGTGAACTATCCTTTCACAAAACATATGAATAAGGTGAAAAACCATTAATAACCTGAAATTTCCTCAGAAAAGTAAGTGCAGTTAACAACATTATGCCTCAGCTTATCATTTACACGTGTGCATTGCAACGTACAGATCATAGTCGATCTCTGGAAGCAGAAAACATTTAGTAACAGGCATCTGGGACCGAAAAATATTGCATTTAACTTTATGATCAAAACAACTTGCCAAGACTCACTGTTTAGTTTGCTCCTGAAACTCAGAATCTTTTAGCCTTCACAAGTGCATCAATATCAGGTGTCAAATCCTGAGTAGCAGTCATTTCAGTGCTTGTGTGTAAGCTTTGAGCTCAGCTTGCTTTTATTGATGTTCATTACAGAGAAAACTTGTCCACAAAGGTAGGTAGTCCCAAACATGCCAGGGCTGTAAATCTGGGGTACCCTGGCACAAGATACTGATAAAATGTGTCTGCGCCCACAGAAGCAAACTTGTCCTTTGAATCCCAATCACACTGCAAGTCAAGTATTTCAAGTTGGATGTCGACGGGCACATCAGAAGCCTCGAGTGTGAATGGTGAGCGAAACCCTGCAAATTCTGCCTCAAGTTCCTGAAACTGGCGCAAACTCCCGCAGCAATCCCGAAGTCTTGTCTTTGTACAGATTCATTAACTCTGGTCGCGACCGGATGAAATTAACAGGGAGGTAATTCTTACGGCAAAAGAGCACGCAGAATAGATCTTAATAACGATAAAGCAAAATTGGGATTTTTCGAAGCACCGAGCTGCATGGACTTGCTACTAGCAGCTCCAGCAGGAACACTTTGCTTGATTGCCAGTGTTGACGTCTTCGGCTCGAGCAGGCGAGGCGCATCAATGGCGCATTGCTGCCATCTGCTGGTCGTTTCTGGGTCTCAGGTGTTGTGTTGTTACTTACTAAAACACTGTCACCCCCAGTGGTCAAATTAGGAATAGCAGTTACTTTTATTGAAAAATTGCTGTTAATGTCTTCTGTGTAATTTTTGCACTTTGCAAATTCAGGCCACTTTTGGCCCACGGCCTGTATTTTTGACACCCCTGCTCTCTAGGTGTTTCACGCATCCTTCACAAGGGACAGAGCTGACCCCTTGGCCTTAGATTCTTCAGTCAGAAGAGGTCATGTCATCTGTATATCTTTGCAAGATGTTCCCACCTTCTGTGGTTGTGTGACTGGAATCAAGGAACCTATTTAACAACCATGAAAAATATATGTAATATTTATAGATTCACTTAAAAAACAATACAAAGAAAATTGTCAAAGAACCAGGGCTGAAAAGGGTACAAATTTGTTAGCACGTCTCTAACACACGTGTTTTTGGAGTAATTAATGTGAGAGAGCATTTATCCCAACTTGGCTTCTCGTTGTTGGCCCTCATCACAGCTGGGCTGACGAAGGAGGCTGTTCCGAGTTCTGCAGGATGGTGGAAAACTTGCTGCCAGGTTGAGACAAGACACTGGCTATAAGTCGCTGTGCTTTCTGGGAAAGCTGTTGGAGGAGGTGCTGAGCGAGCTTCCTGTTTGTTTTTTTTTTTGGAGAGGCGTCGGGGACAAATGCTGCAGAGGATCAATCTATGTTGTTGCTGGAGTTTCCGCCACTGTGCCTCAACACCGCAGTGGGGGACTATGAGGAGGAAAGTGCAGCCCTGCTCTCCTTGAGGGGCCCCTCTAAACAAGAGCCTGTATGCTGTAGATGTGGTGGTCTTCAACAGAGCATCTTTGGCTGGTGTCCGAGAGTCAAGGTGTTGGGATCAGGTCTCTGTACAAACACAGCAGTGATCTCCAGTGGGGAGAGGTGCATAGGGCTACAAAAAGACATGTTATTTATAGAAGATAGAGCAGGAGGTCAGTGTGGTTTCTGCCAAGCTGAGGAAACTTTACATCTTTGGCTCCATTCTCCCAGACTGGCTCACCTTTGGTCTGCTGCAGCAGTGGCTCGGCGGTATAGGTCAGGCTCCACAGGAGAGACCTTTTGTTTTTCATTCCCAAATACTCTGACACTCACCGTAGAAATATCTGTCTTATTAACTTTTTGATAGGGCAGGCTGACACAGAATCTCTCTCCTCACATACAAATCTCTGAAGGTCCCGGCTAAGAGCTTATACCCTTTTACTTCTACTTGATCTCTAGGTTCCCAAGAAGATGGGTTACTGGTAGTTCCAATGTTAATATGTTTTAAAATATATGATTATGACTGTTGTCAGCACTGCAGACATGGTTAAACTTGACAGTTATGCCAAAACTTTTTCTGAAGGAAAAAGTGGAACATGATCTGTGGCCTGTGATCCGTTGCAGAAACCTGGCAGGAGTGATGGAATCTGAGGCACCTCGTCAGCTCCGTGCCCATTCTCCTCAGCTATAAAGGAAAACAAAAAATACATTGTACTATAAAAGGTTATGTGAAAGCTAACAAGATGTATTGATCTGAAGTTTGTTAAAGGAATAATTCAAAGTGATACACCTATGTTGACATACAATAGACATAATATTTAAAAACTACATAGTGTCATTTGGTATGAACAGTATGAAAGTTAACAAAGTGGTGGTTGTCCCTCATCAGTGGTTCTCAATCCTTGTCCTTGTCCTGGAAAAAAAAAAGACCTGTTTTGTTTTTTTCGAACAAAGAAAACTTATGGCCTGGATTTAGCACCATATTAATACCCCCCAATTTACACAACGCGTAAAGCATGTTATTAACTACACACCAAAACCTTTTCTGCATCATTCTTTCTGGTATCCAGGGGGCCCAAATCCCAAAGAGAACCACTTTAATGAGAGTAAAGTAACATGAAGTCAGAATTCTTAGAGAAAAGTCAAAGCTCAATTTTTGTTTGTTTTTTGTTTTTTTTTACATTCCCCCCACCCAACCTCCAAAACAATTATCACATGTGGCCCTAAACCTCTTATGCAGAATACTGAAATTAATTTTTAGCTAATTTAACTCTTGTGAGCATCAATATGTATCACTTCACTACACTATTAATGAAGTTTTACTCAATGAGGAAAGTAACACCCAGAGTGTAATTTAAATTTTACACTGAGAGAATTAGAACTGCTTTCAATGCCGATTTTTAAAATCACTGCCATGATTGAGGATATCTACAAGCATGAGGGTTTGTACAGTTTTTAGGATCTCAAACACTTTTCAAGGTAGCTAAACCTCCACTGTAACAAACGGAACACAACAGGAGTGTGTTATTTTAGGATTTGACAGTTGTGATATCATTCAGTCATAACCATCACTCTCGTACTCACCTCCATGTCACCTGCTACCTGTAAGCATAAATGTCTCTCAACATGAATAAAATTGCCTTTTAACCTAAATATATTTACAGTAGGTGGAGGGAATAGAAAAGCAAAGCACTGGATGAACATGTGGCTATAAAACTGTACTCACAGATCTCACATAGCTTTATTGTGTGGTCTATAAAATGACAGAAAACAAAACTGAAAAGTAACAAATACATATTTTCAAAGTGGGAACTGTTAGTTTTGTTATTTTTTTTTTAAATTTGCATATTAATATACCCTTAATGACACAACCATGTCACTCTTTATCCACATCCCTAAATGTATTTTTTTAATACCTGGTTAGACCCTCCATAAAGAATTCTAATAATATGACGGATCCAATTCTGCGGCCAGAGGTTGTTTAGTTTATTGGTAAGTTCCTTAGCCTATAAAGACTAAGTGCAGGTAAGCCTGGATACGTCAAAAGATAATGAAATCAACTTACCAGGACCTCTAAACTTCACTAATCTTATATTACTCTCTCTTCTGTATAAACCCACTGTATTTTCATTCATGAAAGTTTCTCTTTATTGTAGACTTTGACAATGAAACAATTACCTTCTCCAGAGTACTCCTGACGTGCCTCCATGTTGTGAAGGGTTTTTTTCTGTAATTTTCGAATTTAGTTGTCTTCTGTGTTCTTCCACGCCTTTCATTGTTGTTGAGCTCACCAGTGCGTTCTTTGTTTTTAAGAATGTATCACCTTGTTGACTTGGTCACTCCTAAAGTTTTTCCTATCTCTCTGAGAGATTTATTTTGCTCTTTTCATCCTAATGATGGCCTACATCACTTTCATTAATATCTCCTTGGACTTGGAACATATTGATAACTCAAATCAAAAAGCTGCCAAATTCAACACCTGAAATCAACTTTAATCCTGACATTTGTCTTGTACTAATGAAGGAGCAGACCACACCTGGCCATCAAACGGCTTGCCAGGCTGTTGTCCAAATACTTTTGAGCCCCTGGAAATGAATGTATTCTATATCAAATGGCTGTAATTCCTAAGCAATAAATGCAATAATTTTGTGAAACCTCTTAAATTACACTGTGGTCCTACCTTGACTTTCTTTTTCATCCACTTTACATTCACTGTAGTGGTCGATAAAGGCAAAATTGGTAAAAATTGTGTCGATTTCCAAACACTTTTGGACCGAATTGTATGTGCTGACTAGACCTGCTAATCCCCTCTTATAACTTTTCTGTTAACAGTTCATATATCTACTGTGAATGACATTTATCTTACTGAAGTCTCAGCAGAATGTGAGCAGCTCCTTTATTTTAATAGTGTGTTCCTGTGTACAAAGTTTTTTGATTAACATTCAAATATTTTGTGCTGTGATTCTGTGGTATACATGTTCTCGCTGAGTTTTCCATTAGTAGTACCACTCATAAAGGTCATCGATTTCTTGGTAGTTCTTGTTTTGGGATATGTAGTCACAGGCATAGCAGATGGGCAGAATGAATTCGTTGTCGATTGACAGGAGATGAGGAGAGACGGTGAAGTATTTCTTCCACTCAAAGTGCCGCATGTACGCCTCATTGTTCTTGTCCAAGAAGAGCAGATAATCTGCCAGTGACTTGGCGTCAGGGAAATCATGTATGTGAATGAAAGAGTCAGAGGGGTAGAACTCCTCATAGTTTGCTCTTGGAGGACCCAGAACGACTGGGATGGTTCCTGCTACGAGCGGCCCATTAACCTTCTCTGTTGTGTAGTCTTTGTGGATTGAGTTCTCAAATGAGAGGTAAAACTTACAACTCGCGAGGGTTGAGTAATATTGATCAATATCCAACCAGCCCGCTCTAAAAGCATGACCATAGAGGTTGATCTTAATATACTTGGATAGTTCGCGATAGAATTTCTCTCTTGTGCCTGAACCTGTGTCCGGACTGTTGTTGCTGACAATCCAACACACGGTTTTGTCTTTCTTGGGCAGAACTATTTCTTCCTTCAGTTCTGAGTCCCTTACAGTGACCTCATTCCTCGCTGTGATGTCCGCGTCTCTTCTATAGTTCAGTGTCAAGTTGAACATGTTTTTCAGACCTGGTTTCTTTGCTGTGTTCGTCGGGGATTCCACATTGAACCAAATCCACTTCTGGAAAGCTGGACGTGGATCCTGCGGCATGTTTTTGAGATCCCAGGCTATGTCTTTATGGAAGAAGATAACCGCTTCTGCTTTGCTGTAGAGGGATCTGTTATCTGTCAGAACACAGCTGTCAATTTTGTAGTGGGTCTTACAAACTGGGTAGTCAAACATCACATTAGGCCAGGACCACATCAGGACTATGGGCTTTTCATTTGACTTTTCATCCATGACTGTTTTCGCTTCCTCCTCCGGTGATGTGGATGGAAACAGGCATACAGGAGATAAATATTCAAAATAAACAACGAATGCGATCACACAGCAACAGATGCCAACAGAAGCCAGCTTTGCATAGAGCATTCTTTTCTTGTAAGCCAGTGAGTTCATCTGTGGAAGCAGATAAAGACGATTACGAGTTTACCAAGTTCAGTGCAGATTTTCATTTTCCACTTTGATTCAGCCCTTTTTGGCAACATTTGCCAAGTCTCATGAGTGACCTCTTAGACTAAAAATTAGGGATACAATGTGACTTCTGAGAACCAGAGATGCAAAATTGGAGTTATAACATAAAACTAAAATGGTAACTCTTCTAAACTGATTAGGAAGACTAGTACCATGTTCACCAGTACCTAGCAGCAATCTTTCTCTTGTACTGTATTATTATATTTACTTGGAATTATCAAAGACAAACACTGTTAAATATGTAAACTAAGATGCTAAACAGAGCTATGTAAGAATGAAAAGTTTTAAACCTTATACTCTGTAATATAAGAACAGTGTTGTCTTCTACATGGATCATCAACTGGTGAACATTTTGTCTGTTGACTTTAGATGTAATCTATTAGTAGAATTTCATGAATGCAGCCTTGCACAACATATGAAAGAATCTATAATTGGTGTTTAAACATCAATGGGGCCATTAGAGTTGCAAATTTATTTCCAAAATGTGATGATTTGGGTAACTGTGTCTCAGTCCATGTGTGTGTAATTAAATCTGTAAATATGAAATCAGATTTGCAAACGCGTAAGAAAAAAACAACTACTATCTGGTTTCATATTTGCACATGTATTGAGATGCAGACATTAAAATGAATGTGTAGAGCTGTAAATATGCAGACAAACCTGTAAATGTGTAGATAGTACAGTACATGACTGAAAAGTATTTTTGCTCTAATAGATAACCAGTTACTTGCAAAACAAGAATTTTGAGATTTACATCTTCCAGTGTTTTTGTTGAGAATCGAAAAAGACAGCTATTTGCTTTTTTTTCTTTTACATTTTGTGAGTTTGCTCAAGTACATTCTAACACCAGATACTTTGGATAGTTACATCAAACTTCAAAGGGGCAAAGCAGCTCATATGTAAATAATTACAGTTATTTCAACTTTTACCCGAGAAACTTTCAAAGGAAACAGAGATAGAGCGCTACAGTTGGACTTCACTCAGTGGAGGAGAGAGTAAAACATCACATCTTCTTTATAATATCATGGCATCATGCACTGAGATTTTAATATCATTTCAAAAAGCAACAGCCGCCGTGAAACGGCATCACACTAGGATAATTAAAATGTGCGATTCATCTGGGAACACGTGCGTCACATATCTCGAGGTAAATTGAGCTGTACGAACTGGGTTACCAAACAATTTTAAATAACTGTTTGAACACTTCCGTATTTAACTGCCAGAATCACAATCAAACATGGGCGTCAGAACAATCGTACGTGGGTGAGACAAGTCCCAACCACTTTTTAAGCCCAATAATATCGGACCACACCCACTTTTACAGTCTTTAATACAGCAAATCAGTCTGTTCACTCAGTGGAACTTTCAGAGCGCCGTCAACTAAAATCCACTCAGCTTGAAGAATACCCTGATAAATCAAACTCCAGCCTACTCATTATCGTCCATTGAATCCATTCCACCTAGTTTCTTCATGCAGAGTGCATGTAACTGATACCCCATACCATGTCTTAGCCACGGTAGTAGTGTGTGTCTGTCTGTTGCTTTTGTTGCATCCTAGGAGAGGCTAAAACCCAAAACCTGAACACAAAGCATCACATCCAGCCAATAGTGGCCTTTTAGGCGCTTTTTTGAGAGTTAGTTGTAGGTCATATTTATTTCAGGCGGCAAAATGGACATATGGACATTTTTCATATCAAAGATAAATGCAGCCATGACCCAGAATTCCAACAGTCCCGACACGGCAGCAGCAGCACCTCCAACAACATTCCAACAGACTAATCATAAACTCCTTGGCCCTACCTCAACATGAACACTTAATTTGCACTCTGATTCTATCATCGGTGTGAGTATTTTTAACACATTTTACAACAATTTACAAAAGAGAAAGAGAGAGGAAAAAAAAACATCCGTGAAGTCACAGTCGCTGTGCTGAACTTTCGTTTAATAATTTTGTTTGTTTTACTATTTTGCCAGACAATTTTTGTAAGAGAAATTAGGCATTTATGTTGTGAAAGTAGTTCACAGGATCATCAAGTTGTGTGTGCATGTGTGTGTGTGGCATGTAGGTGCAACGTATCCGTAGGAGTGAATCAGAGCAAATAGAAACAACAAAAATATGGCCAGTGGTTCAGTTTCTTAAATTGTTAGCCTGTTTGTTTTCAGTGGTTGTTAACAGAACTTTGGTTTTGGTCATGTTATGCGGACGGTGGAAATTTCAGGAAAGTAAAGACACAGTCAGAGAGAAGGAGAAATTTGCTTCCGACGCCCATGTGAACAGAAGTTTAAACACTTACATACTCCAAAAATAAGTTGATTAAAATGCACTTGCTTACCTTTTCAGTAGAAATTCCCGTAGAAATTAAGGATGTCTCCTTTGAGTAGTCAGTAGTCAAGCATTGCTAAGTGTTTGACACAAAAGGCTGATAGATATATTCACAATGTGAAAAAAAAAAAAGCTTAACAAGACAAACAAGATTTTCAAGCTTTGAAAGCTGAATGAGTATGTAGCAGCATAATTATGGGGTAGTGGATGTCAGAACAATGTGCTCATAGAGTGAAACTCTTACTGTAAAATATCAAATTAGCTCTGAAAATTCAACACTATACACTATGGATTAGGAACATATGTTCTCTGACCCAGGGTTAAACTGAGCTTTGTCAGTGTGGAATTAACGCTGCTGATATTATGGTCGTAGTAGTGTGAGCGCTCAAACGGTATGCACTTCCTTTATCATTTTCGTTGTGTGTTTATCCCCATGGCCTGTCAAGTTTTCTTCCCTCCTGTGTGATTGCGTCCCCTCCCTGATGTGTTCGAGCTGTGTTTATTGTCTACCCCCTCCTGGTGTATTTAAACCCTGTGTTCTTTTCCTCCTGTGCCAGACCGTCTTGTCAGTTTCTTGTCAGCGTTCCAGCTGAGTTTAGTCTTTTGATTTGGTACCTTCACTTGGTTTATTAGATTCCCGGTTCTGACCTGTTTCTGATTAAGATATTTCCTGCTGTTTGACTCTGCTTTAGAATCCACAGTTCTATACATGATAGAGATATGTCTTTTACCTTTTGGTTTCATTAAGTGCAAACAGAGGAAAGTACCTCAATGACAGACTGTTCCTAATTTCAGTGAATGCAATGCATCATACGGAAATTAATATTTGTGTGTATTAATACATCGATAAGTGGCGTGATAGTGGGACATGGTGTGAAGCTTGCTCAGTGACATCACATTTTGAGAGTTTGAGACCCAGGTGAGGCAGAATGGCAAAAATGTGTGCTTTTGATTTTTAACTGCAGGGCTCAGTGAAAATTTTGGGACAGTTCTGCTCGTGAATATTTGATGACAAACTGTTGGGATGTCTCTCTCCATATGCACAGTAAAATGAGCAGCGTTAGTTCCACACTGAAAAGGTTCATCATAACAGTGGGTCAGTACATGTAGTCCTAATCTACTGAGTGTCAAGGCTACACTGAACATAATGTTGAATTTTCAGAGCTAATATAAGTCTAGTAAGAGTCAATATTTCACTCTATGAGCAAAGTAACATCCAGAGTTTACTTTAAATTTAACACTAAGGGTTAAATCCACGTGTAACCCGGGTTACTTTTTTAAGCAGTTAAAAAAATTTATTATGCTCCCTGAATGCATCACCTGCAGCTATTGGGTGAAACCATTTAGCAACCGCCCATGGCTGTGGCAGAGCAGACTACTGAGGCAGGTGCGTGGAAGAATGACTGTTAGACCTGAAGTGACAGAAAATTTAGCTTTGGTAGATTTTAGTACAAAAATTCTGGAAAGGAAGTACTTTATTTAAACGATTCGCACCCATGAAACGTGTATTGATATATATAGCGGGATTTGATTTTTGAACCAACTCTCTTCAACATAATTTCTTCCTGATTTTATATAAACCTGTGGTGTGTCTTTGTATGGGCTGGAGGTGACTACTTGTGCAGAGTTCCTACTGCCAAATTTCCTACAGAACCCAGTGACTTTGAGAGAACTCCAGATACAGATTTATTCGAGATACTGATCCCTTTTCCCGACTTGCAGGAGTGACGCACAAAAGGATTGTGCTGCTTTTGTATCGTAAAACTGTGCAAATTAGAAGAAAAAAATTGCGTACAATCCACAAAGCACGCAGTACTTGTGAATTAAACGTGAAATGTACACGATCTTTTCTGAGAAGCAGACAGTGTCCAGTGTGCACCTGTTCTATCTGCATGCATGTAAATTAGGGAATATTCAAAAACTCAAAATTAGCCCTTTCCTATTCAAGTAAGGCTTGTTGCAAATAGTATTCACAAATGCTAATGCTAATTGTGCCTCTGTGTCTTACTCACCTGTGTCTCATTAAGTCGTTAGTCCTATGTGTATATAAACTGTGGTTCCCCACCCTCTTGTGCCAGATTGTCTTGTTCCACTGTGACAGCGGTCCAGCAATGTCCTCGTGTTCGTTCTGTTCCTCATGTTTGGACCCATTTGTTCTTCTGAACAGAGTTTTGCCTGCCGATTTGGAAACCCTTCCCTTCTCCTGTACTGGCCCTGATCTCATTAAACGTTATAGACTGTTCCCTGTGTCAGAGTAAGCTATTTTTAGTCCAGCCTGGTTCTGGTCTTGATGGTACAAACTGGCCAGCAAGAGGGACTCAGCAGACCCAGTTAGGATGGCTGTGCAGCACAAGGGCCTTTGGCTCCATGATCCCAGACTGGCTCGCTCTTTGCTCTGCTGCAGCAGATCTCTAGATTTCCATGAAGCTGGGTTAATGGTAGTTCCTATGTTATTGTTTTTTTTAAATCTTTTTTAGCACGTGATTAACCATTTTGATCTGAGTCTATATAAACAGTTGATATTGACATGTATTATGTAGCATGAGATGCATCGATGAACTTCTGGTTGTGAAAGTGGTAAGATTCTAGCAATTAAATGATGAATAACATAATTAAAACATATTGTCAAGCACATGACAATAACTAAATCAAACTACAATTTTTAATTCACTGATCTGGATAAAAGAGTATTGATAAAAGAAATTTGAGGTATATATTTAAAAAGTTGCCTCAATCCGTGTTTTCAGGAGCCAGATCAACTCCAGATGTCTCCAAAAACAAATTCCATAAAAAACTGTCTAGTTGCTACCATGTTTGAAACTGATCCAAATGAAAAGACTGGGAGTTCTTTACATCCTATGATTTTCTATGTAAAAAACGTTTAGAGATCGCAAAGAAATGACAACTGGATACTGAGGGTCTGAGAATAAAAAGGACCTTTATCAAAATTCAAGATAGACAATAACAAATAGCATATAAGCAAACAATAAACAACAAATAAGCAAATATAAAAATGTAAAAATAAGGACAGATAGGCCCAGTCTTTGTGTTTTTTTGAGTGTGTTTGTGCAAGTGTTTGTATCAGAACTATTTTGGTATGGGTCCAATTTAAAAAAAAGAAAGGAAAACTCATTAGGTGTCCGAGTCCCTGAAGAAAAAGATGATTAAACAAAACGCAAAAGAGAAAATCCAGCTCATCTCTACCACACAATACATTATGTCAACATTAATCAATTATAGAAATGTTTTGTTGTTGTTCAAGTGTGATGTCTTTGGTATTTTTTTTAACTTACATGCTTATATAGAGAGCTGAGACCGAGGCTGTTGTGACCTCCGCAATGGCTTATCTATTGCACCAGCTCAATTTTAAGATGAGAAAATGATTAAGTAACAGGTAAAAGAAAGAGAAAGGAAATTGATCATGAAATATCATGGTTATTAAATAGCAACAGCCTTTGATACCAAACAACATAATATGTAGAATTGGCTGATAATATGCAAAATGCCAATCATTCTTCTGTGTGTGTGAGAGCAAGAAAATGAGAGTGGGTTTTCTGTCTATTTACTACTTTTATCTACTGCTGTAACCTGTATCCCACTTAACATCTGGTGCTGAAGACAAATCAACTTTTAGATATGCTGGTGTGCTGCTACATTAGGGTCTGTCCCTGCTTCAGTCAGGGAATGAGAAGAAAGTTGTTTATAACAAACTTAAGTTAAAAGGAATGAATGCAGTTCTTTTTATTGGATATTACACCAGCTCCATCTTTGAAACTCATTGTATGAACAAACTAGTCTTCTCTAGACTAGAACAAACTGGAAATTGTGTTGCACCTGTTGTGCTGCATTGCTTCCTGGCATGCTGATGGAGAATATCTTCCCTTACAACTACTAAAGTACGACTCACATTGTCTCGCATTGCACAAATAATGACAGTTTTATACGTCTTGCATAAAAGAGCCGTGTAGCCTAAAATGAAAAATAAAAAATGCTAAATATTTGTTGTTCAAAATCCCTGTTGTGCACCTCTCCACACAAACAGCACACTCAAATTACAAACTCGCACCAGCTGTCTCTAACAAGATTTTGGATGGGTGATGTTTTATCATTTCTAATAATTTTTAATAGAATCAATAATTGGACTGCTGCATACACATTGTGTTGTGGATTACGGCATTAATGACAGTAAGACTGTGTCCCGACAGCATGCTCTGAGTCACACACTCATTATTATTATAACTCACACATACACGCCTGAGGTTTCCTTTGAAGTAAACTCATTTTATGGGTTTGATTATTCATTTGCTCACGCTCACAATATGCAAGCATTATGGCTCACCTGTACCTGCTTGCTGTCTCTCGGACATGCACAGCACGATTAACAGTTTACATATTTCACAATCATAACTCCCTGGAGTAACAAATAACATTTGTTGACTGAGTTTTTGTGGTATGTCGGATCAGTTACTCCAGTTTTTCTTGAAATACTGTATTGGCAGGTGAGCCGTGGCCCTGACAGAATCAACCTGAGATTGTGTGATGACTTGCAGATTTTATAATGATCGGCTGTGTTTTTGTCACTATATGCTGCGCTGCACTTATTTTATATGTTGTCTTTTTTTTTTTGGATTACAAGCACCAGAGTGAAAATTACAGCTGAAGTTCTCTTTCATGTTTCAACTCTCAGAGATTTTCATACCATGTTCTTATCACATTGTGAGTTTTGAGACCTGCTCTCTCTTTCTTTTGCTATTGCTCTCTTTACTGTCTTTGCTATTGCTTTTCACTGCGACCAATAAAACTGAAATGCATAAAATTAAAGAGGAGATTTAAAAAAAACAAACACAAACTGTGTGAGGAAATATACAAAAACAGCAACAGAGTCCCACATCAGGCATGAAGAAAGTACAGAAATGTGTACATGCTTAAAAAAACCCATACAATAAAAAAATAAGTTGCATATCTCTGAATAGTAATAAAAGGAATTCTGAGAAGATGTTTGTGGCAAATTGACACCACTTAGAGTTCTGTTGTTGCAATGTATTTTTCTAACATCTATTTTATACAAAGCATAGCCCTAATAGATAGCGGAAGAGTGCATTGTCTTCTGTCCACCACCTTAAAGTTCATCTTTGGATGGACAAAACACTTCTGAAATTTCTTTTAAACAGTATAATTTTGGCATAGTGATTCAGAGGATGCGCTCACCTCTCCCACTGACATTTAGTGCTTTTACTTCCTGATACAGAATTTAACACATTTTCCTTTTAGTCAACAAGTAGAGTATATATAATCACTGTTTGCGCTTTATGCACACCGTTGTTCTATAAGAGCCTAATTGTGTTGTTGCTCTGCATCGTCATGTCTCTCTCACTGTGTTTTTCCAGTCACACTTCTTTTTTGCATGTCCTCCCCACACGATTCCCAGTCACTCTCTGCACCTCGATCTTTCTCTTCATCCCAACAATCGTCTTCTTCCTCCTCCTCTTCCTCCTCAATGGCTGACTCATATGTGGCCTTCTCCTCCTGTTTGATGTCATGAATGGCAGGAGGGGGAGCAGCTGCAGCGCCGTCTCCTGAATCGCTGCTGTCCTCGAAGGCCTCAGGGTTCTCCAGCATCTCCCTGATCAGTGGAGGCATTGGACCTGGGATCTCTGTCTTCAGTGTGATGGCTCTCTCTGCACCTACACACACATGTTTATATAATGATAAGTAGAAGACGGAGATGTATCAAGGACCACAGGAGTCTTGGAGATAATTAGAATTCATAATTAATCGCTAAATCTACCATTAAAAATGAGAATTAATAAACGTGTTTGTAATTTAATTTATTAATTAATGATTTACTAAATTTCATAAAAATATAATTAATCGTTTTATATTTTGATTGTTAAATGTATGGAGGATTATAAAAACAACTTATAAATGAAATATTACTCAATTAATATAAACAGTAGTTGATATTACAAAGGGGTTCAAAAATCCCTTTACCAACATTGTCATTACATTCATTCATTACATTTCATTTACGACAATTCCTACCATCTACAATAACAACTAGGTCCCAATTTAGGTGCAGATATCTACAATCAAGTTAAAGATATCTTCGAATTAATTTCAATTAGAGGTAAAATTTGGGATTTACAGATATCCTTAAAGAGATTTGTAGATATGTAAAACTAAAGTTACAAATATCTGCAATATCTGAATTAAAAATATCTGTTATGACAATGTTTTGAAAAGCGATTTGTAAACCCTTTTGTAATAATAACTATTTATTGATTGAATAATATGTCATTTGTAAGTTCTTTTAATTGTCAATTGAAACGTAAAATAATTAATTACTTTGTAATTAAATCTGTTTGTCACTGTCATGTTCTTCATGTATGCAGATGATGGTATATTCTCTGTCACAACTGTTTTTCATTCATGAGCATAACGATACAGTGGTACTTAATAACATAAAAATCTTGCCAATTAACTGTTTAGAAATAAAAAAATGTTTGTGGGACAAAACTCCATTTGCTGTATTCTCTCAACTCGTCATCCACCAAACAAAGGTGGGCATTCAACAGTACCAATACAATACTTGAGTTTGGTTAATGATGCTTAAATAAAGTTAAAAGTTGTTTTCACACAAGAGCTTTATCTGAATGGCTTTTTTTTATTTTAATCAGCTTATATAAAAATGTGTCTAAAATATAAATTTAATTTGAAGTTTCAAATATTGATATCATGCATTCTAATAAATTAGTATTATGATTAATGCGTCACTGAATTTGATACTCATTTCTACTTTTCCTTTATGATTATAATGTGTGAAATGTCAGCTGACCTTTGGTGCTGATTCCTCTGAGGTCTGTGACTTTCATCAGCATGCGGGGAAACATGTGAGGTTTGTTAGGGCGTCTGCGGCGGGTGTATATCTTCAGAGCTTCAAGTAGGGGTTCCTGCAGTTTGTCTACCTTCTGTGGCTCCTCCAGGTCCATACGGTCTGAAAAAAATGACAGACGCTCTAATTTGTAAACTAGTTGGTTAGCAAATCAAAGCAACTTTCAAAGCTACTGGTGGGCACAAACTCACCTCCACAGATGAGGCAGATTGCGCTGAGCAGGCCAGTCTCTGTGTCATCCATCTCCAGTGGCAGCAGTTGACCAGCAAAGGCAAACACCAGGTCTGTGAGTGGACCAAAGCCAGCATTATGCATCTGGGTCCTGTTAAGAGTCAGGCCATCTGAGAAGGTCATTGTGTCCTGTTCAGGGGTGTAACGGGTGCATATCCTCAGCATCTAAGATGGGGAAGAATATTACAAGACAGAGAGAGAAGAACAACAGTGGGCAGTTAATATATGGAGGCAGCTGTTTGGAACTATAATTTTCAGGAGCTGTTTATATCTAAGCAGTGTGACACATGAGAAAGCATTAAGCAGGTGGAACAGCGGGTAGGTTAAGAAGTAAAAAGATCATGTGGTTGGTACCAGGATGTCCAGACATGCAGATTTGAGGAGGGTGATCTGGTCAGCAATGGTGAGCGTAGTGAAGCCTGGCAGCCGCTTGGCAAACTCCACAATCTTTATAATGCACTTAGTGGACAGCTCACTGAACTTATCCCACAGGCCCAAGTCCAGCTGTACTCTGTGCTCAGCGCTTGAATTCTGGGAGAGAAAGGAAACCTTTGTCTGTACAAGTCCATATTGTGTTCGTCCGTCTGACAAAGCGGTGAGCTGATGCTTGAGTGGTGTGTGAGTCTTTAGGAATGGATGGGAACATTCACTAAAACTTACTGTTGTGTATTTTCCTAGTTGGCATAGAGAGGGGAAGGTCTCCTGGTGAGCTTTGCTAACTTTGTTAACCAGCTCCTCCAGTTCTCCACTCAGCTCATAGTTCTCTGGCAGCACCACCTCCTCCTTCACGTCCTTCTTCTTTTTGTTCCTGTCGTTACGTACCGCTACAGAAAAACAAAGGCATAAGCTGCCACACCTAAAAATCTAAATTCTTGATAGGTATTCTAAAGTTATAGACAAAGAAAAGAGTGTCATATTTTCTCCCCACCTTCTTTGGACATGCCAACCTCGAAGCACTTCTGCAGACGACAGTATTGGCAGCGGTTGCGGGTGACTTTGTTGATCTGACAGTTCTTGTCTCTGTGGCAGGTATACACCATGTTCTTTTGAATGCTGCGCCGAAAAAAGCCCTGCAAGTGACAAAGAAAATATCTTGTACACGCTTTCATGACAGGCAAACATGCAAGAAAATAATTTTCTGGAATTCAGTTCTTCGGTGAGTCCAGACCTTTTGTCCTTCGTGAGATGTCTCAACAAATATATTTCTAGTCTCCAACAGTGTATCCTAATTCATTTGACGATCTCCAACCTTTTCCCTAATGACATCATGAGATTCGTATTTCTGTCTTTTAATGAAAACTCTCACCAACCGGATGGATTTGACTTTGCCACAAACATTCATGTCCACCTCTAATGAAACCACCTTGGTGGTTGCTATAATCAGGTCAAAATGTCAATTTGGTATTTAATTTGTTTTGGAATACCATCGACAATTCTTTATTAAGCATTATCTATTCTTTATTAATTACATGTAAAGAGAAATAGCTCTTTTTTAATATTTTGATTATTATGGCTTATAGAGTTACAGTGACATACTCTGATATTTTGAGATGTGTTTCATACAACTTATATCACTTCTTTGCTTGTTATTATATTCTCTTATACTATACAAGATCCTCACATGTGATGGTATTCAGTAGCTTCCTAATACAGGATTGGCACATTGAAACGAGAATTCTTCATCTGTTGCTTTTTATTTTTAAAAATCCTTTTATTGGTATTTATATGCAAGCACAGCTCTCATGTTCTTTCTTCTATTCCCATTATTATCCAAATGTTCCATATGTTTATTTTTTCCAAATTCAAGACCCACAACTCCAGCTGTTCCATTACCAATATGCAGTGTTGCTAAGGATACACTAGAGGGCAGCTTAACAAAATACATTTCACGGAGAGGCAGTAGGGGCGGCACAGTGGTGCAGTGGTTAGCACTGTCGCCTTACAGCAAGAAGGTCCTGGGTTCGATTCCGGGTCAGGACGTTTCTGTGTGGAGTTTGCATGTTCTCCCTGTGTCTGCGTGGGTTTTGGCCGGGTTCTCCGGCTTCCTCCCACATTCCAAAAACATGCAAAACTGGGGGTAGGTTAATTGTTCACTCTAAATTGTCCGTAGGTGTGAATGTGAGTGTGGATGGTTGTTTGTCTCTATATGTCAGCCCTGTGATGAACTGGCGACTTGTCCAGGGTGTCCCCTGCCTTCGCCCCAAGATGCTGAGATAGGCTCCAGCCCCCCCCGCGACCCCTAATGGGATAAGCGGTAGAAAATGGATGGATGGAGAGGCAGTACTGCCACCTGGCCTGCTCTGACTGAAAATTAGGTTCTTTCCAGGGGACATCAGCAGCTCATACATGTCCTGTGAACTCATCATATTGGTTTACCTTGCAACCTTCACAGGAGCTCACTCCATAGTGATAACCAGATGACTTGTCCTGGCACACGAAGCACGGCTTGTAGATACGAGGCGGAGGAGGAGGGGAAGGAGAGCTGGGCAACATCTCCTCTGAGCTGGTGCTCTGGGTCTCCACCGCTGCAGGAGGATAGAATACAAAGACGAAAAAATAAACAAATAAATAAGGCCTCTCATTATACTAGGGCATCTTGTTTATATCCGTTTTTAAAGCCTTTGAAACTATGATGAAAGCTAATACAACAACTGATTAAGAGAGAGTTGTCAACAAACAACCCCCATCGCCATGCAGGCCACCCCTTAGAGCCAGAAAACTCAAAGGCACATTTTTTTTTTTAAGAGAAAAGGGAGGTGGGGGGGGGGGACTGCTGATTGACAGGGGCTTAAAAGAGACACAATTAGCTGATGGCCAGATGGCCGTGTTGATAAAATGCTGTTTGGCAGCTGAGATTTGATTGGCTTCTCCGTTTACCGCTGAGCTGGGAAGCAGCATACTTCCGCTGACTTTTTGACTGACATCTGAATTTTTTTACGTCTGCTCTGTGGGGTGTGTGAGCTCACACACACACAAATGTGTGAGTTCACATTTTTATTTGAAAGGCTGTCCGACCAGACCTGCCCGTATACCTCGAGTCCCGTGTGAACAAACAGAGGCGGAACGTTTATGAGATTCGGCTGTCTCCCCTGACTCCTTCTCACCGTCTCGCTGAAGAGAGTGGCACACTATATAACACCATTTGCTGGCCATATGCGACGTTATTGAGTTGCTGCTATGGCAAGCGCTCAAGACAAACCGTGGGAAATAGACACGGTGGTGAGTACAGCCAAATTAAAACACCAATTTTAAAGGATAAAATAACGAAACAGCAACACTCCTGGTACACATTTGAAGGTGATGACTAAAGTAAAACCATATTCCTTTGAGCGTGCCTTTCAACTTTCACCCTCAGTCACCCCAACTTCACCTCGCTCTGCCCATTCCCACCCCCACTCCCTTGCTTCCTGGCCCTAAATTCCTCAGTGCAGGCTGGACAGGGTTTAATAGTTGCCCAGGCTCATAAGTGGTGCTATAAAGGCTGCGTCTAGGATGGGAAGGAGGCCCCTGTCCGGGCTGACGGCCTCTTTATTGGGATTCAGTCACCTTGGGCAGCCATTCACATCAACTGCTCCATCCTTGTAAAAATAAAGAACCCGGGGGTCAAAAACGCAAAATCACAACCCCCCCTTGCCACCGTCAATGGAAAACACAGAACTGGACCAAATGTGGCCCCCACCCCACTACCGCAACCCCAACCTGAACCCACAGCTTGTCATTAACAAGAGTGGTAAGGTTTCAAAAAAACAGAGAGGCATAGGCACAAAGGAATAATCTAATAAAAACAGAGAGGGAAAATGAAAAGAGAGAAAGGCAAAGACGGAGGTGAGTCCGAGGACACAAAACTTCCCAGTGGCCGAGAGGTTAGAGAAATGACCACCATCTTACTTTGACCTTGACTGAGGAAAAGTTCACTACTAACTACATGCCCAGCAGTTCGCTTCAACGTTCAAAAACGACACAGCTGTTAATTAATCATGACTGACCTCATCTGGTTCAGCTGGTTTTGACACAGTGGTATGAAAGTCTGTCATTCCTTAATAGAGGCATGTGTATTAATCACTGCTGAGAAGCCAGTGAAAACAATTGGAAATACAAAGCACGCCAGCCGGGATCCAAACACACCACAGGCCATTCATTTTTGAAGACACTTGGGCATAAAGTAGAACATTTTGTTGTCTTAAATTTCCAGAGTGGTCTTCAACATAATTAATTCAGTTTTAACCCAACGGCTACACAAATATAATCATATTGCTAATGAAAATCCGTTGCATCATGACATTAAATAGTTGATCTATTTTTCGGCAAATTGAATCACGCTTCATTAACTCTTCATGTGTTTTTTCTTTTTCCCCATTTGGTGCATTTCACAATACTGATATTTGTAACAAACAGTGTACTGGGTGACAGAAGGTCAGTCATATTTTTTCTTTTAATTTCATGCTTACATTTCACTTTTTACAAGTTTTATATGCTACTTGAACAATTTCACATGTGAAAACAACATAATACAGTACTTTGATTTCAAATGAATGTCATACAACTAAAAAAAAAAAAATAATCAAAACATGACTAACAATTAATCAATTAATATCAGTGTGAAAATCACTTTTATTTGATTTTATTCATCCCATTGTCAAAGCAAAACAAACATGTCCCGTGCGGATTAGAAAGGAAAAACAAACTAAGAATATTCAGCCTGTTATGAATGATTATTATCAAACTATTATAGCATTTGTTCAAGAACTAGCTCTTAGGTCTTTTCTTTTTACTGTGATTTTTTTTCACTTCATTTTGGGATTTTACCAAACAATTGACTCATTTATGAACTGAGAAAGACATTTTGAAAATTAACGGATCTGGAAAGTAATTGCTAACTGATGCTTTAACAATAACGTTCATGGAGGAATTGATGATTGAGCCACGTTCAAGTCCATAAAAGTATGCAGGAAAATGTATCACGCTTCATGTAAGATTAGTGAGGAAACAAAGCATGTTCAGGAGGAATACGTGAGCCCAGGTGTAGGAAGAGAGAGCGTTGGAGTTGAATGAAAGGCAGTGTAACTTGATCACTGTTTTCTGTTTGTATAGTGACACTGACAATGTAAAAAGTGGCCCCAGCAGAACAAGTGGGAAAAATAACTCATTCAAATGGGGAAGCTGCATCTGGCGCCAGGGGAGAGGCAGTGAATGACACCGTCTGACGGTGGCGAGAGCGGCTGAGGAGGGACGTGACTCGGAAACGTGACGGAGGGAGACATGGCGAGTGACAACCGGGTTCAAGGCGGTGAAAGAGAGAGAGAAAGAGCGAGAGAGAGAGAGAGAGAGAGAGAGAGAGAGAGAGATGGAGGGGGGAGGGGACTTTACCTGGCGTGGAGAAAGGAGGAGAGGAGCCAAAACCTGTCAGCGGCTGTCATCACATGAACTGAGCTCAGCCTCAGAGCCTTGGCCTGAAAAAAAAATACCTCTCTCTCCTTTAACCCACAGCTCACCCCCCGGCGTGTCACAACATCATTCAGCACACCTCTGTTGAACGCGGAAGACTCGCATGAATCACCCTCATCAGATTGCTGGATGCAGCTTCACACTATTTTTTTGTTTTATTTGGTTCACAAGACCCAAAATGTCCCTTTGTAGCTTTTATAGCTTTAAGTGGCTGTGCAATAGTGTATCGGTGTGTTTTTCCCTCCTCCCCCCTTTCCAGGTTATCCACTGTTTGTCGTCAGATCAACACATCCCTGTTTAGACAACAGAATCCCCTCTGAAAGCAAATACCTTCCTTCTCGGTGCTGACGCCTGTGAGCTCCACCATTTCCTTTGTGCACAGCATTGTAACTAGTAGGAGGATAGTGTCCATCAAAAGCACACAGAAAAAACCCAAAAAACAACAACAAAAAAGTTCTTCTAGTCCCCATACTGCCAGTTTTAAAAAATGCTTTATCAAATTAACATGAATGTATGTTTGCCAACTCAGTACAGGTCTTCAGCAGCAAAGCACCCTTAGCCTTGTCGTACAGAATATAAGACATAGCTCCAGTAAATAAGGTAATATTATTTCTTGCCTGTAGCTGTGATCTGATTTCAGCAACACAGAACTGATCTGTCATTTTGTATTAACAAGACAGTGAATGACAGCGTGTGACACTGAGCTGCAGCTGTTTCACTTACGTTAGTACACAAACGTGTGGGTTTACACCGATACTGAAGGCATTCTTTCTTTCCTCCTAGAGTGGCTGTGTGGTCAACACATTGTGACGTACGGCCAGTGGAGCCTGCAGCCCAGCTCAGCCTGCCAACATCACACATCTCATTGAACTAGACTTTGGCCTGGGGGGCTCCAGTCAGCCTCACAGGGCAATGCTCAGAACTGCGGTATCATGGCAATGTCTTTACTAATGACTGGACTGTGCCTATATTATTTTTTCAGGCAGAACAAAAAAATTTAGAGACTGCATACTGTAAAAGTGCTGTCAGATTCAAGAGCAAGAGCTACAACTTTGACTGATACTGAGTTCACAGAAAATTCCTTTGGATTACGAAATTCACACAACTTCTGGCCTCACAAAATGTTCAGCAGCAAACTGAGGAATGTGTATGCATATGTGTGTGTGTGTGTGTGTGGGCTGCTGCATGAGGCCATAGGTTGGATAGACGGAGGAGTAGGAAAACAGCAGATAAATAAATGTCATTCATTATTAGACAACTGCAACACATAACATGACTTTGTCAAGTCCATTTCAATGGGCAGAGTTAATGTAGCTCGATACATCAAAGCAGAATTCATTTTAACAACATAAACTACAAATATGGAATGAGGCTGCACACGGTGAAGAGTAGCATCTCCAAGCAAAAAAAGTGAGAGGGACATTGGGCTTAGAAGCAGTGCTCGATAAGCAACTCTCCTGGTGCATTCAAAGACAAGGAAAATGCAATAACTTCTCCACAACACCCTCCAGCCAAAAGGAAAGTGGAACTCGCAGACTGAAATTCCAGTTCCTGTCGGTATTTCTCACTATAAAGGCACGTGTGTGATGCTTCAGATTGCTCTGCTATGTTGTGATTCATGAGCGGAGGAACAGTGGGGGGGAGCTACAGCTTCAAATATGCTGAGCGAGTAATTACCACGACAGCAGGGAGGGGATGGGGGAGATCTGAGTGACAATCCCTTTCATCAGCTGTTCTAAGTTCAATACCAAACACCCCCCTTTCCCCTGCCCTCCCCCCGAGCTCACTAATAACCCTCTTCTCCCCTCTATCTTCTCTTTGCCTTCCTGCCTTGGCGAGAGGAGGAGCCCTTCCTGTCACTGGCAGCGCCTTTTAAAGGGAGGACTGTGAAAACCAGACTAGTAGGAAATCCATAAAATCACACACATTTTTTTCAAGCTCATTTAGAAAGAGGACAGTCAAACCCGAAGCTGCAACGTTGCAGAAGGCTAATTTTGGCCAGACCGAAAAAAAAAAAAAAAAAAATCTTCAGGAAGGGGCAGCTTGCTCTCGTTTGAACATGCTGATGTGTCAGACAAGGTGAGATTTCAGAAAAAACCTGGAAAACAACACGTATTTTTTCTCTCTCTGTGGTCGCAAAGGTCAGCTCAGCGTGAGCGCCGGGCCAGGGTATGTTTTTTACGAGACGGGCTGTTAAATTTGGGTTCGTCCCTCCAATCGCAGCATCATACATACAATACACCTTTCTTTGTTAGAACACCACAGATTCAGCTCCCACCTCCAGACTGGGAACCCAGAGAGCACACATGTGGCTCCTCACGCTCGCCTTCTGCTGCTGAACTCAGTAACACCATCAGGAAATGTGTGGTTATACAAAATTGTATAAAAAAGAAAATTGTATAAAAGAATGTTGGTGTGAAAATAATGTATATATACAACGGCTTGGATTCACGCTGTGGTAGAGTTGACAAAGATGAGCAGATGTATATTACTAATTCATTAAATAGTACAATGTGGTGAAGGCTGACTGGAAACTAAGATGCTACTGAAGATGTTGATTTACATCAGATCTGACTCAGGAACAGTCGCCATCAGCAGCCTGGGATTCTCCCTCTTCATGAAGCTTTTGTCATAGCGCCTTAAAAGCAAAAAATAAGCTATTCTAAACAAGATTTTGATTGGCTCTGTTTGTCGTGCTCATCAACTTTCTATCACCTGCAGCGTTTGTCAGGTACATTCCCAGCCAATGAGTCTGTAGGCGTCCTGGGTTGCAACCTGATTACAGTGAATAACAGCATTAGAGTAATAATGACATCACAGTGTTTTGGATGAGTAAAAAAAATGATGTGTTATCTTGTTTATAAGCAGAAGGAGCCGTGCAGTTCATATTGATACACAAGTTAAAATGGATAAATTAGAGCTATGAGCATCAATGAAATAATCAACTGAAAGCAAATGAATCAATATAATTCAATAATTGTTTCACTCTCATTTCTCAAGCCAAATTATTAAACATTTGTTGGTTCCAGGAACTTAAATGTCCGGAATTGCTGCTATTCTTTGTCATTCCCGACAGTCTGAAGAGTCTTTGGATTTTTAACAGTTGGTTGGAGTAAAGAAACAATGTGAAGACGTCACTCGATGAGCATTTTTCACTATTTTTAGAAAATTTTGACAATCTAGATCAAATAAATAATCGTGAATAATCACGAATAATTGGCAAATTAATCAATGATTAACCATTAGTTGCAGCTCTACAACAATTAGATAACAACGGTAACAGTGAAGCTGTTCTTTCTGTGCTGATGGGTTCACAGAGTGCGTCTGTCCAAGTTGTCACTCTCGCAGGATAGGTTGTAACCTGAAACCTTTCTTTCTGACCACCTCACCGCTCCACTGCTTTTCTTTGGCCATTGTTCTCTAGCAAGACATGACATGTCTCCATTTTAATATATCACATTTATACCTGAAGGACACGAGGCCCACGCTGCAGTTATACTGAGCGCCAACATTTTGCTACCAAAGACATTTCAGTCAAAGTCACAAATCCATAGTTATGGGCTTGAAATATTTCAATTACCGCCACATTATCTAACACAAACTAATACTGAACACATATGACTTATATCAGCTTACCTTTCCTATGTGGATTTGAAATGAAGCCGATTCATTCCAACTACTAGAATCTCCTCAATATCATCGCACATTGACTGACTTGGATTTCCAGGTTCACAGAGTTTGTGTAGTTTTCACGTTGCATCACCATGGCCGTCATGGTTATGGTATTCACTAGGCAGCACAGACTATACTGTATGTCAGTATTTCACTGCCAAGGGACACAGATGAGCTAATTTTATTAAAGGCTTACTGTTGCAGCTACCACCAACATAATTCATGAGCGCCTTCCTCAAAAAAATACAACGTGCAGACACCTAAAACTTCACATCCCAATTTAGACGCATATCTTCTGTCTTTATCAGCTACTGGCAGAAGCAGCAATATTGTCAGCTGATCTCCACCCTCACCATGTGACGACGTGATGGTAAAGTCGCTTTGAGGAACTTTCTGTTGGTGTCCGAGAGAAAAGGAGATTACCACTGAATGCAGAGGAGAACATCTCCTCCAGGGCCTAAAACACCAAGATACAAAGATTTACCGGAGGGGGGTTAATCCCAGATCCAACTTCATTCCTCCATTCTTCTATCAGCCCCCATCTCTTTTAACTGCCCGGGCCCCTACACAGCTCCTAATCTCTTAATTGACCCTTTGTAATTGTAATTGAATCATTTAAAAGTTCTCAGTAACATAACACAAGGCGTTTACTGTAAGATGAGCTGTTTAAAGCAGTGAATGCATACACACCTTATGCTGGGAGGAACAAATAAACACACACACTGATAGACATTACTGGAGGGGAAGATCAAGTGTAAAAAAAAAAAGAGAAGGGGGTCTTCAAAAGAGGAGAAAAGGAGTGTCACAGAGGAGAAACTCTTACTGGCTTTGACAGAGAGAGCTGACAGACTTGATGGTATGTCCCTTTAATGCCTCCTGACGCTGAAACAAAGGAGGGCAGGGAGGTGTGGGACCTCCTCACGGAAAAAATAAAAAAATAAGAATTAAAACACAGGAAAAGATGACCCCTGCTTAACACACAGACATGTCAAAAAGAGCAAAGCACGGTGAAGACTTTAGAGCTCCTGTGTCCAAGTGATCACCGAAAGCAGACTTTGATTCAATTATTTGATCAATCATCTGGTCTTTAAAATGTCAAAAGATGTCTTTTGTAATTGCTGTAGTTGACATGTTGTTTTCAAAAATAATGATTCATCATCAATGATTTAAAACAGTCATCACACAAGAGAGGCTGCAGCCACGGAATTCACCCATCGCTAAGCCCCGCCTCCTTGGTTACTGTTGCTACGCCTATTAAGTTTGGCACCCAGCAAGTCAAACTGCTCAGAGTGACAGTGACAGATATTCCTAAGGAAACAATATCAAATTTCTGAAATAGGAGAGAGAAGCTGCCAGAAAGATTTCTAATATGTGATGTGAGAGCTACATTCAAATAGAGGGAAAAACTCACCGGTCCCAAATCATGTGAGGGATAAACATATAAAGAAACGGCAATGGTCTTTTACAGCAGTGTAAGTCAAACTATTGTTTAATTTTGCTAATGTTAAGGTTACCCAACTAAGTAGACAAAGACAGTTTTAGGTGACATCAGTTAGCATCTTACCTGCGAACAAGCCAAGGTGTTATATTTATCTTTGACAGATTCATGCGGCTTTTTACGCAGTTTTATCCACATCCAACATCTCTGTTCTTGGGTTTTTGGGCTTTGGGAAGAAGAAAATTTGGATACTCCTTTCTAAACGTTGGGGGGTTTTGCTGTTAGACTCACAGGTCCCGTAAGCTCATCGCTTCAGCAAATTAGCTTCTGCTGAATGCTTGACAGGCCTGCAGGTCCATGCATAGTTATAGTTTCTAAAATATGATGAGACAGTGGCTTTTATTGGAAGGGGCTTAGCGAAGAGTCAACTGTGTCTTGAAAAATACTGTCTGACTTAGTGTTTGATCTCAAGCTATAGTGGGATTTGTAGTCAACAAGCTCCACCCTGTTTGACCGATTCAGCTAAAAAGTGGGTTGGGTGAAGAGATGATTAGTGTCAAAGATTAATACCACCTTGTTACTGTCCATTAATACTAATAGGTAACCAAGCGACGGACAGCCCCCACCCCATAGAGAAACACACACTCGGCTAAAACTGGCCCTGAAAATCTGAATGGTAAAAAAAAGTGATGAATTTCACGCAAAGAAAAGCTGATTAAAGAACATTTGTGGACATTTGTCTGTTGGGCTGGCATCTGCTGAAGCTCCTCAGCAAGTCGAAACAGGCCCCGCTGCGGTGTTTGTCATCCTGACTGCTCATCCATCATCATTAGTGAGCACTAGTGGCCTGTGCTTGATGCCCCAGTATCTAAATAATTACTGAAGACAAATAGGCTCAAGGTGCTTGGCGGATGAGTCCTGCACGGTTTGACCACGGCGTGGAGAGAATAAACTGCCCGGTGACACATGTAAATAGACTTCAGCAAAGTCTGTTGCTATAGATGGATAGGGTCAATGTTTAGATTTCCAAGCCACAAAGCCAAGAGTAATCAGAAAGTCTCAAAGTGGACGCCACATCAATAACAAAAGGCCTGCTTATTGTTACGTATGAGATGTATTTTTCCTCATTCATCTCGGCTTTGTTTGTCTGTGTGACTGCTGCTCTGTGGTGGTTAGTTTTTCCTCTTTAAGACTCTGACCTGACGCAATCCTCGTCTGCACAGGTCTTGTGTGGAGGTGTTTTAAGAATGTTTAGGTTAAGGAAACAAGGAGTGCTCGCATGTCAAGTGACTAATATTTTATCTTTCAACAAGCGACTTGTCATTCTCACAGTTTTTACTCCGAAGAACTTTGCTAAATTTAATCTGGCTTCCAACATCAGGATGAATTAAACTATGGCTTTCGTAGGAGAATGATCAGTCCTCGCCCTCCTTTGTATGAGTTAGATCTACCAAATTGACACCTTTTGCCTTCTATCTGTCAGTGCGGTTTCTGTTTCCGCACTGCTGCTGGTTGTTTCTTTCTGGACACGTTGCTGGGTCAGCTCCCCGAATTGTTTAACAGAGCTGTCCGTCAAGTGAAGTCATTCATAAAGAAAACAAACAGGGTGATGTATAAATATGTGCTCCCCAGCTCACCCTCACAAAGCACACTAAGCACATAAACAAACAGAAGGCAGGGTGAGAATGGGCACACAGAATCAGAAAGGAATCTGTCTCTTCCTGCGGAGAGAGCTCTAGGATAACAGCACCAGGACTCTGATAAGGACACACACACGGCTGCACTTGATGGATAGGGCAGAGTACTCACATTGAACGCTGCCTGCGCCGGCCCAGGCAAAGGGGTCCAAGCCGGAGAAGTAAGGGGTGGCCTTGGAGAGCATGCAGGAGCCTTGGCCGGACACATCGAAGAGGGGCCGCGGGGCCAGCCCCAGAGCCTCCATACAGTCAAACATGCTCTTCTTTGAATCCAGACGAGCACAAATGCCCCTCTGCTTTTGGTTCTGCACCCAACTGTGGTAAAAAAAAACCCAGACAAAAGCTTCCTGCCTGAAACTCAACGCACTGCTCAGTCCAGGTGTTCCCTGTCTGTCTCCTGCTGGCCCCTGTCGCTGCCCCCCTGACCTCCTGCCCAATCTCTTGTAAACTCCTCAGGAGGGGCAAAATCCCTCCCTTACTCAGGTTATTTCTGTTCTACAACCTAAACTGCTGTTCCCAGATTACTTGCCCGCCTGCCTGCGTTGCCTGCCGTAACTGATCTCAGATCCCCTTGCGCCTGCTCTCTGGGCCTCTCACACTCAGCCAACAACCCCCATGCTCTTCCTGCTCAGAGAAAGGAGGCGGGGCCAAGCTGGACAGAGAGGGAGGTTCGCAGTGCCCGAGGGGGTGTGTACCTTCTCTTTTCTCCTTCAAGTTGCCTGATTTGACTCTTCATATTTCATATTCAGCAAATGAAAACAAACAATGCTGGCCACCCGCTGCCTGCACTCTCTTTCTGTTCTGTCTTTTTCTGCTGTATTTCCTCTTTTATTTTGCTGCAGCGGGGAGCAGCGCCTCCCTTCGCGGCCCAGTTCCACCACCTCACAGTCCAGAGCGAGAATGAAAGGCACTGAGAGTCTAATTTAGCCCAGCAGTATTTGCTAAATTCCCCCAGCGTTCACAGGGTGTGTACAGGGAGGATGGTAGAGTGGCCACAGGAGCACACCTGTTCACACACACAGTTCCCACTGTTGTTTTAGATATTTTTTCATCCATTTGTTTACGAATTTATTGATTATGATGACATATCATGATTATTTTTAGAAACATATTATCTATGTAATTTATATCCAACAGAGTTATCACATTTTTTGAGGTTAAAAAAAAATATTCCTTAATTTTTCATTGATTATTATTATGAAATATGATATAATATAGTATTATAAATTGCATAGAGTAGGCTGCATTACAGTAAAATGATGGAATTTTCTAATCTTATCAGAGTGTTCTACATGCTGTAATATTTTCCTTCATCCACTTCTATCATTGAATCCATATTGCTAATTATTTACCCTATCAAAAATCTCATTGTAATTCATTTTTTGTCATTATAACAATAACTACTATAAAGATATTGTTTCCTTAGACTTACATCAAGGTTTTTGGCTAAAACTAATGTGATATTTGAGCTTGTTGGCCAGTTCTAGCATTTGTGAAAAGCTTTTAAGGAGAAATACTGTATTGTGATATATACAGTATATCATGGTGTGGCCTAAAAAAATCAAGATGATATTTCAACATCATGGCCATACCAATCGCCAAGTCTTAGTTATTATTATTCCCAATTTGAAATGCCTACCGAAGTAGAAAAAGTTTTGCGTGTTTACATTACCTGCCGTGAGCTGGCACATAACTGAGAATAATTCATCCTCATTGTTGAACACTGACTGAATTTTATTATATTTGTGGCATCAAATTGCACAGTTCTTTCCAGGAAACTTCCTCAGCTATCAAGTATATACACACTAATAAATATAAGTCGTTCAGACGAGAAATATAATGGGAGCTTAACACGGATGAAATATAAAACAGGGAACTTATCCAACAATATACACTTAAAAACACATTAGGAAAAAAAACCAACTTCTTTTTAAAATGATGATTGATTCGACTTTTATCTTCAGGCAGAAATCTGATCTTTAGTTCACTCATCATACTGTCTTTTTATAGTGTTTTTTCATGTTTTTCTCTTGAGCCTCTCAAAGCTTCTTGTTCTCTCCTTCCATTTGCTTTTGGCAGGCGTGGATATCTAATTCAATTCCTTCAATTCAGTTCAAGTGGACTCTGTTATCTTCCCTCCTGGAGCTTATTGGATGCTTCAGTCGCACTGAAGTATGACTCTGCTGCAGGCGGACGGCACCGACCCAGAGTCTGGATAGTTTGTATACGAGACAGCCTCCCCCTCCTCCCTTTCCTTCCCTCGTTCAAGAGGGATGAACTCTGGAAGAAATCCCCACTGGGGCTCCAACCCCCCCTTCACACACACACACACACACACACACACACACTGACTTCCCAAACTGTCCTGCCTGTGGCTTCAAATGCTGCACAGGGCTCCTGTGTGTTACAATTGTCTATTCTCCTTCATTTTTGTATGTTTTTTCTTTGTTTACATTAACGCTGAATCCCGTGCTCTATGTTTTTCAGTTATTTTGAGGATTAGAGGAGGCTGGCCCCTTAGGCTGGCCAACTCACAATCACCCGCCCCCCTTCCTGGTTTCATTGAAGGGACTTTTTACCTGTCTTTCACTGTCACGGCCTCACTCACACACATGACAATGACACACTGCAGGAAGCAGAGCTGCAGACTATCAGCCTCTCCCCACACCTTGAGACAATTACCCTCCACGCCTCGCAGCACCCTGCTGCTGCTCTGAGGACGCAGACGGACAGAAAAAAAAGAATAGATGTAAGGAAAAAGTTGCCTTACTCCTGACAAGGCACAACCTCGCTCCCAGTTTCAGCTTGTGCCTGTCTTACATGCCTACACACCATTTGAAACCATACCATTAAAACTACTTGTAATTACTGTGACCGACACACACACAGCTGAACTGTGTCTCTCTGTCTCTCAACAAGCAGCTCTGCCACAAATATTTGCACAAAGTCTCACCACAGTCATCAGCAAGAGCACAAATATAGTCACAAATGTGTGGCACGGAGTGGCGGCTTTGCGATATTCATGGGTGTTGGAATGTGAAACCTTGAGTGTAAATGTGTGTCTTCGTGTGTGCGTTGTGCATGCGTGTGTGTGTGTGTGTGTGTGTGTGTATGCATGGAAAATTATGTGTGCATGCGCTTAAACAGAGTGCCTGTGATGAAAGACACAAAGAAAAACAGAACCATTCTCACTCTCTGCCTTCAGGTTCAGGTTACCAATATCACCCCCCACCCCCCCAACACACACACACACACACACACACACACACACACACACACCCAAAACATTACAAAGAACAAGATGTGACTAGTAGAGAAACACAAAAGGACATTGTGTTCGTTGTTGAAAAATCTGCTTCTTTTCGTCTGATCAGGTGAGATTCCTTCCTTCTCATACTGAAAAAAATATGGATTTTGATGTTTTATTTACACTACAATTAAAAAATTGACAAAATATGTCATTTTTGAGAAATTGAGAAATCTTCTTTCCAAGATGATGTTGTGTATCTACTCGTACTATAAGAAGCTCCGTGTTGAAAGGCTGAAAGAATTCCTTGTGAGTTCTTACTAATTCTCGCTGCGATTTAAAAAAAAAGAGGGAGCTGAGTGTATAAGTGAGGGCACAGCGGGGAGCTTTTCATGTGGATATCTGCTCATTTCAAGTCCAAGAAGTTCCTGATGAGAGGAAGCTCATCAGGAACAAAGTCTGGCCTTCCGCTCACACCGATTAGAACCTGGTCTGAATTCATTTGCAAATTCCTTTAATTTTATAGTTCTGTTCACGCACGAATGACAGAAAAGTAATTTATCGTTGCCTCACTCGGTGAAAGAAAAACATGCTCATCATTTGGTTAATCTTACTCCATGAAAACAATCAGAACTGAAAACTTGTGTTTTTCTTTTTTTTTCTACAAATATCAATACACTTGGATACAATACACAAATCCTAATACGGATTTAGGGATTTTTATTTTTAATGCATTTTAAAATCTTGTAATGCACTCACACAAATTCTGACTGCATAGCCACACATCTTGGCATGCCTTTACGGATTCTTTTAGTAGTTGACAAATTTGATGAAGTGCGCAAGGATTTAGACAGTTACAGAACTCTCCACATTTGCTACGATAAT
>KV751324.1:23076985-23089874 GCA_001698575.1 Mola mola | reverse complement strand
GTCAGTTTTACACTGCAAAAATGAACTAGTTGTTTTAACTTAGATTCAAGGCTGCCTCGTAATTTCAAGTACTCTGACCTTCATTCAACTTCAAAAACGACAGTGAGTTTAAGATTTTAAGGCGGCCATCAGCGTATGATTGTGTGAATGGTTAACGCACCCTGTGAGATAGTCACTGTCACCAGTGTATGAATGTGTGAATACAAAACTTGTAGTGTAAAAGTGCTTTGAGTGGTCAACAATGACTAGAAAAGTGCTGTATAAATACAGGACATTTACCTTTTACCATTCTAACAGATACTTATTTGAGTGTAGCTGCTGTTGTGTGTATATGTGATCCACCCTCTGTTTCAAAAAGGTGGACATAATACACCAAAAACCTCTTTGCCCACCTGAAAATAAAAAGGGAGAAGGAGAGAAAGAAGAAGAGGAAGAAGAAGAAGAAATGCATGTAAGTGTGTTTGTTTGTTTGTTGGTTTGTTGTTTGGCTAAGTGAAGTCTGCGCTGGCTGATGTAATGTGTACGTTACATTTGGGGGAGGCAGTGTCCATTGTCTGGCTGTTTTTCGCAATGTTTCAGTGGTAATAATGGTTCATTGTCACAGAAATGTATTATAATAGAGACCATGTCGACATCGGTAAATATTAGGGGTGTAAATCTTAAGTTGCTCCACAATCCGATATGTTCCAGTAACACAAAGTCTGCTTTGGATATCACATTTAAATTTGGGTCTGCGATGTATATCAGACAATATTATGTGTACATTTAATACAATCAGTTACTTTTTCACTTAATAAAAAGCGATTTTGATATGATTTGACAATTTTATTGCAGAAATGTTTCAGACATTTTAATGACAAAGTCTTTTTCACACTTAAAAGAATATTTTAACAAATATGACATATCAACAAAAAACTGAATTTATCTGTAGAGATTCATTCATATTAAACTTGGGATTGTCCTTGTTAGTTGTTGCATTGTTGGAATTTCAAAATAAAGGCATATTTTAAACGCGACAATATAGATCAATTATTGAAATTTGATTACTTTGAACTTTGATATGATCCGATCATTGGTAAGCCAATCAATAGATTGATCTAGTTCAGAGGGATTGTTACAACCCTAATAAATATTGGCTATCATTCATAACTGCAATTTTAATATTGGTAAGTGTATCAGCCAAAATTTTCATATCAGTTCACTGCTAGTTGAAACAACTAATTAGTTTTTACAGTGTACACAATTTAGAGCTCCTCAAAAAACACATCTCTGTATAAAGCTTTTGATTTAAGGCCTGCAGAGGCTACAGAATGTTCAATCAATATATGGATTAAAACAAAATAGGCAAATTCAATGCAGCTGTCAAATGTAGAGAACTCGATGAACCTGAGGACTGAGGGACTCAGGTTTACACAGCAGGTACCTGCATCTGTTTGTACAAGATACAAACAAGGAAAACAAGAAGAACTAAGAAGAACTGTCTTGTTTTGTCAAGAATGGGATTGATGACAAAAACATACTTTACGGGACAGCCTTGTTAAACATGAAGTTCTATGACTGGCTTTCCAACACTCTTAAATTACAACAAAAGTAACATTACAGGGAAGTTAGATTGTGGACTGCGGTGATGCTTCAGATTGTGTCTTCTGCTATAGTGTTTCGTCTCAAGAAATGGTTATATTGTGGTAAGAAAAGGAGAATTATTTACCTCTATTTACTTGTCTGTGTGTGTAACAGGAAAGGGTGAGTTTGGGACAAACTCTTCTGTCACTGTGAAGCGCAATAGCGCCCTCTGTGGCTTAAACTGGTCTCCTTGCATACGCACTAATTCTGCAGACTGAAATGAAATGCTCTTTGATTGGTCATGGACAATTTCTCATCCAAGGACATTTATGTTTCTAAGATGATATGAAATATTCATTTTCTATTGAAAGAGTTAAATTACACACCGGAAAATTTTATGTTGGCTGTTTCATCCAGCCTGCCCTCCCTGCCCTCAGCTTTACCACAAACTTCTTTTCTCCTCCCTCCCCTTTGTACTGTACTTGATTTAAAGCCTGATTATAACCTTAAAATTGGCACTGAGGGCTTTTCCAAAAATTATAGAATACCTCCACAGTTTTTACACAAAGCAGGGCTGGTCAGGACTTTCAGCACACTCTCTCGTCCTATGCAAGGGCATGGGATATCAAACCCTTTTAACAGGTTTTTCTGCAATATATAAGAAGCTGAACGCGACAGTTTGGCTTTGAACTGTTTAAAAATGTAGCCATAAATAAGGAAAAAATCTTCCAATTAGGAGCATCCCAGAGAAAAGACTAAAACTGTTTTGAAATTTGCTCTTTTACAGGAAGTTGTAGATAATAGTTTTAAAATAATTACTCACACAATGCAGCCATCTCTTTGGGAAGGTCTGCCCCAAACCGGCCAAACAGGTGGCTACTGGCAAGGAGGTCAAAGGGGGAATGGCTCCGCATGGAATTAAAGGTGAACGGGTACATAGCACGTGGGAACTCGGTCATATGACGCAGTTGGTGCTCCCTGTTGGTTGCCATTATGAAAAGTGCAGCTGGTGGTCGTCTCTGACAGTTCTGTTGTCTCCTCCTCTGGCGTCGTCTTGGTCAGTGGCCTGAGCTGAGTTTGACCTTGGCTGGTGCCATTCAGCCCTGCTCAGCTGCTGGCTCCTCTGCTGTCTGGCTGCAGAGAGGGAGAAAGAGACCAGGAGCCACGACACCAGGACCTGCCCAGATCCAGATCTGAAGAGAAGAAGGATTGGTTAGATACCAGAACTACAGCCATTTCCTACAGTAGCTTATTGACAAAGTGTAACAATAATACGCACAAAAGTATCAATTTCTATAATCAACACCTAGAAGAAGTAGAAATCGAACTCCTGCAATAAAAGAGAACAAGAATAGAGAAACTGTTGACAGAGGGTGTATGCAACAATTTTCTTCTGCTGTTTGTCTGTTTTCAAAGTAGTACAATGATTTCAGGCAGTGCCATATGATTTCAATCAGCAGCTCTGTATTATAAAGGGTCTCTCTGTTCCTGCTGCCAGCCTGAGCGCAGCCAGCCACAACATGGGCACAATTAACCCTTCACGGCAACAGATGCACACAACCTACTCACTGTCACTGCACCCCTGACACCATGCAGTCCAAGCCGAAGCCTTCTGACGGTTTGTGATGATCGCTGTGTCCCACCCTCTATGCCTCTGACAGCTCACGCAGGGGCTCCTTGACCCTGCCAAAATGTGAAATGAGGGCAGCCCTCCTCTCTCGTTTCTCTGACTCTCTCATCCCCTTCATTGATTTCATGAATGGGTGGAGCTTAAAGCTCTGTGGTGGCGCTGTGGTAAATACTGCCAAGCCAAAGAATGTCTTGTTTTTTTGGGCCTGCTTCAGCATGGGAACGAAACACCCGGCGTTGTGTGAGAGACAGCGAGGGTTCTGGGTTTACAGATGTCCCAATGCAGTCAACACACAGAATGATATCAGGAGCCATTAGTGATCTGTCTTATGATGCAGGTAAAGTTGACATATACAGTCAGAAAACGCACAGAAGATCCTCTCAATTCCAGCCCCACTGTACACCTGGTATAAAAGATGAGTGTCTCACATTTGGAGGCAAAAACACTGCAAGCCCACACACGGTCACGTGCCACAAAATTTTGCAGGAATACACTGAAAAAAACCTTGTGTACTTTCCCATGCACATGATGATTTCATTTGCCTAATAAAATGAAGATGATTGAGATATTGTTCAAGTACAGGCCTGCGTTAACTCCTGTCTCCATAAAAATATTCTGTTTTTGTTGAAACAGTAGAGAGTGGGGCCAATCCAACTGTAGCTGCTGTTGAATTGTACAGTATTACATTGAGGGGGCGTTTCTAATATTTTATTAGGGCGGACAAGCTATTAGAATGATCATCAGACATCTGTACTATTATTAGAGTAAAACTCTTCTACATCCTTTGTAGAAGAGTTACAGCAGCTTTTTCTTACCCCACACACACTAGTGCACATCCCACGTTCACACACAAAGCCACAAAGTAAGCACTGCCAGTGTTGTTTTTAAAGTCATATTTCCCATTTTGACATTTTTTCTGTAACTGCCTGGCTCCGCTGCGGTTTTTCTTTACTGCGAGGGCCAGTGAGGGAGAGCCCCAGCAACTATTTTCCACAAAGAACTTTTGTGTTTGACCATCAAAGAATGTCAAACACAGGTTGGACGCAGCACGTAGAGGTTATAAAAGCGATTGCACACATGGTGCGGAGTGGTCACATTTTTTGCAAAACATATGCATACACATGCTTCTCTGAATGTAAAACGCGGCAACGTGCAAGCACAGACATGCAGGTTGCAGACTTGAACTTACACAGATGTTCTGTGACTGTAATCATCTTCATGGCCAAGTAATCAGTGGACAGCACATGCGCTCACACACACGCTCACACATGCTGAAGCACCATTGAAAGCTGCAATTGACCTTGAAGAATGAAGTAGTAAATACAGGATGGAGAACACTTCCACGAGAGACCTTCAAATTGACTCTTTAGCCAATCTAGATTTTAAGACAAAAATAACTAGTATGAAAGCCAGATGTATCAAAGGATGGTAATGACGAAAACAAATACTGCTGAAAGCAGAAAGAAAATGGAAAAGATGAGGGTAGCAGAGGAAACAAAGGAAGGGTAGGCTCACAGAAGGGCATTTAAAGCATCTGGTAGACCATGTGCAACAAGGGAACAGAGTCCAATTAGATACTAGACCCTGGACTAATGAGAGAAAGAACGGACTGTGGTAAAACAGCATGGGAGGAGGGCGGGTTGCAGAAAACATAAAAATAAAGAAACTGTTTTATTTCCACTAATAAACTATGAAATAATGTGCACCTAAGTAAAGGAATGGTTTCTTACTTTTTAATGAGCAACACCCACCCCCACTCCCTTTACACTCTCTCCAGGGGGAATACACCTTGGGTATGGGGCAACAAAAGCAGCGCTGTGTATCCAGGCCTCCAGGCCTCAATGCCTCTTTTTATGAGGCCTGGCTGCTTTAGGTCAGACTGGGTCACCTGGTCCTGGTCCTGCTGACACACATAGCCAATGCTCCTTTTTTCCCCAGGACTACGAGGATTAAAATGAGCCTTGGTGTCCAAACTATCTGGCTTTCCAATAAGACGCCACGTACTGTCAGTGTTTCACAAAACTTCAAACTGCACATTTCGGAGCCACGTCATCATACACATTGTTTGTGAAGCATCGCTTTATGCAGTTGAAATGGCAAACGAGAGATTGCTATTATGAAATTTCTCCCACAAAAAAGAGTGTCCCTCCACTTCAAAGTTTATGTGATTTTGTCAAGTGATACCTGCATCCAGAAGACCACCTCACTGAATTTGTAACATGTGAAGCTTCTTCTACCTCTCTTCTTTTTGTCATTTTGTATAATGAAAATCAAAGTCCTGCTTTAGCATGTGATAATCTTGCAAGACTCACAGTTTGAGGCTGAGAATCATTTGTACATTGTGCATTGAACATTGTGCCGCCGCTATTTTCCTGCATCCAATCAGCGTATGGAAAATTGCCTCAGGTTATTGTCAAAGAGACCTCTGAAATGCAAGAACAAAATGAATAATTTATTCTTTTTTTTTTTTTTATCCTATTTTGGTCTGCAAATACATTGTAAGGGCTTTTTGTCGTGTTTGGGTGTGGAAAACAGCCCATCAGACATCCAAACCTGCACTAAATGTTACCTTTTGGTGAGGCGTTTACAAAGTCGAATCACAGAATCACCCTGTGTACACCTCAAAGACATTAGCTATTTTGTGTTTGCCTGTACTAAATTTTGAACCTTTTGTTTTGGCAAAAACGTTTCGTTGTAAAACTTGCCCGCTAGGAAAAACATACACCAAAGCAGCAGGGAAAATAATACTTCAGCTTTCACTAAAAGCTCTGTGATGTAAAAAAAAGCATAAAAAAATAACTATTTGTTTCTATGTTTTTTATTTCCTGTACATAATGAAAACAAGTAAAAATGCAGCTTTTAACCGCTGCGCTGAAAATCGTGATTATACTGTTAGTATTATAAAAATGGTTGGGCAGTGTGCATAAGCAATTATAGGGAAATAGACGACTGGAAAATTAAAGTTAATAATATGTCGGTATTATAATGTAATGAGTCCACTGCCGAGTGTATTTGTATGCGGTGAGGTTTCAGTAAATGAGCAACAGCCTCTATTAAATGCTTAAGAAATGTCTTTATGTTGTTTTGTGTTTGCGTCATTATTTACATCCTGTCCAGCAAGTCAAGAACATGCCTTCATGTGGCAGGAAATGATTGTGATGAGATTTCCTGATGTTGTGATTGGCACTTCTATTTGCAGTATGGGTGTCACAAGTGCATAAAGAAGCGTAGTACGTTTGATCTGATTGTTGCATATCTGCTATCAGGACTGAAGATAAAATTATGTAAAATTTCTCCCTACCCACTCTGGACTATACATAATCAACCTGCCTTTATGGCAAGCATCATCAATTATTGCCTACAGTTGAAGGAGTAGAGGCACTTTTGCAGGCTTTTGGATCTCAGTCAGAAAGCTGGAGGAACATGGGAGAAATGAACAACATTAGAGCTCCCAAAGCAAATGTTCATGCTTTCCATGTAAATTGAGAGGGTGTCCGTGAAGTGGCAAACGTGAACCGGAGGGTAGAAACACTCAGCACCACATCACACAATGATGTTATTTACGTTGTTTGATCAGGTGCTTGATTAAGCCTCAACTCTAGCAAAGCAGATGGATTACACAATGTCGCGTTCACCTCAGTGAGAGTGTGAACACTGAACGTCTAAGACTTGAAAATAAAAAACTGTTTATCTGATTATAAACAAGCTTTGATCTATAGGAGTGACAACAAAATACATGAACCGAGGAGTCGGCTCCTTCCCTTTGCGCTTCGGTTTTCTGCTCATTTCTCTTAACAGAAAACAATGTTTTTTTCTCTTCTCAGCTATTTAGACTTCCTAAACTGTTTTGAAACCAGATCAGTTTAAGCTGGGAATAAGTAGGTGTTGAGTGGTATAAAGATACCAACTTTCTCCTTTTGAATATTTTGGTCTCATCGTCTTTTGATGTCCTTTGGGGGTTTTGAGCTGTTTCATGTGTCGTTCTTTGTTATTGTTAGTGTAATTTTGAGAAAATTGTTAATGTTTTTGTGGGCCCTTTACTTGGGGGGCTTGTTTCGCTTACAGCTCTGTGTAGACGTGAGTGTATAAAAACCATGAATACAGTCTCTGTGTCTGAAACCGCAGAGTTTAGAGTAGGCTAAGAGGCAGAGTCTGAGCGAATGTGAAGCTAAAAATGCAGGCAAATGTAAGGAAAAAGCATGATGTCAGCAGGGACAATTAGCAGTGCCCCATAAAACCACAATCAAATCCATATTTTTTCTGTGAGAATGCAGATGCATATGAGCTGCTCTGAACACACTGATGACAAAATACTCATACTGACACAAAAACCATCAGGGAGAAGGAAACACATACTGTACGGACCATCCCCCACAAACAATTTGATTAGATTTTACAACAAATAACTATAACCTACTTCATGTCAAACTGGCAGAAAAAAAATTATTTTGAGTCTTATAACCAGTAAATGGTTCTAGCTGTGGTGCAACACACACATGTAGAAACTATGCAAATCTCTTGTGTCAGTAATATACATACAGATGTACCTAACACATACTTTCCAAGTTTTTGAAAGATTTTTGATTGTTTGGGATGATCTTTCAGACTTACTTTTATCAAGATGTTTAGCAATAGAGAGGAAAAGAGAAAAAATACGGTCAGATTGTTAAATTATTGTTTTCAATTTTTATTTACAAAAAGTTATTAAAAAAGTATTTTTAAAAATGTCTTTCAGCTGCAGTAGATCACTTCTACAGAAAAAATTCTTTGTGATATATATCGGTAAAATCATCAGTATTTCCGGACAGTAATACATTAAACATATAATCTGTGAAAAAAAAGTCTGAATCCTCTGGTCTGGTCCTGCCTACTATTTGCACCAACCTCTTTTCAAATAAGAACACATCAGAGGGTCTGACTGGCGTCAATCACTTCTAGTGAGCGAGCAGTAAGCAGCCCAAACCCTTACCTTACTAACATTAGCGAGAGTGGCAGGAGCGTTACAAACATGTTTCCTGATAAACAACCACCGCTAATCAGAAAAAATTGCCCATTCCTGGGGGTACACCACAAAGGCACCAAAAAATAAAACAACCAAAATAGAAAAACTTACTACAAGAGTAGAATGATCGCCAGTGTCAGGCATGGGAGGCCTCTCTGCACGGAGGTGCTTGGAGGCAAAATGCATGTAGATTAAATCAGCAATTACATTGAAAATCACCAGACCTGTTATGCCACTATTAGCTCATGACTGCTGCTGCTAGATAATGTTCTCTTGAATGCAGTGGCACTCCCCTTGCCCACCCCAAACTGATGTGGTAAGGAAATATGACCCTGGCTACAGTAAAATCTGGAGTCACAATAAATGGAGTGCTGCAAAACTCAAAGCACAGTAGATTGAATGTATCTATATCCTGCACCCGGCCCCCCCCCCCCCTGTTTTTTTGTTCATGTTTTAATTTTGGGAAAGTGATCCTCAGAAACTTTTGAGAATTATCACCATTCTTTCTTAGAAAGTTTGAGATCCCTTTACATTTTAAGAAACACAGTATATGATCGTTTTTTCTCGCTAAGTTACATGAGAATGGTTTGGTTTGGTCATGGTTTCTTCCCTTATGATTGTAGAGCGAATATTATGCTATACAGGCTGGCTCAACACACACCTTATCTGGCGCTGCCACGACCAGGAAGAGACTGCGCCTGGCCAACATAATTTACATAAATGAGATATAACATGTGGATAAGTGAGCTTTGAAGGAGCTTTGGACCGTCATACTAGCTCCTGTCGCTATGCAAAATTAGCTTCATTTTTAGCAGAGCTGTTACAGAGTACTGGAATAATACATTATTATTATACTAAGTGCTTTATACTAAATTTACTAAAATACAAGTGAAAGTACTGGGCTAAATCTTTACCAAATTTTAAAGAATATACTCTGACTAAACCTTAGGCAACTGTGTTTGCACCTTGTCCATGAAACTGATTATGTTTAATTAAGTCTAAATATAAGACGGTAATCTGTTTAGCCTCACTACAGTTAAACCAAAACATTTACAAAAACTAACAGCAATTTTAAAAGAATATTAAACACATGACTACAAATAAATAAAACCAATTGTGGACTCTGCAGTAAGTTCAAAAAAGCAATAAACATAAAGGAAATGACCGCTGCAAAGAGTGCAGCTCCACACACAGACACACACACACACACACAATGCTAAATTATTAATGGATGCACTCACCTGTCTGAACCTCAGTCTGTGAACTCTATCCAGTCCATTTAGCCTCTCTCTCTCTCTCAGAGTTTTCAAACATTTTGAGGTGAAAGAGGTTCTGCTGGCAGGATCAGAAAGTCCTCACACAGCTCAGTGAAGGTAGTTCATAAACAATCGAGCACATTTAGATCAATCAGTGTTGAGGATCCACCGTAAGCATTTTAACTTTTGACATTTTTCTCCATCAGTATTTGTTAGTCAGCTACATAACATCTGTTTGATATGTGTCAAGTAATGTGCTTGCCAGGTGGGGCATTACATCAGTGATTGACTAAAGTGGATGCAGACACTCTTTAACTACACCAGGGGTTTATGTTACTATTATCGTATGTACTAAAATTTAGTGGAGTACAATACTTGTTATATAAAGTAGTCAAGTAAAAGCACAATTACTGATTAAAAAATACCCCCAAAAAACTCAAGTATACAAAAAACTACCAAATTTAGTAACCTATAATTCATAACTTGTACCCCTGATATCTGGCATAGAAACATGAATGTGGTATCATCTCTCTTAAATCCTTAAGAAATGTATTTCCAAACATGTTAGACTAAACCTTGTATGTTAATAGAGATTTGGTTTTGTTTCCTCTAAAGCGGTAGCCACTAAAGGAAAGTTTTCATTATATTGAAATAATTAATTGCAAAAGAACTGTTGTCAGAAAGGAGTTAGCTACATTGGATGATCGAATTTAGGACTGATGTGTATCATACATAGTCAACTATATGTAAAAACACATTTAATTTATAAAGGAGAGGAATTTAAAGATTTTAGTGGTTTTTTTTAGCAATAATAAATGCTCTAATATTACAAATTGTAATAGCTATAATTATTCACATTACATTTAAGAATTTAATAGTTACAAACAACATCAAATCGCCTGCACCAGCTAGAAAGTCATGTGAAACTCATGATTGAAACCGTCCAACTTGTTCGTCTTTTTCCTCCAAAGTGGTGAGATATGTCTGATTTACACCTTCATGAACCAATTCAAACCTGAGAGAGTTGGAACAAGACAGCGTGGATTCTGTGTTAGCAGTGCTGCTGCTGCTGCTGGTGATGATAGCAATGTTTGATAAAACACATAATGTTATCATTATGTGGAGGCAACCGTGTGGGCTGCTGAGGGGCTCCAGGTCAAAGCCGGGGTCAGGCCCCTCTCGCTCCGTGCTCAGCAGCCCAACCATGGGTCAGGCCTAATTGAGCCATTTGGTAGGCAGCTTTTCATTTAGTATTAAAGTGAAAAGTGACCCCACCCCCCACCGGCACACACACACACACACACACAAACACACAGTCAAAATGAGCACCTCGCTGTTCCTCCACAGAGTGTTCAGAGCGACTTGTTGCCTGCACTGAAGAACAGCCCCAGGGCCACGCTGATTAAACACGCTCAGAAGCTCTTCAGACACTGAGACACATTCAGCCATGAATTGTGAAAAAGTCAGTGCAAGCAGTAATGAATACTACAAGTGACTTTCAAAAATATCTGACGCCGATTGGGCACATCAAGCTGCGCCAGAGCCGGTCCATGGCTCTCATCAGACGCTCCTAAAATAACCCTACGGACAATGTGTAACTCTGCAGAACAAGAAAACATTTGTATCTATCCCCTCTCAAAAACAAGTATCAAACGCTCGCTTCTTTGTTTTAGACGTTTCAAGTTTCCATATATATGTGCCAAACCATGAGAACAACCCTGTACAAAATCAAACTCAGCTGACACGGACCAGCGGAGACGATGAAGTTTTTTTTTTTTTTTTTTTCGTTTTGAGGAAATAAAGAAGAAAGAAGTCAGTGACAGAGCGAAAGAGGGAGTGCAAGAGGGAGAGGAGCCAGACAGCCTCCTCAGCCTGAGGGGCTGCCATTCTTGAAGCACGTAGAGAACAAAGATGAGATTACATCCAACACACGCATGGGTTTACATACATTTTTTAGAGAATATTTCTCAAAGTTGCTTCAACAAACAATGAAAACAAACAAAAAAAAAATAATGCCATAAAAGAAGATGCAATACAAAGCAGAAGACAATAATAACACAAAGAGTTTAGAGAGTCTAGCACTGTCCAAAATGCGCCTCCACTCTTTACAGCCAGCTGATTGTGCCCTGCTTATAAACTGGACCTCCTATTCCCGTCGCTGGGCTCATGAACACTCTTCCGGACATTAATAAAATTTAATCTGGAGTGGAGTCATCACAGTTTGCGGCATGCTGTTTGTGGATCCAGATGCAGGCGGCTCAGATCAGCTGGGCAACAGCACTATGATTAATCATCTTAATCAAACTTTTAGTATTTATGAATCACGCTCCACACGAGAGGATGCTGTTTGAAATGATTCAGATACAGGGTGCGTTTCACAAAGATGTGCTCTCTCACACACACACACACACACACACACACACACACACACACATACAAAGCAGCAGCAGCATCAGGAACTGCAGACTGTCTGGTGATATCCAGAGTGGCCCATTTCAGCGTTTCCATCCCGCTTATTCAATTGTGCTGATGGACACCTGTTTACATAACTGTCGGCGCTGGGTGTGGGTGTGGGTGGGGGGGGTTCGAGTGTGTACATACTCAGGTAGACCAGAGCTACTCGGCCATTTGTGATGTTGATGGAGTGATCGGTCAAACAGCCAGCCAAACCTGACAGCCAGCAGACCGGCTGTCAGGTTACCCTACGGTTACCCTTGAGAAGAAAGCCACTCCGTCTGCTGCTGGAAAATGAATGGCTGTCCAGCTCACCTGTAGCACTCAGGCTGACTTTGACGGATGTACACAGTGTGTTTTATTTGGATTTTTTCTTAATTATAGTGTGTTATTCTGAAAACAATCGGTGAATCGTAACATCGATTCTTAAGGCAACACATTCCGGCATGATGATCAGAGTGAGACCGACATTATGGATCAGAGTTTCTGAAGACAGACGTAAACATCAAGCTGAGGTTCCATCTCACACACTTTCATCTCCTCACATGAAGCACTGAGCTGAGCCTTTTTCCATTCTTCTTTCAACCTCTCTCAAAATCTCTGTTCTCAATTAAAGCTGTCCTCAGGAAACTCTATCTCTCTTCTCGTGCGGCCCCAGAAACACACACACACAAACTCAGAGACACGAAGAAAAAGGGAGAGAGACAAGAGACACACACATACATCTGACTCGTGCTCTGACATGTCCTCTGTCTTCTTTTTCTCACACGCCGGCAAACAAACTGAAGCTGTGAGGAAAAGATCATTAAATTGGCAGCGCAGTGAAAGCCAAAACTTACCAAAACTGGTGGGTGGGTTAACTGTACACACAGTCTGGTGGTCAGTGAGGGTAATTCATCGGAGAAAGGTGCTGGGAAAGAGCAATAGTCGTTGTGTTTAGAAGTCAGAAGTCCCTGTGGCAGCGACGATAGAGCTCAGCCTGTT
>KV751324.1:23027832-23064316 GCA_001698575.1 Mola mola | reverse complement strand
GGATGATGTTTTGGGCAGAGCTGTATCTGTTTTCAGAGGTGTTAGTAAAAACATAGCAATCAAACTGAAAAAGAAATTTTGAGTTCGCAATGGTTTCTGACAACCCTCAAATTCAAACCCTCAGCTTTCGGTCACTGTATAGCACAGAAAAGCCTACCAATACTTGGGTGTTTTTATATTCATGATCCTATAACTGGAAGTACCAATGTTAATATTGTACTGTAAGTTTAACTTGTGTAATTTTGTTAACATAAAAAACATACATATTGAAGCATTGTGACAGCTGAAATTGGTTTTAAAGGATTGAGCCCACTTCATTTAAACTCCCCTTGGACTTGAAAACATGGAAAAAGCCCCAAAAACTAAAAAAAAACTATGTGAAACTGAGCCCAATACCTCACCTACCATTATTCACCCAAACACTGCCACCTTGTGGTTCATAAGCAGAATGGATGTTTGTTGTTCTGGCGTCATTGTTGTTTGATAGTTGACTCACATAATAAGAAAACCAAAGCCCAGATAAACTGTGTTTCTGCCAAAATAGCAAAATTGAAAGTGATTTTACTGTTTTTACTTTTCAATGAACTATTTTATCTCCTTTTACATGTTTTCATTTCGCTCTAGAATGCAACCGGGTACATTCAACAGCACCAACTTGTCCTGGATAAATGACGAAGTGACCGGGGTCATTTTTGGGTACAGTGGACAGGTCCGGCGAGTTCGCTGGAACCCTCAGCCGCCTCGGAGCAGAGCCCAGCTCGGCATTGACTGGCTGGGCCGAGAAAGAAAGAGAGAGCCGGTGAGAGACAGAGAGATGGAATTGTTTAATGTGTTCAACGCTTTGGCCATGTGATGTCACTGATGGCCACTGATGTTAACTCTACTACTCACAGAAAATTGATCACTTTAAATCTATAAAGATAATATACAGATTCCCTCTGCTTTGCTTTCACTAAGCTCTCATGAGCTATCATGCTGCAAGTGGGCTGGATTCCGGCCTTTTGCAGAACATTTAAACTTTGATTCATGACTCAAATTAGACCTGTCAACCGCTGCAAAACCAGAAAAACAGGAAGGGGCATTACTCGCATGTACAGTATGTAGAATAAATGTTGAAAGAACCCCGCTGATGGAGAAGGAAATAATGGAGAGTGAGTTTATCATAAAACTGAGACCAGAGTCTCCATGATTCTCCTTTTAAACGCCAGCTCTCATCTCTGATTTCATCTCGGACTGTAGCAGAGGCTTTTCGACATTATCAATGATAGTTTTTAAGAATATTAAATTCTGTTTTACACTTTTTTTTTTCTTTAACTTGCAGGCAGTTTTGAATCGTCACAGATTCTGAATATCACATTCATGCCTTCGACATTGTTTTGGTGCTCTATGAATAGCTATGAAACGACTTCCTTCCCCTGATTTAACTCATTGATTTGGCATGTTTGTGCTGTGGCCTACAGCGACACCAAGTGGCCACGGTAAATAAAACATGTTTAACAGATATCTTCCTTTTTGATGCCAACAAAGACTGACGATACAGTGACCTCATGGTGCATCAACCATGGTCTTACACGACAGGTTTTATAGCTTTATTCAACCATAGAGAACACCATGTCGATGAAACATATACAGATCAAACAAAAGGCAGGTGCATTCTCTTTGTTATTTTTTAGCTAATTGCTACTTAAGTCCATTTTTTTCAATAATAACTCAAGCAGTTATTTTGATGATGACTATAACCTACTATTGTAAAGTTTTTCGCTACTAGTTTGATAAGTGTTATACTAGCAAAATAGACAACATGCACCTATCTGAACATAAAGTTAACTCTCAGTTATATACAGATTATCTCCGGTAGGTTATACTGTAATTTTACTTTGTCTTTGTGTTAGAGGGCAAACATGCTGTGTGTACTGTTGTCACAAAACCAAAACCAAAACCTCCCCCATATATATTGACGCTAGTACTAAAACAATACGGCAAAACCTAAAGGTCAAAAAACAGATGGCACATCCGGAGTTGTGACACGTTAGTCTGCTTGGGCTCTTTTACAATGAAGCCCGTAGTGTCAATGAGCTACTGTTGCTTAATGTCAGTAAAATAATGGCATTTTTCACTCTGTGCATTTGTGACTGATTGTGAAAACTGTCATCATCAATCCTTTGACCTTTCATTTGTCTGAATGAGTAGTGCCTTTAGCTGGACAGGTAAAGAGCAAGACAACAGATCGAGGCAAAAGCAACCAGCAGCCACAATATTAAAATCACCCAAAAAATTATATGTAGGCTTTAACCATATGCATGATGCCTGCCATGCAGACTGTCTGAGTTCTATGGTATGCCCTCTACTGGTGACCTCCAGCAACACCCATAATGCAGAGGCAACAATATAAATTGCGTGATGTATCTGTAACTGTGAAAGGGAGAAAAAAATATGAAACCTATGGATATTGGTGATAGCAACTTCAAGCCCAAGTCCCCCCTCTCCATGAACGACAGCGCCTGGCTAACGACATAAATGAGTACCACTGTTGATTTATAAGACAACGGAACAGTCCTGATAACATCCCCCACGTCGCCACTACTCATCAGCTCCAGCCCCACAGCTCCAACGCCCCCCTCACCACAGCAGAGCCACTCTCATTCATCTTCATCACCCCACCTCAGAGCCCCCGTCTCCTCCGTCCAAAACAAAACCTCTCACCATCCTGGAGAGAGTTGTTAAGAGGCTCTTCAAGAGATAGAAATGCCGAAAATCATCTGGACCAGACTGTATTTACCCATCTAACCTGAAGCACTGTGCTGACCAGCCGATTCCGGTGCTTACAGATATCTTCAGCCCCTCACTGGAGACATACCATGTACCAGCCTGCTTCAAAACTTCCACTATCATCTCTGGCCCCAAAAAGCCAAGGCCCAGTGGACTCAATGACTACAGACCCGTCGCCTCTGTGGTGATGAGTCCTTTGAACACCTTGTTCTTTCACATCTCAAATCCATCACAGAGCCTCTCCTGGACCCCCTGCAGTTTGCCAACACAGTCAACAAGTCTGTAGACGACGCAGTCAACATGGCCCTCCACTTCATCCTTCAGTACCTGGACTCCCCAGGAACCTACGCCAGGATCCTGTTCGTGGACTTTAGCTTTGCCTTCAACAGGGTCATCCCGGCTCTGCTGGAAGACAAGCTCTCCCGGCTGAACGTGCTCGACACCACCTGCCGGAGGATCACAGACTCCCTGTCGGACTAGAGACAGCATGTAAGGCTGGGAAAACACATCTCAGAATCCCGGTCCATCAGCACTGGTTCCCCCTCAGGGCTGTGTTCTCTCTCCTCTGCTCTTCTCCCTGTATACCAACAGCTGCTCGTCTAGTCATCAGTCCGTTCAAAGACGACACCACCCTCATCGGACTCATGTCTATGGGGATGAGTCCGCCTGCAGGTGGGAGATTGACCATCTGGTGACCTGGTGCAGCCTGCTCAGCGTTCTGTAGACAGTGGAGAAGGTTGTGGACTACAGAAAGAATTCAGGCCCACTGCCCCCATCGCTCTGCGTGGTTGCCCAGTCCAACGTGTGGAGTCCTTCCGCTTCCTGGGCACCCTCACCTCCCAGGACCTCAAGAGGGGAGCTGAATATCAGCTTGATATGATACCGATGGCACAAGTCACAACATTATATTTAATACAATAGTTGATGTAAATTATCAAAGCGAAGGCATTTATGGGTCAATATGTATTAATCTGTCCTTACATCATAGTTCTTATGTGTAAAGGTACCACTGGGACGCAGCTCCTGCCAGCAGGGGTTTAGTGTTTGTGATTCTGGTGCCAAAGTTTTGATCTGCAGCCGGTTTCCCCTTTAATACGCTGGGTTGGAAACCAAGAAAGGATCTCAGTTAGTAAAATTAACTCGAAATTAGAAAACAAAGCTGCACAAGGAAAATGATGCAATGCATAATCATTGTACACTCAACACATTTCATTTGAAGTCACTGCGTTGTAGGTTCGTGGCTGGTTTTACATAAGCATAAACAACGCAACTTGCCTAAAGTTCTTCGTTTGCTTGTATGAGAAAGTAAAAAGACGCCAACCTGAATGTATCATTTATGGTATGAAACTCAAGAACGGGTCTACCATCATTTAAAATTTGCCCTCTAATGTGAGCTCGGAGTTGTTTTAAACGTGTTTTATAACTCCCAGGTCTAATTCTAAAAATAATATTTAGGCCGAGGTCGAGATGAAAATACACATCACACCAATTTCGATGCATAAGAATGAATGAATGACTGTCGTGACACCGTTGTCTTGTTTTTTTGTTGTTGTTTTAGCTCTGCTCGTGATGCTGCGGTCTCCCGTCCGTCGGAGAAACTGAGGGCATTTGCCGACACTCCCTAACGATTTGCCGAGAGTCATCAATTATGCAGGGCAGCCGCGCGCACTGGGAGGCGAGAAGGCAGCAACAATATGGCGACAGCCGCAGTTACTCCCGACTCTTTTCTACATCTGCAGTTCCCTCGCAGCCGTCTGGATTTCTGTTAGTGCGAGAAAAAGTAAGTGGACGGCGTGTTCCCCGCTTTGTCTGGTATTTGGCGATGCGCGACGGATCGCAGTCCTACTTTGTAGACTGACTGCATCCCAGTGCCGCAGCGCCGTCCCTGTCTCAGCATCTTCTCAGCCCGCGTGCACGGCCGCTCGCCGGCGCGATGCATGACTAAGAGGTGGGAGAGGATGTGTTGTCCGTGGGGTGGGTGAATGACAGGGTTTTGATGCGACGTGGCAGCACACGGGACGGATGCTTCTTTGGGGTGTTGGCCTGCCGCTGGACTGAATGACATCTCAGCGTGTCAGAACGGGAAATACGCATATGGGATGCTGGAGCGAGATCACGCCAAACTTCTCTAAGTGGCCACAGTGGGCCCAGCTCTTGTGGGTTTCAGCTGCGTGAATACTGCGTCGCTTACAGCCCCACTCCAGATCTTCTGCTGACCATCATTTTCTAACCAAGATAGTTTAACCCCGCACCTCACTCGCACTCCCTTTCTAGGCTGTATTGCGCGAGCAGGTAGGTGCGTCCTCAGCTTCTCGTTAATTTCCTAAATAAAAGCACATTTAGGAGCCCGCATCACGTGGAGCTTGAGAAGTCTGCAGCCCAGACATCAGCCCATGCACGGGTGTGGTGAAGCCTTAGGGCCATTTTAGTTTCTGTCTCTCTCTCGTGTTGTTCGGTGGGTTTTCAGTGAGAAATCGGGCTGTGCTTTGAGCTGAGTCCGGGGATGGCAAGATGTGACTCCAATAACCCTCACTGCAGTGTTTAGCCGCAGATCACTCTCATGGGGTAAAACAAGTGTAGAGAGGGAGCGGCTGGTCTTCATGTCACACAGGCAGCAACTCTGATGTGTGTTTTTTTTTTTTGCCCTCTACAGTGTCCCAGTGCTGGATTAATTCGAGTTGACCACCTTAGAATTAAACATGACAGGACGCCACACGTAACCCTGAGCATAAGGAAACCCAGGCATTTAAACTGCAGGGGTTGAGGGTTTTTTTGAGGCCCTTTTGGTGGCTGTGAGGCGATTTAGAAAAGGTGGACCGGTTCTGAGCGGCGCTGTGGAGTTTGACCAACATCTGAATGACAGGCATCACTGCGGGAAATGAAAGATGTCTGAGTTGCTCTCCAGCCCACCTGACTCGCCACATCAGATGTCAGGTCGCCACCGGAGTGGCAGCCCTGGACATTGATTGATTTATCCACTGTAATCAGCTGACGGACAGACGCCGTGACGCGCCCGGTTTCCTCCGCAGCGGGGACGCGGCGGGTCGGAGTTTTCTGCTGAAACTCGGAGGCAAACTTTTCTTTTCTTTTTCTTTTTCTTTCATTTATTTATTCGTTTATTAGGCTTTGGGTGGGAAACGAGGCCGTTGTGAGTGTTTAGTCATGCATCATTTTTTTATTTCCGGATTCATTTGGCTCCTAACGGCTGTAGTGGGAGCGGGAGCTTTTGGATTACGTGCGCAAATATGATTCACTCCCCTGCAATTGATTCAAGTGACCCCTGCAGCCTTTATTTAAAGTGAAATACCTCGGGATTGTTGCGCTTCGTGCTCGCTGGCGTGTGACGTAGTGAGTAGTTGGAAAACGAAAGCTTTCATCTGAATTTTATGGTCGCTCGTTTCCCGTTTTGACGGGCTGAGCCGACGTCGTGCGTAAAGCGCACTTGTCATACTGTTGCATCCTAGTTTGAATCACCTTGACGCGAGGTCCATTGATGTGGAAGGAGACTTGGAGGTTGTGCCGAGGTTGGGCTACTTGAATCGGACTTCCTCTCTCTCCTGGTTGGCTGTGTGGGATCTGTGGAGGTTTGACTTCTTTCCGTTTCGTTTCCGGGTTTGTACCCTTGTTGTTTGACTGAATGTTGCACACACTGGCATTGTGTGTGTGCGCGCGTGCGTGTGGTTTTGTGACTTGACTGTCACATATGGTGTATGAAACAGCGTGGCCGTCAGCCAGCTGGGGAGAGAAATTCATCCGTTTTAGAAGCCTGGGGGGATGATACAACTGGAGAAACAATGAGTCAGAGTCCCAGAGGGTGAATCGTTCCAGCAGTAATTGTGGATTAGCTCATCCTCTCATGCAGTTCACCAGTTCAAATGATCAATTATTAGGAAAACGAATAAATAGTAATCCGTAGAGTCATTGTTGAGCTCAGAAAACACGCGAGTAAATCTTTATTTTATGTCGACTTAGAAAGAGAAGAAATTCTCAAACATTTGAATAATTCTCATTTAATCAAAGCCACTCAATTTATTATTCATTTGAAACGTACAGTAGTTCAACAGATATGATCCATTCTGCCATTAATGGCAGTTCCAGGTTCAGGTAATGGCAGCTTCAAATCAAATCCACATGCAGTGAGTTTTGGTGCAGCCTACAATATCCAATTATGGTTCTTACAGAGAACGTAGCAACACAAACCAGCTTACTTTACTGGGTGTTGGGGTCTGAGCTTTTTTTTTTTCAGATTGTTTAGTTCATTGTCATTTTGCCATTGGTGGGGGCAGAGCTTGACCGAGCTCGTGTGATTGAAGCCATTTTCCCTTTTGTCCTACCGCTGTTGGCTCATTCAGACTCGACCACAGAGATTTCCAACCCAAAAGAATGGACGTTCACACTGAGACGAGCAGTAACAACATAGTTAAACATCCTCAAAAAGAAATACGGCGTGTAATGTAAGCTACTTGTGACAGAGGAGACAGTTGACTGTCTTGCGTTAAAGAGCTTTTAATTTGTGAGAAGGAACACAAGAAGAGAACACTTGACACTTGAATTGAGAGCTGAGGATACAGGATCGTTGCGTTAGTCATTACAGCTGACGGAGGGAGCAGAAATAGTACCAACTGGCGCTTTTTTTTTTTTGCTTTATATGAAACAACTACAACCATGATAATTTTTAAAAAAAAAATGGCTTTAAATTAAACAAAAACAGAATGGGATAATTTGCTAATCCAAGACTATATATTAAATGTTTTCGCTCATAAATGACAGATTTTTGGAAATGTATGGTTCTTCTGGATATAGTGCCAAGAAGGTTGCCACAGGAACAACAAAAGACTGAAAGTTGTGGAATGCTCAAAAGCGAAAGCCAGTGAGTGGAACGTTCCTCAGGTAAATGTGTGCACGGTCATGTCACATGGTGATATTATGATTGGTTAGGAAAGGGGCTTCCTTGAAAAGCCCCATCTCTCATAGGCGTTCACCGTCTTGTGAAGTAGTGATTTAAAAGTTAATACAACATTGGCATGGGTAGATATTATAAAATGATTGATTTCCAAATCGTGCCTTATTTGCAACTTTTTTTTGATTTGGCTGTACCAAATTGTCATCTGTGAGGCATTTAGCAACTCTTAAACTGAAAGATGGTGCAAAGCAGCTGCTCTCCAGTTGATCGGGAAGTTTCCGTCGGCCATCTAATACGTCCGATAAAATGTATTTTGTAATAAAAATCAATAATTGATTCTAGTAAACAGGTCTTCTCAGTTACACTCCTCTCAGTTAGGAGCACTTTGCAAATGTGAAAGTTAACAGTAAAAGTGAGAGCGATTCGCAAATGTTTTCAGTTCTTTCACCACATTCCCCATGAGCCAGAAGTATACATAAAGTGCACTTAGTATTTTGCAGATTGGCCTTCATATTATTTAACTTGGATCAAATGATCAAATGCCTTTGTGCAGCTTCTCACGTTTACACGCTATCATTTTGGACTGATCCTCTTGGCAGAACTGGTGTAGTTGTTGTTTTTTGTTGTTGTTTTTGTTGTTTTTAATTGGATTAATGTCAGTGCTTTGTGATGGCCACCTTAACAATGACGCTGTTGTCATTGGGCCATTTTGCAACAGCATTGGAAATATGTTTGGGTCAATGGGTCATTGTGACCCTGTTTGACGTCCTGTGATACTGCTTCAGTGTGTCCATGTAATTATCCCAGATTCCTCAGACATTTCATCAGATCAGAAAATCCAGATACTCGGATTCTTGATCCCCTGTGCTGTTGCCAACCATAGTCTGGACTTTCGTTGTAGTTTTGGAGCTGGGTGAACTGTCTCTAGGTCCTTGGCCGTTAGTCTTAGATCTGCATTTGTTCCTCTGTGAGACAGAGAAAATGTGTCCTTGTGTACCAATATGTCAGTTGTTTCATCCTGTAGTTCACATACTTCTGTACTGTTATTTAAACAGGCGAATGATGTACCTTCAGATGTTTGGAAAGTGTTTCCAAGGGATATACAGACAGAATTTTCGTTTCTGATGCCTTGGTTGATTTCTTTTGAATTTGAATACAAGTACAGAAGCACTGATTTTGAAGGACGGCTGTAAAAGACAGGTACACCTCCGGTTGACTCAAATGAAAACTTCCAATGCCATGACATTCAGGAATCTTCAATCTGTTTAAAAGCAACATCAAGATTAACTTCTGAGTCACTGGAATTGGGATATTTTCAGTTTTAAGTGATAATCAGAGTGCATACTTCTTTTTTCTTTGGCGATTCATCATTCATTTCACGCTCTTTCTCACCTCTTCTGTGACCCTCTATTTCTCGCAGAGCTGGATGTCTGGGATGGACAACAAATAAAGAGGAAATAGCTGCAGGATGAAAACATGGCCGCACCCCTTCTTGCACCTCCCGGACCTGACAGCTTCAAGAAATTCACCCCGGAATCGCTCGCTAATATCGAGAGGCGCATCAAGGAAGAGAAGAACAAGAAGCCACCTAAGCCCAGATCGGACAGTAGTCATCGGGATACATCTGACGAGAATGAGCAGAAGCCCAACAGTGACCTGGAGGCTGGGAAAAGCCTGCCCTTCATCTACGGCGATATTCCTTCGGGAATGGTCACCACACCGCTGGAGGATTTGGACCCATACTATGTGAACAAGAAAGTGAGTGGTCACACAGGCCAAATGCACCACACAGTTACAAGATTACAAGATTTGCATTTCTTTTCATTTGTGCTGAAACTTCAAATCGGGTGAAATGTTTACCTTTTTTCTTGTTTTGAACACCTTAAACTGACCAAACATAAGTCGTGTGAAATTCATCACCAGAACAGATTCAGGATTCATATCAATGTCAGTTAAAGTGGAAGCTGCTGTGTTCACCGTAGAGATAAAATATTAGCAAGGATGAGCCGCAGTCACAGATGCGGGTGTGTGAAGACAGTCACTGCATGACCGGGGGGCACAGAAGATCACATGAGGCCCATGAGGTAGTTTCAGTGCACGTTTACTGTCGCAGCTCAGCTCAGAGGGCTTCAGTTGCTGCCGTGAGATGCTACTGTTGGACGGTGGTGAATCTCCTAAAAGTTTTTTGCAGCAATGATTATTTTTCTGCACTAACGCTTTGTAAAGATGATTTAACAGCTTTAAAGGATGTCTTTATATTTCAACAATGCTATAGTCAATGAAATTATTTTGTTAAAAAAACAATCATCGGACCATCAGTCTGTATGTGTACTTTTAGTGCGGGAAGTTGAGCACATATCTCAGCTGTGATTGTACTGTACGGGGGCTGCTGCTCTCTGACTCAGCATTTGTGTAGTTAAGCTAAGATTTAGAATGGATCTATCTAGACCAGAACCTATGGCTTCACCTGTGATCTAAACCTTATTGATCCGTCAAATTGAACCAGGGCTTGATCCCACTGCACACTGACAAGTTATTTCCTGTGTCTGTGTCATGTGGCTTTTGCGACAGGTCCTGAGTCTACTCGTTCCAACGGCACAACTGACCTTGAGCTCAGATTATGACCCATTCTTTCACCAAAGTAAAAACCAGGCCCATTTTCACATTTTTTTTTGCATTGAATTATTTCGACAGTGACCCCAGTAGTCCCTATCAACGTGTTTTTGTTAGAAATGTCGTGCAGTGCGTAGCATATTATATGACTGATATAGCTTATCTCTGTCAGAGAACATTTTTACTGAGCACAGCTGAACTGGGTTCCCATCACAGGCATGTAAGAGAAACTCATATAATCATGTAGCGCACTGAGAGCTGTGGTGTGTGATGGCCTCCTGAACTGCATTACTGCGCTATTTCTGGTGTTGCTGTTGCAGTGTTTCCATTTTATTACAGGGAACGTAAGTACACTCCAAGTCATATTTTGAGCACAGTTACTCATAGTGATCGGATACCTGTATGCAATATTAACATAAAAATATAATTGAGAAATTCTGGACCACCCGTGCTACAGTGGGCTGACTGGTGATAAAACATGCGCTGAGAGCGTCATAACGTTAATGCTTGAGCCTCAGGTCGAGTTCGCGCATAACAGTTCACTTCCTTGGTGTGCACCAGATGCCAGTTGGATGGATACATACTGGATACATTTTTCATCTGGTTCGGTTCAAATGGACTTTAAAACAGTAACCAAAAGTCATGTGCACAGAATTCTGTTTGATAATTGATCAGACTGTTAGGCAAATAAAAAGGTAAAAAAAAAAAAAAAAAAAACCTTGCAATTTCTACTACATTGTGGAGCATCAACTGTTTATTGTCCTGCTCGTGTCTTGATCCTGACTGCATATCAGCAGATTTTAGCGAATGGTACATAAGAATGTATGGTTGGAAAACGAGCGCTTAATGATTTAATAATTTTTGTATTTAATGAAAAATGTTCAGCAATAAGGAGAAGCACCCTGGAACGCAGCTGGCTCACCATGGGTTTAGTGTTTGAAATATTGTTGAGGTCATCACACCAAATAAATTTGTCTTTTCTCCAGTGCGTTGCCATATTTTTATGTATTGTTGAAGCAGCTTCTTAATTTTTACGCGACACTGTTCGACACTTCAGTTCTGCTGAAGATTTTGAACACCTCAGTGCTGTGGTGTACCTTTTCCATTAGTTGAGAAATGTTCTGTTCTGGCCATATTTGCAGAAGGCATTTTAGTTCTTTGTAGCACCACGTTTGTCCCTTCACACTCATTTTGTTAGCCAAAACGTGCCAATTTCTCCTTTAGCCGCCAAAACAGGAAATGATGCGTAGATAGTACACTTGCTTGTGATCGGTGCAGATCGGGTTTACACTGGTGATGATAAGTTCCAGAGTCTGGGTGTTTGGTTCACACCAAAGGTCTGGGACTGCCTTCAGACCAACCCAAAGGAAGCACAGCAGCGGGTAAAATGATCACACAACCTCAGTGTGACCAGGACTCAGCTGAGGAGTCAGAATCAGCAACTGCCTTCCAAATCTGTGAATTACCAAATCTAGCCTGCCTGTCATCGTATGAATTACAGATTTTTCTAAATTCCCCAAAACTGTGTGTTATATTGTTGTGCTTTCTTCTGATTGTTTAGTTTTTTTTTTTTTGTTAGTTGTAGCTGTTGATTAAAGCATCATGTTTTTTTAGGTTGTCTGTTCTCTTCTTGTGGACCTACATCTTAAAAACACCACAATGGAAATACTTCAAGTTTAGCATTAGGTTTTAGTGGTGAGAGGTCAAAAGTCAAGGTTGCTGTAACCCTGCGTCTGGCCTGTTATGCTCAACACGATAGCTCAGCAATTTGTTTCAAATTTGGTAAAAACATTCCCTTGAACTCAAGAATGAACTGGTTAGATTTTGGTGCTCCGAGGTCAAAGGTCAAGGACACTGTAAGCTGTTTTGTTTTTTTTGTTTTTTTAATAACTGAAGAATTCACACACTAATAATGACAAACTTTTGCACAAACTGTGCTGATTGTACAGATCCACGGTGTTCATTGGTGGAAATGTATGTGGAGAATTCATGTTTTAGTATCTGGAGCGTCCATATTTGAAGTAGTGCAATCCACCACAAGCTCACTGATTTTGCTCACTGAGCATCAGCTGATTGTTCTATCAGTCACCAGTCATATTATGTAAGTCTACCCTGCACAGATTTCATGAGACAGGGATGTCAACAGCAACCTCACAGGTGCACAGGTGTGGTAATTCAAAGAACTTGTTTAAGACTTATTCAGCATATCCAGATATCATCTATTTTTTGGGTTGTTTTTTTCCAACGAGACTCTATTTTATCATATAATGTCCTATTTTCTCTGCCAGGGATGATGAATTTTTGATGAATCTCTTCATAAAGGATCTTTAGGCCTCTGTCCTGCTTTGGCTGTGTCCTCAGTGTAGCCCCACACAGGTAAAAGGAAGAGATGGGAAGGCAGAAGATGGCAGGAGAGGACAGGAAGGGGAGAGAAAAGTGTAGGAGAACCTTCATCTGTGCGGACGGCTGGAGTAGCCAGTCTACGTGGTGGCAGTGATAATGCGTAAGAGAATCCGCAGCAGCGATAAGCCCAATCAGCAGGACCGGCAATCTAAGCCAGCAGCACTCCCTCAAAGGGCACATGGAACGATCAGTTGTTTGTGCTTTTTGCGATCTATTGATCCACAGCCCTAGTTTAGTGGTCATCATTGCAAATAATTTGCATATATGGGTCGATATATTAAAATCGCAACTTTTAAAATCCCTGACATCAGTATTAGTATTGGCTCCAAAAATTGCATATCCATTGGTGCCTAAATTTGACCAAAAATTTTTGTGCTCTACACAATTTCAATACATTACACACACTGGGCAATTTTACGAAGCATCTATTTAGCATTTATTATATAGCTACATATACTTTGTGTCAACACGATAGCATGCAAACCAAAGGAGGCTGGGCCGTCAATGTTTGCACACATAAGCTTATTAAATTTTCAGTATTTTCTGACAACAGGATTGGGTACCATATTGGCATTAATACGAGTCCACTCTACACCAAACAAAATGCAAACTGATCAGGAGATCATAGAGTTTCATGGGGACACGCTGACCTGCGTCCTGCTGTGCTGGCATCTCTTCATGTCTACTGAGGTGACTAGTTTTGAGTGTGATGTAAGCACATTCATATAGCGCTTTCAAAGCTACCTAACAATTCACACATTCAGAAATTGGTGACGGAGACTCACACACTAATGCCTTTGAGATCGTTTTAGGGTTCAGGTATCATGACAATGGACTCACTGACTGTAGGGCTTTGGGATTGAACTGTTGTACGTACGTATCCACTGTGATGGCACTGAGGATTCTCTTGCAGAGGATCCTGTGTGATTGTCTCTGATGTGAAGTTCAGGAGCACTTTATCTCATTGGACATTTAATTAGAGCTAGAGATGTTCTCTGAAAACCTTCGAAAGAAAAGTGTGCTCATTGGCGGTTTGGCTCTCTAATGATTTATGTAATTTGTAAATTTACAAATTTTATTAAATCAGCTTTGAATGATGAAAAAATGGTTTGTGCAATATTGATTTAAATTTACAGTGCATCTATGAAATGAATGTTATTTCGAAATAGTTGTTTGCCAGTGATAGTTTACATAAGACAGGCACATAAATCATCCTTGTGTGATTACAATGGTTTAAGTATTAAGAAGGGGTTAATGTGACTTTGATAGTTTGCATAATTATCATTAAAATGTAATTTAAAACAAAAAATCCATGATCTAAGGAGGTTACTCCATAGACCAGACTTGCACCATTGAAGTCACAGTCCAAGCGGCTGGACTTGAGCAGTTGTGGTTACAGTGCCTTACTTAAAGGGGTAGTTTTTGAGGAGATTTCAAACTGGAAGCAAAGTACACAGCTTTCAGATTACCAGTTTAATACCTTATCCAACTTATAGAGTGCTGCTCATCATTTCAAGGTCTGTTGTCTTCATCATGCCTGTATTGTTCAGCAAAATCAGTTTGAGTCACAGCTTCATCTTCCCTCATCATCTTACTGTCATTCATAACAATCATTTTGCTAATCCACTAATGTATTTGTCCTTTATCACAGCCAAGAAAGCACCTTGCGGTCTCCCCTTGGTTTCCATCCTCCCCCTTTTTAGGCTCCCTGTCTCCCCCTGCTCAACCCTCGGTCGTCCTACAGCCTATCATTGCACTGTATGTCAGTGAGTCTGGCTTAGAGTGTGTGTGTGTGTGTGTTACCATCAGCTGCAGGAAACCTGATCACAGCACTCGTCCATCAAAGAGAGGAAGAAGGGGCAGTGGTGAGGAAGAGAAATGCAGCGTTGCAGTTCTTGTTTTCCCCTGTGATGCCTGGGCTTTTCGAATGTCTGATGTGGTCATGCAGGAAGAGCAGGACGGGATGGCTGGAGGGCGTGCTAGAAATTTATCCGGCCCTGTGTGTGTGTGTGTGTGTGTGCCCATCCGTGTTGCGACGATTCAGCCTGAAGTGAATGGGGCTAAACAGCTTGCAGATTGTATTGATGCAATAGTGTCATTCTGTCAGTGCTGTTTGCGTTTGGTTGCTTTTAACTGGACTCATTTCTGCTCAGGGAAACCGAACTGAAACTCAGATACAGCAACAGTAGTGTCCAAATGGAAACAAGTAGCATTGTGCACAAAATTACATTAGATTCCTATGCCAATGCATTGTAGACCAGTAGAGGATGAAAACAGGAAAAAAGGTTGGACCACTGTCACTATTAAGTGTAATTTTTTAGACCTTAAACAAGTCATGGTTTGAGCCAATGCTCAGTTTCATTTATTCTGCTCCTATCGTGCCATCCTCGGCTCTCTGTCCATCTTTATCCAGTTCCCCTCTCAGCTCCGCTGCCTCCTCTCCAGCACTGACTTTTTTTTTCCAGCCTGTAGTAAATTAGAGGGAGGACCAGGCTTTAGTTCTCTGTCTGAGTCTTCAGTCTGTGATGACACAGCATCCTTTCATGCTGGCTTGAGGGAGGGGGAATAAGGAAGGGAGGGTCGAATGTGCCTCCCACTGCAAGCCAGGTTGTTGTGACAAAGGAGGGTGGGGTATGGAGTGGAAAATGGGGTTTTGCAGCACGGCGCACAGGTGATGAAGTGGGATGACGCATATTTCTCGATGGTGTAATATGAGGGGAAATGAGTTTGCAGTCAGATGTGACATCACTGACTGAGTCCTCTCTGCAGTGAGCCCAAGCAGAAAAACATGAATGAGATGTGTCAGACTATAGTACAAATATTAAACTGAATTAAATCTCCTTATAAGATCTGTGCTGTTCGGACACAAAGCATAAAAGTTTGATGGTGAACATCGTCAATAAAATACAGTCATGAAAGATTAAACTCTTTTGTTCTGAGTTTGTTTCCATGAATCTGAGATGACATTTCGAAAGTTCTAAATATGCAGTTCACGACATTGACAGTGTATAGATGGTGGTGCATTGGTTCTCAGTCAGGTCCACCCCTCACTCCAGTCCACATCAATCCTCTCACTCCAATAAGATGCCATTCCTTTAGCGTTCTGTTGGCTGCTAAATTAATTTTAATCTGCTACTAGGTTTGCAAGAGACAATATTCCAAGATTAGATATTACTAGTAAACAACACTTCTAAAAGTTTTTTGGTCAAAGTGACCTCATATTGAGCCCCCTCTTTCTTCTCTGGATCCCTAACAACTGTGCATCTCCTGCTTTGTCTGTCGTTGCAGCTTGCTTCTGCCTGTGAGTTGTATCGTAGCGATGCGTCCAAATATGTGGCTATTTTGAAATCCACCTGAAGCGGACGTTGGAGAGTATCTTAACTGCCTTGTGACGAATTTCTTACTGAAACGGGAAAGAACCAATTACAAGAAAGAAGGCGCGACATAATGATGTTGGGATGAATCTGGATGACTCAGTAACAACAGCAACGGCGGTAGCTCGACTCAGCTCCGCTGAACTCCACTAAACGTGGAATATTGATTGACAGCTGGATGCCGCCACATTATTGGTTGAAATTGACTTGTACACAGTGATGGAATTTCAGGCGACGTAGTTTTACTGGACTCTCTCTCTCTTTCTCTCATTCTCTGCCCCTTCCCCACCCATCTCACTGTCAGTGCTCTGCAGCATGCCTACCCAGTCATCCTCCTCCCTCCATCCACCCATCCATCTCAGGTTTGGCTTCTCCCCTCTGCAGCGCTCTGGCTTTCTGTTCTGCATCACTCCCCCTCCACCCCCTTATCTCTCTCTCTCTCTCTCATTCTCTCTCTCGCTCTCTCGAGCGCTCTTTGAGTCCGTCCCATGCTTCTGCACACCCCTACCGTATCCCTGCCCTGCTATCCCACTTCTGCGCGCGCGCACACACACACACACACACACAGTGTCCTTGCAGCTACATTATGCCTCCGGATTCTTGCCTATGTGCCTGTTTCTTGAATCTTCTATGGAGATTTAAAAACATTTTGACAGTTTTGCAGCAAATAAAGCCTAGAGTGAAGCTTGCTCTGCTGTTTTGTTAAATTACAGGCTTATGTATGCCCATGTATTTAACTGACTATTGATTATGTTGGCCGATCAGGCTTATAATGCTTTGTTTGAAGGACTCCAGCAGGCACTGTGTCACATTGCTGTGAGGTCCATGGTGCTCATGCATAGACAATGCTGGTATATGCAACCTATTCTCAGTTTTCTAATCTTACAAGAGCACTACATGGGTTATGTGTGAAAAACAAAACTTTAACTTCCATAACAATTAATTAAATGTGTCCAATTCCTTGTGTTTCAGCCCTCGTTTACAGAAAGCCTGGGAAATTAATTAAACTTGAAAAAAGAGTGATTAATCACTCAATTAATTACTTTTACAAGTTCTATTAGAAGACTTTACATGGGCAGTAATAGACCTCAGGGCCTGACTCTGCACAAAAGATGACTCCTGAGGTCATGCTTGTCCCTGAGAGTGTGCAGATTAGCAATGCTAGCATTATTAACTGTAATAAAAGATAATTTGTTATTTCAGTTCAAAAGGGCAAACAGTCCAAGATATCTTATTATCCTACATTATCCTATAAGATATCTTACTATTGTGTACAACCTGAAACTAAAATGGGCCTGTCCGTCCTGACCCACAGAGACCTGTAACCGACTTCATTAAAATTGTTTTTCTATGGGAACAGCACAATAATGCTTCTGCTTCCATCCTCCAAGCTGATTACATGATTGGAGCTTCTTCCTCTTCTACCTCTCCTTCTATTAAGTTCAGATTGTTTCTCAGTTTGTTCTAGGTATTAGTAGACTGAGGTCTTTTTATTAAGATAAAGATAGTTAAGTCTTTAGTTTGTTCAATCCCATCTACTGTTTTCTCATAAGCCTTAACTGAGCATCTGCATTTTTACCATCATTACATTTAAGCCCACATATGATTCACTGCTTACTTGTTTATTCTGTTCAATGTGTAGTGAAAGGAGCCTAATATATTTCATGAGATTCAGTTGTTAATCAGTTCTGAGCCATTAAGGAAATCACATGATACTTCATCCTCTGCGCCAGGTTGCAGCAGATTGAGTAACCAAAGCACTTTTTATTGTTGAATTCTCAATGTTCCTCAAAGTTTCTAAATGCTGCAGAGAATGAGCTGAAGGACAAATCAAACACATTTAGTATAAGATAGCTTTTTCAGATCAAAAGTTTTTAAAAACCTCCACATTGATTTAATAGTGGAAGTTAGTTATGCATGGGCAGGGCACCTGTAAACTGCGAATGAGAAATTGCTTATTTTACAACCTCCTCTCTCCGTCCACGTGCTGCATTTGCCTGGTCAGCAAGACACTTCATTTGACCTCTGCCAGGAAGAACAGACCTTTTGAGCGCCTGAGGGCCCATGTTTTCTCATTCACAGTGTTGATTATGTGTAGATGATTATCATGGTAACTATAGGTCTGATGTTATGTAGGCAAAAAGGAGTGGGGAGAGGGGAAAGGAGGAATGGAGGGAGAGGAGTCTTCTGGCACGGTAAATACATTTTGTCTTTCCGCAGACTGCAGACACTATTTTGGATTTAATTAGATTTAAGGACATCCCTTTTCTCGGGACACTTCTTGTCGACTCTCCCATTCTTTCCAGTGTTTCCCGTCATGTAAAGTATGAACTTGTAGTGAATGTGTTTGTCACTGGTGCCACATGGCAACAACACATGGGTCTAATACACACACTCCAAGTGCTCTTTACCTGGGGGTTATCATCTCTGAGTGCAGTTGGTTGAGGGGTCTCATAGTATTTGGAAAGCTTAATTGCATACATTGGTGTATACACTGTAAAATGTTTATATACAGATGCTGTTTTAGGTAATTGTTCTTATTGTTCTTCAGCATTGGGCCTATTTCATAACGCTCATGACAACGCTTTTTTAGAACTTACCCAGTATGGAGGAGCTAAAGTGTTCGATTCATGGACAAACTGCAGCATTCACCGTACATTTCCTGTCAGTAGGCAGCTTCCCTTCAGTGTGTCTGCCCGAGCGCTACCACTGGCTCTCTTTCTCTTTTGCTCAACCACACACTCACAATAAGCAATGCTAGTCATGCAATTAGACGCCTCTGTGTTAATGGAAAAAGTACTTAAACATGTCAAAGGAAAACTGCGCACTGCACAGAAAGTTCACTGCAGCTCCTTTGCTGCTGCTGACGCTTTAAATTTCCTGGACAGAGATGGGACCATTTTAGACAGACGCTAAACGCTGTCACCATGCCGGCGCGACAGCTGCAGTTTGGACATGTGGTAATCCTCAGCTGTCGCTTAACTAGAGTCCCTATAACCAGTAATCAGACAGAGCAGTGATGATTTTACTAGTGGCCACCATATTTGTTTAAGCACTGTTAGTCAAAAAGATAGGGGGGTTTGGAGATAATCAACTTAAATAATAAATGAGATAAATTGCACATAATGATAAGATATAGACCTTCATATGTGCTAAGTTACATGGTATGTGATACCAAAATATGCCACATAAATCAATACTCACTATTCATAGCTTAAAAAAATCGTTACAGTAATGGTACGATTGTAAAGAAATATTTTAACGAGAAATGTAGTACATATCCAAATGCCTTCATCTTCTTTTCCTCCCTTAAGTTCTTATGTATTGTTATATAGCCTGGTGGTTCCTAAATATTTTTACACTGAGATCCCTTAACACTGACACAAATTACACCAAAAACCCCAATTTGATAATATTTTGTCCTGATTTGAATTTAGCTTTGGATGTTTTATTGCAGAATGTGTATGACTGACAAACATTGTGTTAGAGTGTTACTTATGGGATTTGGTTGAAAGCACATCATTTCCTGTTGTTTTGGAAAACCCTAAAACTCAAATTTTATAACATTGAAAAAGTCCACAGGCATTACCATTCTGAATATTGTTTTCTGTCAGTATTATGCAGTATTTAATTATTACCTGCTGCTGCCTTTATTTTGCCTAGTTGTAGGGAGGACACACAGCAAAGGGCCACAGGTTGGTACCGACCCCATGTTGCTGCTGTGTTTGCCCTGTACACTGCAGAACATGGAGTGGATGATCAAATCAGCCTTGAAAAGTCTCCAAATCATATATATCACATTTTAATTTAGTGAACAGCGCTGCTCTCTCTTGAGCTGCTGCTTGCTGCTGGATAGATTTGATGTTTGTTCGACCTCTTGGGCGGCCTAAGAATAGTGTTCCATCGCTCACGCCTTCAGCATTTGAGTAACAGAGAGTGTCACAGTGTGCATAACCTTTTATCTGAATGCTTAGAGGATTTTCATCACTGCTTTAAGTTGAAGTGTAATTGTAAACTTGTCCATGTGAGACAGTCGACCACACAGCTGTTCCTGTTGAGACTAATGAAGTTTCCGTTCCGTTTAGTTCTAAAAGGAACATGTCACTTATTTACCTGCGGTTTTAGCATAGCTATAAAAGAGTCACGCATGGTTGCTGACATGTTAGTCAGTTGCCTTTGCCCATTAGGAACTTTCATTATGCCTTGGCCAGTTTTTAAGGTGTTCATGGTATTGAGTACTGCCCTGGCGTACAGCCCTGGCCAAAGGGTTTTGAGGACACAAGTATTATTTTTTACAAAGTTTGCTGCTTCAGTGTTTTTAGATCTTTTTGTCAGATGTTACAATAGTATACTGAAGTATAATTAAAAGCATTTCATAAGTGTCAAAGGCTTTTATTGACAATTACATTAAGTTTATGCAAAGAGTCAATATTTGCAGTGTTGACCCTTCTTTTTCAAGACCTCTGCAATTTGCCCTGGCATGCTGTCAATCAGCGGCATCTGGGCCGAATCCTGAGTGATGGCAGCCATTTCATGCATAATCGGTGCTTGGATTTTGTCAGAATTTGTGGGTTTTTGTTTGTTCAACCGTGTCTGGAGGATTGACCACAAGTTCTCAATGGGAATAAGGTCTGGTACCATGGCCAGGTTTTCTGGCCATGGTACCAAACTTTCAATGTTTTGTTCCCCGAGCCACTTAGTTATTACTTTTGCCTTATGGCAAGGTGCTCCATCATGCTGGAAAAGGCGTTGTTCATCACCAAACTGTTCTTGGATGGCTTGGAGAAGTTGCTCTCAGAGGAATATACCATGCTTTTTCATGGCTGTGTTCTTAGGCAGTGGGCTCAATCCCACATATGAATGGTCTCAGGATGCTTGACTGTTTGCATGACACAGAACTCATGGTAGCACTCACTTTTTCTTCAAGCTTTTTTCCGGACAATGGGAAAGGGAATTCATCAGAGAAAATGACTTTACCCAAGTCCTCAGCAGTACAACCTCAGTACCTTTTGAAGAATATCAGTCTATCCCTGATGTTTATCCTGGAGAGAAGTAGCTTCTTTGCTGCGCCTCTCGACACCATCCCATCCTCCAAAAGTCTTTGCCTCACTGTGCGTGCAGATGCACTCACACCTGCCTGCTGCCATTCTTGAGAAAGCTCTGCACTGATGATGCCCCAATCCAGCAGCTAAATCAACTTTAGGATACGGTCCTGGCACTTGCTGGACTTTCTTGGCGCCCTGAAGCCTTCTTCACAACTATTGAACCTCTCTCCTTGAAGTTCATGATGATCCGATAAACGGTTGATTTATGTGCAATCTTACTAGCAGCAATATCCTTGCAAAGCAATGATGACTGCACGTTTCCTTTGCAGGTAACCATGGTTAACAGAGGAAGAACACCCTCCTTTTAGAGCTTCCAGTCTGTTATTCTAACTCAGTCAGCATGACAGAGTGATCACCAGCCTTGTTCTCATCAACACTCTCACCTGTGTTAACGAGAGAATCACTGACATGATGTCCACTCGTCCTTTTGTGGCAGGGCTGAAATGGAGTGAAAATGTTTTTTGGGGATTAAGTTAATTTTCATTGCAAAGAGGGACTTTGTAATTAATTGCAATTCATCTGATCACTCCTCATAACATTCTGGGGTATATGCAAATTGCCATCATAAAAAATGAGGCAACAGACTTTGTGAAATTGAATATTTGTGTCATTCTCAAAACTTTTGGCCACGGCTGTACTCTATAATTAACTTAATGTAGAGTACCCATCTTACACAGGAAAACAGTATCGTTCATTGTAATGCATTAATAATGTCATACTGCAACTACCTAGAACAAATAAATTGAGCTCAAACGGAAGTGAATTTAATAAATAAAGCAGCGTTACACAATGTATCGTTGTCATTAGTTTAAATACAACATTATCTCAGATACTCAATGACATTTCCTTGACTTGAGGTACTGTATATAGCAGCTACTGTACATGTAGTTGAAGCTATTCCTGGATGAAATGACTTCAAATCAATATCTTGACCATTTTACCTTGGTTATGAATAATGAACAATTTTTTCCACTGTTCATATTTGGTAAAATGTTGAAACTGATTGTTGGCATTAGTGTGGTCAATGAAACAGTATTCATTTGATTTCTTTTTGTTGAAATGTCCTCCTCTCTAAAGCCAAAATGGGCTCAAACAAAAGACTCAGCGTTTTCTTTGTTACAAGCTTCTCGGGTTGCTCAGTTGGCTCGAGTTTGAGATCTCGCTTCCATGTCACAGACAAGATGCGTTTTCTGTAAATTTCGGCAGGGGCTGCTGTACATACTAGTGAATTAAAAAAAAACTGCCTGTCAAATCATACATTTGTAAACCATGTGTCTATAGTCATTAAAGAAACAGGAATTCAACCTGGTAATGATAACAAGTTAAATGTGAAGTGTCCCAAAAGCCTCATTTGTTTGAACATTTGGTAATACCCATTGGCATTGACTATAGTTTTTGTCCAGAATTGAAAAAGACCATCCACAGACCACACATGGCTACTCACACACAGACACTGCTGCCTCCCCCTGGTTCACAGCCTCACTGTTTATGGGCAGGGAGTGGTTGTAGAGAGCCTCGCGTAAGCACATCTGCCCCTGATCGATGACATCATTTGTGGTTCTCTTCCAGTAAGTGCTTTAAACTTTGGGAAAAGAGAATCATTTGGCCTTGGAGGAGCAGAGAGCTTCCTGTGCACCTGCCTGATGACTGTCACGCAGCTCGCAGGATCGCCTTCACGGTGAAAAGCCTCACTAGGGCAGAGCTGTTAGCTGTGCTCCTGGCTCTCAGCGGGTTCTCCTGCCACTGATTATGCGCTTCTCACTTACTGTTTTCATTGTGTGTTTTAGAAAATGTAAGACAATGTAACTTTCAGTCACTGTTGACCCACCGCTAGCAGGGTTTGAAAATGTCAAAAAGAGCAACCACAGAGAGCACTCTCATTTTCTTACCCCATGACTCAGAGGCGATCTCTGATAGCACAGAGGTTTGCAGAGAATCCTTGTACCGACCATGTCATATCATTTGTTCTGAAAGTCTGTCTCTCCCTCCCTCTCTCCACAGACATTTATAGTCCTAAACAAAGGGAAAACAATCTTCCGCTTCAGTGCCACGCCCTCCTTGTACATCATAAGCCCTTTTAATATATTTAGGAGAATAGCTATTAAGATTTTGATACATTCATATCCTTTCAAGTGGTTAGTTTTCTGTGCCATACAGTGAATAAAGAATGAATGTAGCAGTATTTTAAGCATGTTTGTTTAAGAATGTGGTGTCTCAAACTTTCCTTAACCTCCGTCTCCTCACGTTGTTCAGCATGATCATCATGTGTACGATTTTGACCAACTGTATATTCATGACGTTTAGCGACCCCCCAGAGTGGTCCAAACAAGTAGAGTAAGTACACATCCGCATGTTTTTGCAGTCTTCACATACTTGTTCGTCACTGTTTTACTGTGGTCTCTTTTTTTAAGGTATACCTTCACAGGTATCTATACATTTGAATCGCTCACGAAAATAGTGGCCCGAGGCTTTGCCATAGATGACTTCACCTTCCTCAGAGACCCATGGAACTGGCTGGATTTCATGGTCATCTCGATGGCGTAAGTACATTATCTTATACTAGCAGACACTAAATCATTAAAAAGTGAAAATGATTTAGAGCAGGTGAACAAATAGCACTATACTCTCTATAGTCATACATGGCCAAATTCAAAAGGGAGAAGGCAAGAAGCATTAAGGCGATTTTAACAACATATGTTATGGATATAAGAAAGTTGTGAAAAGGTAAATTGCAACAGTAACTTTGCCACTTAGGAGACATGGATTTAAGTTATCATATTAGTGGTGACTGTATTCAGTTCAGGTATTGTTAGTAATGGGGCCCTGGTGTTTTTCTCTGCGATAGTTTGTGAGACTTATATATCTCCGGAACCCACACTAAACTTATTGGTGACGTTGGTGCTTTTAGGACGTGTCTTTCTTTTAAAAGTTGCACTTTATGCACTTGCACTGTGTCTACAGTACTAACTTGTTAATTTACAGTACAGCCAAATACGTTAAACACACATTAGATATTTCATCATTAGTTAGATTTTACTTATTTACATATACTTATACATACCTGAGACCAGGTAAATGATTTTAGGGAGTATTAAAGGGGAACTGGTATTTTACAACTTAACTCCAACTTAATAGGCTCTAGAATTTCACACAGTAAATCTACACCAATTCGTTTGTCTTTTGTAAACATTTTGAAAACTATGCCCCTTCGGAAGCTTCTGCAACTGTCTTGTCTGGGGTGCACAATCAGCAACAGGAAGTAGACAAAATACACAGTATTTGCAAACAGTCACTTTAGACAGAATCTTTACTGTTAGTGCGTAAAAAACACCAGGGTGTTTCACTGCAGGTAATTCCTTCATTTTACCAGACACTTCAATAACAGTTTGAGCACAGTTAGTGTTGGAAAAAAAAGCAGTTTATTTCCAGTGTATTGACATTGTACAACCTCTAAATTGCATTATTGACTCAGCTCCATACTGGAGTAATTTAAACAAAAAGATGTATTTGTGAAATTATAAACCTGCTGTTCTCCTTTACTTGGCTATCAATCTTGTTTTTCGGTATAAATACCTTTAAATTCAACAAAATAGAACATTTAGGTGGCCAAATAAACAGGCTTTTGTGTTTATATGATTTTTTAAAAATCAGTAGAACAAACAGAATATATAATCAGTTTAAAAATGAGACAGGATAGGTGGATTTAGGCATGGGTAACTCACATTAAGATGTTTTACAAACATCCCCTGCAGTCTGATTGTTACTTATCAATTCATCCTGATGCTGGCCTTTCTCAGGATCGCTAGTTTGGTTAACCCCTTGATGCCTGAATTGATTTAAAATTAATGTTTAAAAAAATTAATTATTTTTGTTTTTTTTTTCAAGCTGATGCTATCTCGGCTGCAGTCTGAATGCAAAGTGGTATGATGTGAATTTGCGAGGATCGGCGTAAAGGGGCTAATGTTAACTACACTGTGGTTGCCATTTCTTTTTTACGAGCCAAACATTCATTTCTTGTAGCAGACAGCATAATTTCTTCATTGCTGTAGTGGAAACCATGTGACACAAAAACAAATAAGCTCCTTCATGCGGGCCAAAGACGTACTGCAGATATTGTTCTTAAAGACTATGGAAGAAACTCTGCAAGTTTATTTGGTAACCCCCCCCCAAAGAAAAATAGTGCTGCAACCCAGTATCTGAGAATGACTGTTGTACAGTAACAATGCAGAAACATTTATAGGCTCACCCTTGTATGTACTGATGAGCTCCAAACTATTCAGAGAGGTACAGTATATCAGCCACCACAGTGATGCTACTGTTATTTAAAACAAACATGTCACAGTTCCTATCTAAATACATTGCAGGGCCAGTATTTTGTTTCATGTCCCTTCCTCTGCAGACATGGATTTGTGGCTCTTCCTGCACTGTGCGCATATCTCAAACTAGACAGAGTCGTGCATGTGTGATTGACAGCAGGCGGGGCCTCTGGCACCAAATGTCATGATTCGCTGTAGTCAGGACTTTTGAACTTTTGAAATAGAAAGTGTGAAAAGCATTCCTCTTGCATTTTTTCCTCAGAGTATTAATTTTAATGTTCGGTGGTAGGAAGCAAGAGTGCAACACAGTCGTGCAGAGCAAAGTAAAGTTTTCAATCATAACTAGAATAAATGATAAAATGTTGATGATGCCTACGAACATTTTATGTAATCTATTTTTTTCCTTTCGTCTGTTTGGGATGGCTGCTGAGTAACTGTATCTGATCCACCTTGCAGGTATATAACAGAGTTTGTAAACCTAGGCAATCTGTCAGCTCTGCGTACGTTCAGAGTTCTGAGGGCTTTGAAAACAATATCAGTTATCCCAGGTAAGACGGTCCAGGTGTTCGGGTCTGTGGGTGGGCGAGTCAAAGGGGTTGATGTTAGGTGTGGTTTTGGTTCAATCCCTCTCCTCTCCTCTTCCTCATTTGTTCTCTCCCCACTGGTCCGACAGGTGCTCTTTCTCTCACCATGGTGTCGTCTCCTGGTCTTCAATGGTGGTGCTGGTGTCGTGCTCTTGCACGTACATGCGTGTTTAAGTTGTACCATGTGTGTTGTATGTCATGGGGTTCTGTTCTGTGTGTCATCCTACCTTGTTGCAGATATATAACAGAGTTTGTGGACCTTGGGAATGTCTCGGCGCTGAGAACGTTCAGGGTTCTCCGAGCATTGAAAACAATTTCTGTCATTCCAGGTGAGACTCCCATTTAAACACTAAGGCTGACTTTAATTTATCTATTAGTTGTCTTTATTTTCTTTATACTTAGATCTTTTTTCTTAAAAAGAAGAGGGATTCCCAGAATTTTTACATTGTTTTACTTTTGTTTCTATAACAAAATGATCTATGATCATGACATGACACTATCTGTGACATGATCAATAATGGTAGCTATATTTGATAGGCTTAGCAGTCTCCTGGCAGTCTTGTGGGCATGTCACTGTATTCAACAGCTGTTTTACTTAACATTTCTACCCAAATGAGACAGAAGCTAACGTCCAAACAGTTTGATAATATAGGAGTTGGCTTTTATCAGAGTGGTTAAATTAACAAACCTAATCACTTATGCTTGTTGTTCAGTTTTATTTCATACGTTGATCCAAATTCTCACAATCTGTGAAGCTACCTGTCATGTCTAAAATCTCATATAAATGAAAAACAAAAATTATTGATGGTGCATGTCATGGCAAATGAATAGGTAGCTCACAACTAAAAAACCTTAGTTGGGGGACTGAGCCACAGTGCTGGCCTCGAGGCCTGTGGATATGAGCCATATTTTCAGCTCCATTTCACTCAATATTCCTTCACTCGCTTGACGAGCCTGAAGGCGAAACCTTCATGTGCTGCAATAATGGCAAGTTGATCGCCATTCTTCCTCATGGTAGGAACATCGAGGGTGAGAAACAGAGGAGAAAATTACTGTAAACTGGGAAATTATGCTATTTGTTAGCTTTGCATCTTTGCATTCATATCCAATTAATCAAGTTATCTATAAAACACAATTATTTATGAGAGAGAAGTCGGTAGTTCCCCTTTACTTTATCAAACATTTTTTTCTGCATATTGACTAAATGGGAATTGTCAATCATCAATAAGGCATCTATTATAGCTGATTATAGGGATAAAAACCATCTGATTATAGTGGATCAGGGATATAACGGCTTTATTGAGCTGATTAGACAATAGTTTCATTTCCAAAAAGTCTTTATAGTGTGCCCATTGAATTATTATATTTGCTCAGTCAGAGAGAGGTTACTCCCTTCTGATGCTTTATTATACCTCTCTAACGAGAAATTGTGAGGCTTATTATAACATGAAACACTATACAAAAATGCTGAACAGGATCAAATGGCCTTATGACAATTTATATCCCAGTGTTTAAATGGTAAGTAAGTTGTTTAATCATAACATTAGCTAACATTAGCTCCAGGCTAAGGTAGTTCTTCATTTGACTTAAACCCAGGGTTTGTTGGCCCTCCCCTGGAGCAGGGTTAGTCTAAACTTTTTGGGCTCATCTCCTGAAATTGACTAAATATAATGCTCAAAGGTACCAGTTTGAAATAGGCCTAATGTAAACATCGGTAGTCCGGCATCAGAGTAGAATTTTAACATTAGTGATGACCTGGTACTCATTAGTAGAAGTGCATTGGGAATTAGGAGTATGGAATATGCAGTGTGAGAGGCTCTTTACACAACATACAAGTATATTACGTCCAGCCTCCAGCATGTTGATGTAGCGCTCAGAGGGCTCGCAAAAGATGCCCAGGTGAGTGGGATAGTAATGGGTTTTTAGTTGAGACCAGATCACTATCATGTTTTACAGACATGATCCTGACACAGTTTGTTCCTTCAGCCTTGGCGTTTAAATGACCTGCATGCTACCTCTCATTCACACCCCCAAACTTTCCTTTTCCTGTTCTTTCTCCCTGTTTCTTTCTGCTCTGAGCCTGGGCGTTGCTTGCTGTGTTGCTGCTGTGTTAAAATTGGTTGAATGCATTAATTATTAACTAACTGCAGTAAGGAATGTTTTCAAAGGTGGACATAAGAATTGAGGAATATTAGGAGTGATACAATTCCTTTTCTCCAAATGAATCCTAAATCCTTCTGTCGTCAGTGTAAAATGCTTCAGAAAATGAGGCTTTTTATAACAAAGTCCTGTAGAAATGTTCACTTACCTGAGCCAGAGTAGGCAACATAAAAATGTGTCTTTCTGATGGAAACATCCCATTAAGCTGCAGTGTTGTTGTTTTGTGTGTTCTTAAAAAAAAAGTGGAATGCGGATCTGTGGTTCAACTTGAATGCACAATGTGCTGTTATACACTGGATATTCATGACTATTTTTGTAGACTATATCCAGAAATAGATCTCACAAACCATCATAAATCAGCACTACCTCTACCAATCCCTCCAAAATTTACATTTAGAGAGGCTGCAAACAGATACAGTATTAAATTATGTGGTTTGAAAGAGCTGTTAGTTCCAATACAGAGTTTTAGAACAAAATTGCAAAGAAGTCTAGTACGTTACGATTTTTCAGTCACATCACTCAGGATTAAAGTTATGTAATAATCATATGTAAAGGTAGGAGAATTAATACATTGATATCTATCACCTTAACTGACCTTCTACATTAGGCCTGCTAGGGTGTTGTTCATCTTTGATTGACAATTGAGCCACACCCATTTCAAAACAGTGAGTGAAGCATAGACAAAAGCACAAATTCAGAAATACCCAAAGTAAAATTTCCAAAAGTGGTGCAAATCTGGAAGAAAGTTTTTTGTTTTTTTTACGTAGAATATGACTATTCATATTTTAAGAAACTGACCGAGAAAAAAAAGTTTTTAATGTTCAGTATTTACTCTTAAAGTGTTTTGTTTTTTTTTTAAACTGATCTCCATGTAATTGTAACATTATGTTGTCCCTCCATCCCTTTCTTGTTAACACATAATCCTAGGAAAATTTTGGATGATGATTCTCATAATACATCATAGTCACGTAAAAAATATCCAGCTGTGCAAATAAATAAACAACGGAAGTCAACAGCAGGAAAATTAGCACAGAAAATGAGACAGGGTTTCTCCTCCCGGGAGACATGGAGATGCAGGCCAATATATTCCTTCACGGAACAGCTGAAGAATTTTACCTGCAGACATAGACTGGAGATATTAAGCTTCTTTACCAACACACAGACACACCACACAGCAACTGCATATTTTTATTACCTTACTGGAATACCTGTGCCATTATATAAACAATGTACGCACAGGTTGCACTGTGCGTACATTATTTATACTTGGTTATCAGAGAATTCCAATATCTAGAAAAAATCTTTTCTATACCCATATTTGTGTTATTACTAGGGATGCACAATATATCTGTCCAATATCGGTATCAGCTGATATTGACATTGTTGACTGGTATTAAACAAGGTAGTGTTCACTGATACCAGTGGCCGAGAGTAATCTGTTGTATTCATTTTGCATTGGCATCATCAGCTGTCCTATACCTGACTGCAGCCTTAAAGCCCCTTTCTGACCAAAATCTGGTTTTTGATCCTGTTAACTTGTCCCTGTGCTGTTTCAATGCACTACAACACGCACCACAATTGATATAAGCAGTCAACATCATGACATGGGAATTTCTGCTTTCGTTATGTATTCAACATTGACAGTATCTTAAAAACAAATTCTGGCAGTCCAGGTCTTCTGCATAGAAAACCTCAGGAACTAACCCTGACAACATGCTGGGGTGGGGCTTAACACTGTAGAAGTTCAATTCAGTTATTTTTCATACAAAGGATTTCTTTTCCTTGTCAAAAAAAGTTATCAGCCCAGAATTTACATATTGGTGCATCCTTAGTTTGCATATTGTTAATTAAATGAAATTAAATCAGCAATAATAACTTATTTATTCACAGACATAAAGTAGCTCAAAATTGCTTTATTGCAGTGCCAAAAGTAGCAGTGCTTTTCATATACCTATGTGTGTGTGTTTATTGTATATTAACTGACAGGCCTGAAGACCATCGTGGGCGCCCTGATCCAGTCTGTGAAGAAGCTGTCGGATGTAATGATTCTGACCGTCTTCTGTCTTAGCGTCTTTGCACTCATTGGACTGCAGCTCTTCATGGGGAACCTGCGAAATAAGTGTGTAATCTGGCCAATCAACATGACAGACCACTACTTGTCAGATGGCAATGGGGGCTTTGACTTTGGCGAATACATCATGAATGACAGTGAGTGTTTAACCTTGACAGCTGTGCAACTAGTGATATCATAAATTTAAATGTGTGCATCTTGGTTAATAGGTGCTGATAAGAATAATTAATAACTAATTAAGGTAGTGTATTTTTGTTTGATCAAGAATTCAGAGGAATGGCTAACAATGAAGACCCGGAAATAGGCGATACGATCCATTTCATACAGGTTTAAATGGTACACGGGTAGTCAATCAGCACAGCAAAGGTGTCCAGGATTTGTGCTAAAACCACTGTTCACCTGCAAGAATCAGTGACACAAACATGAGAAAAGACTGCTGTAATACTCACACTGGGGTAGATTTGTCATTGAAGGGAAGGACAACACATCTTACATACAATAAGAGGCTGTAGACAATAGGACACAGGTACGTCACATCAGGGTAGGAAAAGTAATCACACGAGCGGGAAACTTGACTGGATGTGAGGGAAGACAAGACTATCAAAATAAAACAAGAAACAACTAAATCATATTAAACAATTATGACTATCTAACTTGATGGATTCTGGAACCTATGGAAACTGCAAGTGACTTGTTTGTCTCCCATAGGTCATTTCTACTTCCTTCATGGTCAGCCTGATGCTCTACTATGTGGAAATAGCTCTGACTCAGGGTAAGTGAGTGCTTCACTTACTAAATGCATGACCATCTCTATACTTCATTATTTACGAGGGGTCCATCCATACAGACTAACTGCACGATGTGAGTGGCACATGTGCATCTCATTTATCTAAGTACAGCAATAACACTACAACCAGCGTTAACTGCTTAATGCACATTGGGCTTACAAAGTCCAGTTTGTTTGTCTAGTGCGAGTGCTACGTACTATACTCAAGCACGGTAAAATTCCTTGACCCCGGCACAGTTTGTAAGAGCTGCACTTCTGCACGGTTTTGCTCATGCAAAAGCGCAGGTATGCAACATGGACATGGCGTGTAATTGATGCAAATATTCCTCTCGACAATCATAACAACAACAGCAACAAAGGGTTCACGGTGGTCTGAGGCCTCCCTCGTCTCCCACTGCCTGTGTAAAAATCTTCTTATGGGTGCAGCACCATTAACTGACATTTGCCATCTTGCATAGTTGTTCAATTTTGGAATGTGTGACGGCTGTATCTGAACAAAAAGACTCCAGATAAGCTGGGTGCTTCCTGTTGGATGCTTCATGATGATGTAAAGACATGCGTGTGTCACATTACAACATCGTGACGTATGTAGTAGAGATAACCATGTTCAGGCCCAGCAGGCCTGAGCAATGTGAGTGCAGGCCAAAAAGGGACTGGAAAGGGGAACAATTGTGCTTTGCCTGACAGGAGTCAAGCAGGCATGTGATAACGATAGCCGTGACAAGTCAGATGATCTCTATGCTGAAGAGCAATCGCAGTCAGCAGTTAAATCCACCTGCAATAGAACAGGACGGCACCAATTTTAGCAATAGCTAAGGAGACATTTAAGCCAGATACATGTATGTCAATCTTGGATTTACTGTCCTTGGGCCAGAGAAACAGTGTGCTGAAGTTACTGACTGTGAGATTTTTTCTCAGAGGGAATTAAATGAATCACATCACACAAAAGAAATGTCAGATGGTCTGATAAGAGCTGTTGCGTAGTGTTTATGCGTCCAAGCCAGAGCTGGAGGCATCTTGTTTTCGGGTTATCCGTCCATCCAGTGTACATATGTTCTGCTATTCTTGTGAATTAGATATCGCAAGAACACTTTGAGGGATTTACTTCAAACTTTGCACAAATGTCTGACTCAAGGATGAACTGATTAGATAGTTCAAGGTCCCTGCGGCCTCATGTGGCCACACTTGTAAACATAAAACAAACTTAAGTCAAAGCTACTTGTAATTGGCTTTGATCAATAATCCTTGACATTTTAACGTCAAAGGTCAAGGCCACTGGGACTGACTAGAACACACTTTTGAACACAAGAAAAACTTAGATCAGAGCCCCTTAACAATTGGCTTGAACTAATAAATTAAAAACTCATTGTTAGAAATACTAAAAAGCTAATTGTTGTCAATATAAAGCCCTATATTCTGGAACAAAATAACATTTAGAGTTTACAAAATAAATGAGTACACATATTCACTCATACTATGCAGTTAGACAAACGTGTTCATGATTTATATTATAATAAATATCAATATCCAACTCTATAGACCATTGAAATTGCATGTATGTTTAAGCAACAAAGTAAAACACACTTATCAACTTTTTCAAGTTCATTTTCATGGTCTTATTGCATCTTAGAAAGCTGGGTTTCCTCAACTGTGTTGATGCTGACGTGGCACATTAAATCAATTATTAAATATGTTACAGTTATTATATTACTGTGTGTTCCTGTTAGACAATGTCCGGAGGGCTTTATGTGTATGAAAGCCGGAAGGAACCCCAACTATGGTTACACCAGCTTTGACAGCTTCGGATGGGCTTTCCTGACACTGTTTCGCCTCATGACTCAAGACTACTGGGAAAATCTTTACATGCTGGTAATGTATTATTTCCTTAATTCATTTTTAACCTTAATTTACTCATCCCTTCTCCTTAGTCTTAGATACATAACAAAAGAAGCAACTCTGGGCTGTATATTTTATAGATGAAGTCTTTTATCCTTCTTGCACCTATGCTAGATGCCTATATTCAAACATCTGTTGCCTTTCCAAGAGATGTACCCACTAAGTATTACAATGATTTTGTCCTCACTTAATCACAGAATATATACTGTACATCTGCAAAATATACTGAATAATACTAATACTGAATATATCTTGAATGAATCAGCGAAAGTGGCTCTCAGCACCTCACCCCACTCAGTTAATTTGCCCTTTGAATAAAACGGGAAGGTTGAACAGCTGATCAGAAATACTAGTAACTAGTAATGTTTCAATATTATTGTTTCTCCTATGTATGAATTGTTTTAAATCACTCTAAATGTCTGGTCATGAATGATTTATGTTCAGTGTTGTGTCTGTGTGTATATAAGACTCTGCGAGCTGCTGGGAAGACCTACATGATCTTTTTTGTGCTGGTCATCTTTGTGGGCTCCTTCTACCTGGTGAATCTCATCTTGGCTGTGGTGGCCATGGCTTATGAGGAGCAGAACCAGGCTACTATTGAGGAGGCGGAGCAGAAAGAAGCTGAATTCAAGGCAATGCTGGAGCAACTCAAGAAGCAACAAGAAGAGACGCAGGTTTTTTCTCACTCTGTCACTCTCTGTTGACTCAGTTTCGATGTGATGAAACGATTATCACGTCTTGTTTATCTTTTTTGTTGTTTTTAGGCTGCTGCCATGGCAACATCTGCAGGCACCGTGTCAGAGGCTGCCTTAGAAGATGAAGGAGGAGGGCACTTGTCCCGCAGCTCGTCTGAGGTCTCAAAGCTTAGCTCCAAGAGCGCTAAAGAACGTCGCAATCGCAAGAAGAAATGGCGTCAAAAAGAGCAGGAGAAGGAGAAGGGAGACAGCGAGAAGGTTGTTAAGTCCGAGTCAGACGACGGCAGCAAGAAAAGTACCATTCGTTTCCCGGGAAGCCGCCTGGGGAGGAAGACTTCCATTATGAACCAGGTAAACCAGTAACACCTAATGATGTTCTAAACATTAATCCAACCCCCCATTGCAACCTCACGTTTAACAGTGGGACACCGCTAAGTAGGATGCGCTCTGTCAGACCTCAGCTTCTATTTAGGAATGGCTTTAGATAAATGTCACAAGACCCAAAAGATCTACTGCCAATGTGCCAGTGCTGGGTACCAAAGTTGTCACAGAGCTATTTTGGTGGCATCAGGGAGACCAGCACTATATCAGGCAGGTGGATTTAATGTTGTGGCTGAATAATTTATGTTAAATTTAAGCCTAAAGTATTGGGACTCAAACTCTGCAGGGAATTTGGGATTGGGGGGGGCGTTAGAGATAATGCGGAAGCTGTAGCGCTGTGTTGTTGGAGAGATGAGATCAGCTGATCAGAACAGCTCATGTCTCAATTGGCAGCCCCAGATACTGACAGAGGAAAACTATGAGTGAGCATACATTACAGAAGCGAGTAGCAGTAAACTTTAGGAGGCATGTAAAAGAAATGTCTGCTCTGACTAAACTTTCATTAGAGATTCATTTGTTGAATTGTTGGGCCATTTTTGAGGTCTTTCAAGATCATGTAAATGTGACCCGGCTGAGGTAGATCAGGCATCAGTTGTGTTCAGAAGATAAGTTGGATATAGTATATAGTTAAATATATTACGCTCATTGCAAATAGTTGGTGGCTCATTCTGCTGCTTGATTTGACTCACTGCTGAATGTCCTTTATTTCTTTCAGCGATCATTGTGTTGAAAACTGGGACGTTTACAAACTGGGACATCCGTCTACATGTCAAAGTGCCTTTGGGCACCAACAGACATTAAACCCTTAATTACTTCCACTGTTGTACCATCAGTGTGGGGATGTTTCTGAATGGTCCTAACTAAATTAGATGGTACTTCACAGTGTTTAGTAACAGTGTGTGTAAATGGGTGAATATGACAAACCTTGTAAAGTGCTTTGAGGAGTCAAGTGGACTTAAAAAGCTCCATATAAATGCAAGTCTCTTTACCATTGAAATTCTGGCCAGAGGCCCTGCATGCAATTTCATCAGTCAGACCTTTCTCTGTGACCGTGTTATATGCACTTGCTGATCAGTCCCTCTTCCTTCGAAAGTTGCCCTTTAAAAAGCATAAACAAAATGACCTTCCAAACATCAACTTCCGGTCCAGAATGTTTCCCCACCAGGCCCGCTGTTGCCAAAACTCTGCAAGTTTTATCTTTCTCTAATACCATCATCCAGCTAGATTAATTTACGCCAAATATGTGATTCAAAAAGCCTCTTTACTACACTGGACAAAAGTCCCACTTAGAAACACCACTAATATTTAGTGAAACAATGGTAAACTATTCAGTACTTCATAACCTGTAATTGTATATCATGTGCATGTAATGTGCAAAAAAAAGTGTAAAAAAATAAACCCTTCTCACAAATTAGTCCAGTTTTATCTAGAAATATTTGAGAACTGGATTTAGCTTGAGGTATGTTCCCAGTAAGGATGCACAGACATGGAAATTCTTGGCCAATACCAATTTTTAAATAAACAATTTGACCAATAACCAGTTCCGATATTGATACCGTTTAGTGTCAAGGAAATAAAGAAATTCTCAGTTTGAAAAATAATTGAACTGAAATTCTACAACATTAAGCCCCACCCCTGCACGTTTTTAGGATCGGTCAGATTAGATACGACCTCCTCAGAAGAATCAGAGGAGGTCTTTAACAGCAGATTATTATCAGCCATTAGTATCAGCTAATTTCACCTTAATTGCCAATTCACTGATATTAGGTAACCACGTCAGTATCAGTCAATGCCTATACTGAGACAATACATCAGTGAATCTTTTGTTCCCAACAATAATTGTGGTCTCATTTAAAGTAACAAGTAGAAAAAAAATTATGACAAGGAAAGTAATAAATTCTCATGTTTTGCCTGCAACATTATGATAAAATCTATCCATTCTTCTTTATTGTGCAATCGGAAACTATTGTGTTAGCCTTGTTGTCTGTAGCAAAGCTAGCAATCTCTTTGGGGGCGGAAATTTTACAACTTATTTTGCTACAAAATCCCCTACAAAGTGTAGCTCTGTAGCCAATCAGAGAGCTACATTTTGTATCCTGTGACAACTTTGCATTGTGATTTACCTTTTTTTTTTTTTTTTTTTTTAAGGCTTATGGAAAAGCTAAATGGAGACGCTAGAAGGATAATCTAAATGTCTTAGTAGATCATAAAAGAAACAAGGCTGCAGGGAAATTAAAATGGAAATGAAGAAGTAAATATCCTATTAAATTCCTTATTAAAATCTGGATACTTAAATGTAAACACAACTTGTTTATCTCTCTTTACATTGAATTTTCACACGCTTTTATAAATTTCATATTAACTTAATTATTTTTCAATTCATTCATGTTTTTATTTAAATGATGATAATTATGTAAATTTACTGTT
>KV751324.1:23016571-23027769 GCA_001698575.1 Mola mola | reverse complement strand
GCTGGTTTGTTCTTGTTGACTCTTTATCCCATTTGCCCTCTTCACCTTTTTCTGATCTTTATACTGGCCATCTCTGTGTTGTCTCCCCCTTCTCAGTCGCTCCTCAGCATCCCAGGCTCTCCCTTCATGTCGCGCCACAACAGCCGGAGCAGCATTTTCAGCTTTAAAGGCCGATCCAAGGACATGGGCTCAGAGAATGATTTTGCAGATGATGAGCACAGTACGGTGGAGGAGAGCGAAGACCGCCGAGGCTCCCTGTTTATCCCGTACCGCCGCAACAGCTACAGTGGCTACAGCCAAGGCTCTTCACGCATCCACCCCCTGGCACCCCATTCTGGAGGGAAAAGGAATAGCACAGTGGACTGCAATGGCGTGGTGTCTCTCATTGGCCCGGGTCCTGGCAGACGGCTTTTGCCTGAGGTGAAAATAGATAAGGCAGCCACTGATGAAAGTGTAAGGACGTCCATGGGACACCAATTCAGTTTAGGCATGATGGTGGTGGCCCCCGTCTTTGCAGCTTCTCAACCTCCACCTTTTGGCTCTTGTTAATGTCTCCCTAAACCCAGGAGTTCCCTTTACCCCTCCTGAATGTCTAAAAGCTGTCATGTATTTTCACCTTACATTGCCACTTACACTTCCCCCAGTTTAATGCCTTTTTTTCTGCTGCACCTTTTTCAACAGTGCTAGAAAGCTCTAACCAGCAATAAACAAATAACAATATCCACATGTCATTGCTTTACCAGCTTCATGATGATCACTTCATTAATTAATATCTAACAGCTATGTAATATTACAACAGCTCCTTTCCTAACTTTCCTTACATATCATAAAAAAGTAGAGAAAACATTTCTTAGGGTCTTTCCACATCTATTGTTATCTTTACTATTGTACCCCTCTATCTCTTTCTCTTTAATTTTCACCCTTTCTGACTTCTCTTTTCCTTGCTCATTTATCCTCTGCTCGTGATGGTGGATGGTGCAAGAACAAACCTTAAGCTCTTTTCTATGACAATATTTTTTCTCCTTCTAGCTAGCATGGTTAACCTCCCTTTAATTCACAACCAATGTACCTGCCCTTACCTTTGTGAAAATGTAGCATGGTGAAGTGGGACATGTCTTAAATCCCCCTCTGTTCTTGACCAGCATGCTTTTGCATGCAGTTAAGTGTTTCTTTGAAGGGTTGTAGTTTAGTTTAGTTCAGTTATGTACAGTACACGATAAAGGATTTTGTATTGTAAAAATGGTAAAAAAAAAAAAAAAAAAAAAAAAAAAAAAAAAAATACACAGGAAATAAAAACAACAAGGGCCATTAGAAATAAAGGCCTTTGAAAAATTGTATTGGTAAATTTGCAGTCTAGTCTGATGTATTTTTTTAAACTGGTTTGCTTTTATGTGAACCGACGGAATGAGCTATTGGAATTCCTGATTAGCAGGAACAGTTGTGCATTTGTGACCTTTACCATTAATTTTATCGTCTCAATAGGAACAGCTGCATAGTCACGCGGGGAACTGCCAAATTCAGTATACTGGTCCAGCCCATTGACTTGATGTTTGACCTAATATGAAAACAGTTGAAAAATGTGTATACGGGGCCGACCCAATTCTCAAGTAGCAGCTTGTTTGAATAAATACATGGTTGTCTCTTCATTTGTGGTAAATTAAGGTAACAGTTTGAGAATTTACAGAACAAATTTAAAGTGGGTTGTATGATAGGTTGCAGGAAAAGCTAAAATTAAACAAATCAGGTAGTTTAAGTATTTTGGGGGATCATACATCAGAAAACAGGTCTGATGATCTTAAGTGAAAAACTCTATTCATCATGATAGGTTTTATTTATTGCTCGGGCAGACCTGTGACATCATTTGTCATTTAGATAGCTTAAGAGCAGGATTTTTTGACGTGTGATGTTTGTGAGTATGAATTTCGAGTCAGTACTGCGGTGTCTGTGACTGACATTGTGTCTGTGTCTGCGTACAGACTACTGACGTGGAGATTAAGAAGAAGCACTCAGGCTCTCTCATGGTATCAGTGGATCAACTCAACTCCTCTTTCAAAGGAAAGGACCGGGCCAACAGTCAGATGAGCGTGGTCACCAACACACTAATAGAGGGTACAATCACATGTTTTCAAGTTAAAAGGTGTTTAATGTTGTCGCTGTCCAATGGCGACCACGTTTTTTTTTACTTTCTACAGAAGTTAATTCAGAACAGTGTTCTGAATGTCCATGTACTTAGCAAGCACCTGTCAGTGCCGACTATCTGAATGACCAATTAAAGGATGTTTTATTACATAACTACATTTTACAATCCATTGTTATGTAGAGAACAGAGAAATCTTGCTTGTAGTTTAGAGAAATAGCTTAGGATGGCCGAAATAAATTCAGGTTTTAAGCCAAGGATGAAGGCATAGAAGATAAAGCTCTGTGACTTCTCTGAACCGAACCAGACTGACGCGTGCATATCCACATACGATGACTTCTCAAGAATGGATTACGCTGATCTCAATATGAAATGCCCAAAAAGCTTTGATTAGGGTCATGTGCTATGTGGAAATGAAACAACTTGGGATGTAAACAGGGGACTCCAGGCTCCAATAACGAGACATCATTGGAGCGCATTATTAAACAAAAACACCTATGTCAAGTATTGCTCACAATAATGGAAGTAAGTGAATTTTAAATTTTAAGTGGGTCACTAATTATTGTGTAAAATAGCTTTAAAATTGTTCTGACCATTTACTGAAAGTGGCATCCGTTACTCGACAACAGGTTCATCATCCAATACATTTGAAGGAAAACTGTTGTTACTGCAGGAACTCACTCCTAACTGTTCTGTTTTTCTCCCCCTCTTGATGATTTCCTTTCTTCATTATCTTTCACTTCAGAGTTGGAGGAGTCTCAGAGGAAGTGCCCTCCCTGTTGGTACAAGTTTGCCAACACCTTCCTCATCTGGGAGTGCTCTCCCTTTTGGCTGAAACTCAAACATGTGGTCTACTTGATTGTCATGGACCCGTTTGTTGACCTGGCCATCACCATCTGTATTGTCCTAAACACCCTTTTCATGGCCATGGAGCACTACCCAATGACCCCCAATTTTGAGAATGTCCTGACAACTGGCAACCTGGTGAGAATCTCAGTTCTTCTTTTTCCCCTTTCTTGTACCAGTAAAATTTGTCATTATTAGCATTTATGTCTACATTAAGCTCATCATGTCTATCAGGAGTTGCAAAGTTCTGTTTGCCCCACCTACACAGCTTCATACCAATACATCATTGCATAATTTGGGATGTGCACTTAAGATAAACACACATAATGTATGTAGGATTCTGATGGGGTCTCATTAAAAATGTATTTCCATTTTAATGTAGCCAGCCCGCCTGCTCTCTAAACTCTCATCAGTACCACTCCAATCATTCTGCTTCCGTTGCATCCTGCTTACCTCAGCTCAACTACTCTCTGTCTAACTCTCTGTCTGTCTTTGTCTCTCTTGCACACACAGGCACACACACAATATCATTCATAATAATAAGGTTTGCCACTAATTTGGCAGAGTCCATATTAACAAGAGGTACAGGAGAAATTCTGATTTGTGTGTGCTCTGCCCTTGCTACCATCAGTCACTGCAGCACAGCGGTCTAAGGGCAGCAGTGTTGGCAGAGTACCAGCACCCGGACAGGAAATTAGGTTACAGGGATTGTCATTGAGATTGGTGTGCTGTCAGGAGTGAAAGAGGAACTGAAGTCAGAGGATTTACTTTGATGGTACAGTTTAAACAATACTGTATAAATCATTGGCTTTTCTCTGCAGCACTGATTGTGATTGGCTGTCACAATTCCTATTAGTATTATTGCTGTTGTCGTTGTTAATAGTATTTGTACATCAATCTAAAATTATTTAAGATTTTTTTGTCAGATTTTATTACATCAAAGTTAACTGCAATTTTTTGTCACTGCTTAGGTTAAGTTGTGGAAATCAGTTTTTTGAATAGTAACAATGTTTTGTCATACTGCGCAAAAAGTTTAAAAAAAAAAAAGTCTTTCTTATAGAAAAAGAAAAAGTTTATATCCTTTTTTTCACCAAAAAAATGCATCAATTTCATGGTACCTTTGATTACATTTAATTTTGTAGTAAAATTGTGAATTCGGTCCCAAATTTACAACGTAAATGTGGGTCTACAGGTTTTCACAGGCATCTTTGCCGGGGAGATGTTTGCCAAGCTGATTGCCATGGATCCATACTACTACTTCCAGGAAGGGTGGAACTGCTTCGATGGCTTCATTGTGACTCTGAGTTTAGTTGAGCTGGGACTGGCTGACGTGGAGGGTCTTTCAGTGCTCAGGTCCTTCCGATTGGTAAGTGAAAGTAGAGTACATGCAGGGATTTTAACATTTAGTTTGATCCTTTTAGCCCATATGTACAGGTTATTGGGGTGAAAACAGTATTTTTTTTCTTAACTTGTACACAATGCATAATACTAAATTGTCATAAAATCTAATTCTTTCAAATCTCCAAATCAATATGAGTTTAAACCTTGAAAGAACTTCTACAACTCGTAAATCATTATGTTACTGTGTATCTTACAGAATGCATTGTTCATTAATATTTTTTCATCTTTTGCCTGTGTTACAACAAATGATATACACCTGTACACACACATGTACTGTCATATGAATGCGTGAATGCGTAATAAAAGGTTTTCCTGTTTTTCTTGTAGTTAAGAGTTTTCAAACTAGCCAAATCCTGGCCCACCCTCAACATGCTGATCAAGATCATCGGTAACTCTGTTGGAGCTCTGGGTAATCTGACCCTTGTGCTGGCCATCATCGTGTTCATCTTTGCCGTGGTGGGCATGCAGCTCTTTGGCAAAAACTACAAGGACTGCGTGTGTAAGATTGCCGATGACTGTAAACTGCCTCGCTGGCACATGAATGACTTCTTCCACTCCTTCCTGATTGTGTTCAGAGTGTTGTGTGGGGAGTGGATTGAGACCATGTGGGACTGTATGGAGGTTGCAGGACAGACAATGTGTCTCACTGTCTTCATGATGGTCATGGTCATTGGAAACTTGGTGGTAAGAAAGAACAAAATGTCAACGTAATCTCGATGGCCCTCAGTGACAGCGGCCTTCTTTCTGTTGTCTGTGAACCATCCATTTCCTGTGAGAGCATGGGTTTCAGCTTTTGTGTTTTGTTTTTCCTGAGGTGCTGAACCTGTTCCTGGCTCTGCTACTGAGCTCATTCAGTGCAGACAACTTGGCTGCTACAGATGACGATGGCGAGCCCAACAACCTCCAGCTTGCGGTCGCCCGTATTAAGCTAGGGATAAGCTGGTTCAAGACTAACATGCGGCTTTTTGTAGCCACAGTGCTCAAGAAGGTACCATATTATTAAATATTCATACTCATCACTGATTCTCTCTTGTTCAGTTACTTCAGCTGTTAACATATGTGCTTTGGTCAGGCAGCTTTAGCTCATTCTGTTTTCCTTTGTTTATGCCAAGCAGCCTATAGAAGATGAGCAGAAGCCTCTGGATGAAATGTACGAAAAGAAGCTCAACTGCATTGCAAACCACACAGTGGACATCAACCGTGAACTGGATTATGCTAAAAATGGCAATGGGACAACCAGCGGCATTGGGAGCAGTGTGGGAAAGTATATGATCGATGAGGACTACATGTCCTTCATCCACAACCCCAACCTCACAGTCTGTGTTCCTATTGCTGTTGGTGAGTCGGACTTTGAAAACCTCAACACGGAAGACTTCAGCAGTGAATCAGATGTGGAAAACAGTAAAGATGTGAGTAACAAGGACTGTAAAAATATGAGAAGGGAGGCGAAATGTTTACAAAGAGATGGAAAAAGCTGATGATACTTTAGGAAAATTAATGCTTTTTAGACGGATTTTATGTGGTGGTTTAACTTTGACACTGTTTATCTGAGATTTTGGATTGATGGGTTTTCAGTAATTTCAATATTCAAATCATTGCATTATGTTATGAACCAATAGTGGAATACCTGCAAAATATGTATTTTTTACCATAAGAAAAAAAAAACCAAAACATAAGCGTGATACATAACCAATGTTGCGGAACAAATTGCGTAACCCCCCCCCCTCCAGCCTTGCTTATTATTTACAAAAAAGTAGGCTACTAATTGATAAATAAAAGTCTAAGATATCAGAGAACATTACAAAATATTGCTTTGACATTCCTGTAAATAAATAGCCAACAATAGAAACCAGGTGCAATTTCAAACATGCGCAAACCTTCGCCAACACGTCCCCCCTTCCCGACAGCTAATATAAGATGGTCCATTATGTTTTCTCTCTGGTTTCCTGCTCATCAGTACTTCATGTCTGTAGGACAGTAGTTTTTAAAAATGCCATTCCATGGTGACAGCTGTCCACAAGTATGTAACAGCCACCTTGTTGCTAATCAGCTTTCAAAGCTGTCCAACTGTCCTTGTACATCTTTTCTGCCCTCATAGCTGTTGTTCGCTGTTATAGTGGCTTGTATATACAATAATACACAGCTGTGATACTCCTTGCATTCAGCAACTTCTTTATAAGTTAAGATGTATAGTTTTGCATGTATATTGTGAGTTTGTTTGGACTCCTGTCATCTTTTGATCCATCGAGCAGAACTGCCACACCAGACATTTATTTTACCTGGCATTTCAGAACGTCCATTTAGAGATGAGAGCTGCAAACACTGAGCGTAAGTGCTGACCCTGCAGATAGACCATAACAAAGACAGTCCTGATAAGACCACAGACAGAGAAACATACTCTCTGCAGTACAGTGTGAATGTGAGAAAAAGGTAAGCCAGACACTGAGCTTGTTAAGAAGCCTGATGCATGGGTCACATTGACCTGGTTTGTAGTAAGGGGAAAGGAAATAATGCAGCAGCGTCACAACTGCACCTGCTATAGGTTCATAATCCACTGGGCTTCCTCAACCAACTACGTACAAAACAGTCTTCGTTGCACCATCGAGATCCATTGAGCTGTTTGTTAGAAAGTAAGAGAAATTACAGGAAGAGGATGGAAGAGTGCAAATGTGGCACTTTGTTGAAGTATATAAAGTGCAATATCACTGAAATTATTAGTCTGATGGTCCATATTTGCGTGTAGACAAGTGTGTATATAATTTATTACTTCGTTATTCTGACTTTTGACCAATTATCTCTGTCTCACCTTGACCTTTTGCCAGTTATGACATGATTTATTGGTACAGTGCATTTAATGGTCAGTTCCAGTAAATCATAATTTTTAATGCTTAAAATTTAGCGCTTTTCTCTCTATTAAATCGTACAACTCTGAATTGTTAAATTTGGAAGAATTACATTGATGAACTGTGATACACTTGGTGTACACCAGGTGTAAATTGTATTCAGCATTTGTTTTATTTTTAGCACAACAGATTTCCTTTATCTCCATTTAACTAACTCCTTTGTTTGAATAAGCTTGTACTGTATAAGAATTTATTACAAAAATATAAATTCTTTATACCTGAATATTCTATATGTATTTATCACAATGACCATCATTACTATAGCAATCAATCAAGGATAACTGGCCAAGTTTAATTACTTTTTTTGTGAGTGTATTAATAAATCTGTAGAACAGGAGGTGGCAGAGGAATATCTGGCTACAGTACGTGGCTACAACCTGCATACCTCTAGTAATAAATCAAATCATATAAATGAACCCCAAGCATTAACGTAATGGCTGTAAAGGCATAGTGCTGTATCCATATGCTTTTGGCATCTTGCTGCTGAGCCAGTAATGGTGAGGGAGAAGCTTGAATTGATGTGTTTGGTCCTTTGTTTGTCCTAGCTTGATGACACCAGTTCATCTGAGGGCAGTACAATAGACATCAAGCCTGATGTAGAGGAGGTGGCAGTGGTGGAAGTTGTGGAGGAGTACCTTGACCCAGATGCCTGCTGGACGGATGGTATGAAGTGTTTATTATCCAACGTTGTGGTTAATAATAACAAGCGGACGGAGATTCCTATCAACACGGTGCTTACTATTTTAATGGCACTGAGATACATGAGTACTGGATCATTCTCCTCTGCATTTGTCTTCTCTTGTGTTTTTATTTGTCATATAGAGTGTGTCGCCAAATACAAGTGCTGTGATGTTCCCATCACTCATGGCTGGGGGAAACACTGGTGGTTCCTCAGGAAGACCTGCTACCTGATTGTTGAACACAACTGGTTTGAAACCCTCATCATCTTTATGATCCTGCTCAGCAGTGGAGCCCTGGTACGAGCACACACGTACAGTATTTCTGTTCCCACATTCATGCATAAACAAACATGATATTAATGCCGGTACCAGTGTTTCTAAATATAATTATGAAGGAAATCTTAAACAGAGTCCCTCATTGCTTTAGAACATGATGATGTAAACTTGGACACAAGTGGCCCAAAATTACTTTTTTCAGGTTTAGCGATATAGGGTGAGGAGCTTGGATACCTGGGGAAAGCTTGGAAAAAAAGCTGCTGCTTCATCTTGTAAAAAGAGCCAACTGAGGTGGTTTGGACATCTGATTAGGATGCCCCCTGGACACCTTCTAAGACAGGGTGCATGTAGGAGACATGATTAGCAAAGTCAGAGAATAAATTAAAATAAATTATGACTTTTGTTTAAAGTAATATGAAACTCAATAGCATGTACACAAGCAAGACGATCTCCTGTTATTCTTCTGTAACTCCTCTTTTTATGATGGCTACCAATGGACAGCAAAGTGCTGTGATGCACCCTTTCAACCAACACACAGTAATCCATCTTAAACTTGCAACCTGGTGGATAGGATGGCCTGTAGCCGAACAAAACACTTACAGTACCGAAGAAAGGGTAAAGGTAATGATCAGTAAAAAAGGTGAGGGAATGTTCAGTATAACTTAATAAGGTGAACAATTTCTTTTATCACTTGGTTGTCTTTTAGAATATTAACATCTGTCTATCTGACAACCTAAGCAAAGTAAAAAAGACTCTCAGTGCTGCCCATTCACTTATTACTCACATCTGTACACTTCGGCTCCAACCAGAATACCCTTGTCTTCAAAATAAACAAACCCAGAGATAACACCTCTGAGTCCTTCGCAATTGAAAAACTTACACCTTCTTCTCATTCTTCTAAACAAAAAATTTACACCATCTCTAGCAACTTGACCACCAGCGCACTCCTCTACAACTCTTCAAATGTACCCCCACCCTTTAGCACTAAGACCTTCTCTAAGTTCTCACCAGTTTCCCTTCTACAACTGCCAGGAATGAGAAGCTCCACCTGTGTTGTGGACCCCATTCTATTAAATATTGTCAACTCTTCTCATCCAACTGTCTCATCATTCATCAAAAACATCAATAATTCATCTCTCAGCTTTGGTTCAGTTCCCCAAACACTAAAACTGGGTGCTATTACCCACCTTCAAAAACCCTGGACTTGACCCTGACATCATGATTAATTTCCAACCCATCTCAGATCTTCCTAAAATACTCAGAACTCAGAGCCATATAACAAACAACAACTTCTCCCTTCTTCAGATTCTGGTCGTCTCAGTACCGTCATCCTTCTTGACATTACTAATAGTGTTGTGTTGAATTGCTGCAGCTTCAATCACACCATTATTCTCTCCCATTTGAAATTTTTTCCTCAACATCACTTGCACTGCTCTCTCCTGGCTAAGGTCATATCTCACTTACAGACAGTTGTTCATTAATAACAGCACATCCTTCATTGCTTCTCTGTCCTTAGGCGTCCCTCAGGGTTTAGTACTTGGTCCTCACTTGTTCACCTGCTACCAGCTAATATTAAACACTGACATGATTTCCACTTTAACTCCTACACACACGATGTGCAGTTTTTCATGTCAACTAAATGCATCACCCTGCAAGACACTCAACTCTCACCAATGGGCTCACTAAATTTAAACATGGATGCATGTTTAAACTGCAACAAACATGGTCCTCATCACGCCAAAATTCCTCTCTAAAACCACTTACAACATTTTTTTCTGTACAGCAACCTGAACACCATGTCATTCACATCATCAGAATTGCATTCTTTCACCTCTTCTTTCACGTAATGACTACTAGAGGAGCATTCATTATGGTAAATAATCCAATGCTCTGGGTGAAGTTTAGTACATCTGGGATTCTGTTGCTCATTTCCTCACCCTTTGCTTTTCCTGCCAGCACATCAGCCTTGTACTCCATGTGCCACAGTGGATGTAAACATGTTTCTATGCATTGGTGCGCACAACACAGTTAAATCAGTTGAGTAATTGTTGGTGTTTCAGTTTGTCTCAGGACACATTAGTGTTCATGTTGCTGAAATGGCCTGGTCACATGGACTACCACTGAATGTGAACCGAGTGATAGGATCTTAAATGTGTCCTCACTGAATCTTAAGAGAGCATTCAGTGATATGTTTTGGGCTGTTCCCTTGTGATCAGATCACGCATGATGGATTGTAATACCTGGTCTGATGTGATGTGATGAATCTCTACTGCTCTTTAGGCCTTTGAGGATGTGTACATTGAGCAGAGGAAGACAGTCCGCATCATCCTGGAGTATGCTGATCGAGTTTTCACCTATATCTTCATCTTGGAGATGTTGCTGAAATGGGTGGCCTACGGCTTTGTCAAGTACTTCACTAATGCCTGGTGTTGGTTAGACTTCTTCATTGTGGACGTAAGTACATTTGAAAACCTTTGTGTTGTGTACTTCACTCATTCAGTAGTGTTACATCTACAACTCCTTTAGTTCAACTCCTCATGATGTTAATTTTAAAATTGCAACAAATCAAAACAAGGCATGGATTTGATAGACTGCCTTGTTGTTAAGCAATAAATATCCATATACCTGTTATGCTTCTTAGCTCTTGTCTGGCTCTGGACTGCTGAGTCATGCAGTGCTTTTCCACCTGAATATTACTGTATGCACACAAATGACTCCTTATTTACAGTCATTTGCGTGTGAGGAGTTTCTCACTTGGATATCTTCCTGTGTCTGTATATAAAAACCTAGAATATAATGTGCCTTACATGCCAAAGGCCCCTTAAAGGGGTTCTTCATTAGATTACAGCTATACTGAAGCTTGGCAAAGCTGCTGCCTCACATTTGTTTGTTTTTATGTATATTAAAAGTGTGAACCATGTTAGGATAACAGGGAATGAGGGAGAGAGAGGGCAT
>KV751324.1:22956353-23016331 GCA_001698575.1 Mola mola | reverse complement strand
AACAATCATGTGTGATATTCATTAAGTACAGCTTGCAACTTTGTTGCTGGACTCATTCGTGCCATGTGTGAAACTAAACTGCTGCAACTACAACAGCTACTGAACTGCATTTGCATTGACACTGTGCATGATCTTTCCACAAGCAGCTGATAGTGGAAACTGTTTTTGGTATTCGGCAGCTTTGCCATGTTCTGTCTGGCTCTACTGTTCTGGCATGTGTTTCTTGTTACAATAGGAAGTTGAAGTAGGATAAGATAATTGTTACTACGAGCCAAGGTGATTTCATTTAAGAAAGCAGTTCCTTTTGTTTATGTTCCTGCCTGCCAGCATACAGTGAAGCCGCTGTGAAACCTTCACAGCTTTCCAGACAGTGATGACTTTTAAAGATATGACTTTATGGTGTTTCTAAATGTTGTTGTAGAAATGAGAATCTAATCTCAGAATTCTGACGGGTCAGGATTTGAAGGAAGCATAAAAAAAAAAAAGACTTTTGATAATACAACATAGCCCACTATTTTGTGTGTCTGCCTGTTAGTAACTGTTGTCAGAAGTGAAAATAATGATATATACTTTATGCTGTATTCTTGCTGTTGGATTTCTGAACTTGTTTATGTGTTCCAATACCCACCTCCCTATATGTCTCTATATGCCTATATGCACTGTTAGTTTTATATCGCTTCCACATGCCTAGCAAGTTGGTCCCTTGGCATACCTCTGCAGAGGCCAGACAATCCCTTTAAATAATAATTCCTGGATCTACCCCAGATTATCCAGATTGACAGCACTTTAACTGGTTCTTCTTTGTTCCCGTCCACTCCCAACAAGATTTGTTGAAATCTGTCCAATAGTTTTTGCGTAATTCTACTAACAACTGAACCAACCAATCAACCAACAGATGTGAAAACATAACCTCCTTGATGGAAGTAAAAAGATGACAGGAAACAATGTATGCAAAATGAACATTGAGGAGGTGAGAGGAGACCTGCATGAATTTTAAAACAACTAAACTGGGTAATCTAGTTGCAAGTAGCTCTGCTATAAATGAACGAAACATAATTATTGTTTTGAATGGTTTCTGCCAGGGAACATTTTTATCAAATGAAATAAAATTTTAGTTGTAGAGCCCAGAATCACAATTTACACTTTGTCACATTGGGCTTTTACAAACTGTACAAACTCTGCCTTTAGTCCCTCAAACCAGGTGAGAACCCTGAACAGGGAAAAATAAGAAACCTCAGGAAGAACCACAGAGGAGGGATCGTTTTTTTAAGACCGACAGTTGTGCAATAGATGTCACATGTACAGATCATAACAAAGTAATGAGAATGTATAATGTCCAATAGCCCAAGGTCAAAGGTGAAATCCAAAAACCAAAGTTATGTGAAGTGTGTTGGTCCAGAAGTTATTATGGTCCATTTATCCAGACTCTGAGTGTTGCTGATGAAGTCCATGAATCCAAGAGTATGTGGAATATATAAATCCAAAGGTATGTTAAGTCTATACATCCAGAAGCAGGTGTGGTCTTTTGGTCCAAATGTCGTTGTAATCCATGGATCCAGATTTTGTGTCAGACGAGACCACATTAGTGGGTACGACCGCAATCTATAAAACCCTACTACACAACAAACAAAAAGACTCTGGGGAAGAACTAAGGTTAGTATAGTGGTTTCTTGGAATATGGACATTTACAAGAGCAGGGGGAGGCACAGAGAGAGGAGGAGAGATGAGCTCAGTGTATCGTGGGAGGTCCCCCCCAGCAATCTAAGCCTATTATAGCTTAACTAGGGGCTAGATAAGCCAGCCCTAACTATAAGCTTTATCAAAAAGTAAAGTTTTAGCTTACACTTAAAGGGGGAGAGTGTGTCTGTCTCTAACTTTATAATATCTGGGTAATTCATCATTAACATGAACGAATTGATTTTTGTCAGATACCTAGGACTTAAACCAGCTTAAAGCAGATTCACCAATTTGGTATTCCATCCTCTCTAGTTGGATGTGATTGTCAATAGTATCAAGAGCTGCACTAAGATCTAACAGAGATAAGTCCCTCATCTAATGCAGTGAGGAGGTCATTTGTAACTTTGTCCAGCATGATTTCCAATGCTGTGATGTGCTCTAAAACCTGACTGGAAATCCTCAGGTAAGCTATTATCTTGAAGAAAGTCACATAACTGTTACTAGTTACTGCTTTCTCTAGAATCTTTGAGAGATAAGGGAGATTGAATATTGGTCTATAGTTGGCTAGAACTTCTGGATCCCAAGTGTTTTTTTTTATTTTTTTAGGAGTTGTTTAATTACAGCTACCATAAAAATTGGGTTAAATAAACTGTTACAAGAGATAGCTTGATTAAGTTTAGTAGTGGACTGCTGACTAGGGGTAAAATGTCTTTGTGCAGCATAGTTAGTATGTTGAAACTTTGGAGGAATATATTGTTGTTATTAGCTCATGAAAGTCTATTGGATAGAAGCTCTCTAAATATATATCAAGTCAACAACAGTTTCTATAGTAGCTTTTGTTGAATTGGAATCAGTGAGGTGTAGGATATTTTACTTATTTAAATATTTACAGACTATACTAGACTATGAAACTCTTTTACAATGTAAATTTTGCAAAATTATCTTTTGTTATTTTTTGTCTCATTGTGAAAATTACACTGTTTATTGTGACACCTGGTAATAAACATGCATGGACTTTCTGCAATTATTTTTAAGTTTTTTGGCATGAATAATAATAGGCTATCACGTCCACAATGTTGTAAACTTCTACTTCTTCATGTCGTCTGATTTTTGCCAGGTCAGGCAATTGATGATAATGTCTTTCAAAATTGTGGAAAAAAAATTTAGACTTTAGTCTTAGTTGTTGTGTTGGAGTGCATGTATTGTTTGTTCACCTGTTTATTAACAAAAAGCAAGCTTAAAATTTCAACAAAAGAAGTACTACAACATCAAATAATCCATCTTTTACATGTATTGTTTGGCTTTTCTTGGCTTTTCCTTCCAATTATATTTTCAGTAGCAGAATATAAGTACCTAAGTATAAGTACTGTACTTAAGTATACAATTTTAATATTCCTGTATGTTACCTATTTCTGTTTTCTGCTAAATTTGTTAAAATTAGCTCCACCATTATCCAGAGCAATACAATTAGTGATAATCCAATAATATCACCCTTATTTGTCTGAAATATGCCATCCTGCATAAGAAGGCTTTTAATTTTGGCAATTTAGATATTTTTTGATTTTTATATGTTAATCTACTTAAAATGCATGATTGTATTTTTTTTGCCACTAATAATAGTTACCTGCTTCTTATGGCTGGTTCCAGTAAGAATATTGATAATTTTGGTTTTTCAACAAGAAGTTTAGAAACCTTTAGTTAATGCACACCTGAGAGAAAGAAACACCTGCGCCTCTACTTCTTTTCATGTGCTTTTTTTTTGATATGTATTGTGCGTCCCTATTTCTATATGAATAAGCCATATCCAAAATTTGATTCTCCAAAATATTATCGTGTACTGCTTTTATGAGGTGGCCAGTGGTGTGCAGATAACCTGACTTTCCATGCAAGTCTCTGCCCTGCTATTGACCTGTCCTCTCTCTCACAGCAGGTACCTCTAACTGTGTCTCTCTTTAAGTTAAGAGAGACATTGTGCAGCTGTCGGAAACGACTGAGGGTGTCGGTGTTTGAGGGTTCAGGGTAAGGTTTGTGTGATGTGTCGGGACTCCTACTTTCACAGGTCGTCCTCTCTCTTCTAACACTGAAAGTTGTCCTCAACCCTCTGCGTTTTCTCTTCCCTGTTTGAGGTGAAATGCTCTCTGGTGTGGAAAGCGTACCGTTTTGTACCATGTACTGCGTGTATATTGTGTCACATTGATTTAGTGTTTGTGAATACATCTGTCCTCTCTGATTTTTCCCTTTGTTTGACTCTTTATCTTCTCTCCCTCTCACTGTGTCAACCACAAGTTTCTTTCCAGGTGTGCTCACTGTGCTGTACAGCTGGTTATCACGCCAGACTGACCAAACTAAACCAAACACAAAAACAAAATGGGTCATGTGCACTTAATGACCTTTGTTTATCTTAATAATATCTGTTTAACCTTATGTTATACACAAACACATTTAGAAACCATATGTGCACTTTTATATATTTGTATATCATCATTAAGTCAGCGTTACAATATATACAGTATATACATATATGTAGGGCTCAGCTTTCTCTCTATATCCCCTCTAACTAAATGGGTCCTCTCTCTTCCTTTACCTCTGTCTTTCCCTCTCCTTCTGTCCCTATCTGTGTAGGTGTCTATAGTCAGCCTTATAGCTAATGCATTGGGCTTCTCCGATCTAGGCCCGATTAAATCACTCAGGACACTGAGGGCCTTGAGACCCCTCAGGGCCCTGTCACGTTTTGAAGGGATGAGGGTAAGACCTAAGACACCAGGCAGCTGGTCCTTCTGCATGTCGATTAATTAAAAGCAAAGCATGCTAGAGATGGTAAAATAGAAAATTCTTTTGAAAAGTCACTCAGGGCTAATATATTCTTTTCTTGTTTTTTTTTTTTAGCTTTAATCAATGCGAAGCTTTTTGCATGAACGCAGATCATTTCAGATGGTCTTGGCACATCTGATTTAATTTATCATATTTCATTTCATATTTTGTAAATGTAGTGGTATGTTAGGGCAATTAGCAGTGATTTATTGACTAAAAATATTAGCAAACAACTAACAAAACTGTTGGATGCTTTTGAAAAAAAAAATAGACCAAGAGAATTTGACAATTTTGATCTCAAAGAAGCAACACATTATAATACAGTATCAGCTGTGGGAACAGCTTGAGGTTGGTTTGAAACATCACATAAAAACGGTTTGAACTGAATCAGGACATGGCTCACTCACTTGTGCAGCCGGAGCCCCTCACTTTTGGCAAAAATTCTGTGCGTATGATCAATAACACTGTGTGTGCAAAAGTATTTTATGGCATGCACACACTCGATCAACCTGCTCCAATCTGATCATTATTTCAGTGTATGATGGGTTGGCTCAGCCTCTTGTTGTTGCTTGGCAGAAAAACAAGTCCTGTCAAGCTCGGCACTCTCTGACTGTCCCTCTGCTTCAAGCGTTATCTGATCGTACCACAGTTTGGCTGTCACACTGGAAGATCAACAAACTTCTGGTTGCATACCCCCTCCCTCACCATCTCTGCTCACCGCTCCTCAGTGAATGTCGTCACCTTAATTTACATGATCACCATTTTGCAACAGTTTTATTAACCAGTGGTGTGGATGCTTTGTCTCGATACTATAGGTAGAATACGAATGAAAAGTTTTTTGTTTTTTTTTTGACATTTGATGTTTGCCTGTGTGTTTTTGGTTGGTTTGGCTGTCTGTTGTCATAGCTCCACTTTGTTTAGAAATGCACATTCTGATGTCATACTCTTTCAACAATTTTTTCTCTGCCAACATACCCACACTTTGGTACAGGATATTTTATATACACTGACATGCTCATTTGGCATTATTTGTAAATTGTTAGGAGTACTCAGCAATAGGGCTGGAACGATATGCTTTTGTCCCAGTCTAATTGTATCACAGTACTTATATAAAAATATATATATATAGATGCGTTGGAGAACCTTACTGAACCTCATTTTTCTGAGGCTCAGTGAACTTAATTAACTTTTAAATAAAACCCCTTTGTTCATTATACAGCATATTAATAAATAACTTATATTTTGCAACAAAAAAAGATAAGCTATGTTTTAAAAAAGATTTGCTTAAAACAATATAGTTTTAATCACATATGGACTATAATATTTTAACTGCACTCTTGTTACTTTACTAGAGCATCAAACTGTGAACTCTAACACGATAACTAACAGTAGCGTCACTCCAATTTGTACTATATTGTGCTGGGCAAATACCAGACCTGGAGCCTCCAATGAGGGCAGGAATGTGCATTTCTGTGTATTTGTCTGAGTGTCGTCTGTCCCCATGCAGCTGGTGTGTTATTGTGAATTTACAGTGGCTCTGTTTCTTTGCTGTGCTTTGCAGGTTGTTGTGAACGCCTTGGTGGGTGCAATTCCCTCCATCATGAATGTGCTGCTAGTGTGTCTTATCTTCTGGCTCATCTTCAGCATCATGGGTGTCAACCTGTTTGCTGGAAAGTATTACTACTGCAACAATGAAACAGCTGAGGAGAGGTTCCTCATTGACGTCGTCAATAACAAATCAGACTGCATGGCACTCATTAAGGCAAACTACACTGACGTCAGATGGAAGAATGTCAAGATCAATTTTGACAATGTTGGCGCAGGGTACCTGGCACTCCTGCAAGTGGTGAGAAACCTTCATTGTCACTGAATCATTTCTTTCTCTCGCTGAAAAAAAGCATTCAACCAGTTTCCTGTCCGTCTAACAGGCAACATTCAAAGGTTGGATGGACATAATGTATGCAGCAATTGATTCTAGAAAGGTAAGCTTTTAGCAAATTCTAAATTTTTGCAGTGGTGCGGTTTTTTAAATGCATTTTCACTTTACTGCCTCTGTTCAGCTGGAGGACCAACCCATCTATGAGGACAACTTATACATGTACATCTACTTTGTCATCTTCATCATCTTCGGCTCGTTCTTCACCCTGAACCTCTTCATTGGTGTCATCATTGACAACTTCAACCAACAGAAGAAAAAGATAAGCTATATTTCTCCCACTTTCATCCTCTCAGAACAAGTCATTTTGGACAACTTCAACCAACAGAAGAAAAAGATAAGCTATATTTCTAATAATTTCTAAATCTTAATTTTTTTTCAAACACATAGTTCTGCATTTGGGGAAATGTGCTCATGGGCTTTCTACAAGTCATAAGATTTTTGTAACTTTTGAAAATAAGTTTCCAGTTCAAACCAAGCCAAGCTTACTGGCAGGTGGTGACACCTTTATATTTATCGTACATATTGGGGTGCTGAGTTGTCTCTTGGCAATATTGTTGAATTATTCTCGACCCGGACCTGGATAAGCGGCAGAAAACGAAATGAAACGAAACAAAACTTAGAGTCTCAAAATTCTAAACAAATGTAGGATGTACTTTTTAGCAAATGAACCCTAATTTGAAACCACAGTATATTTGCATTTGTACTTTAACTCCTTACTGATTGTAACCAAATTGTCTTTGTCTCCTCACTTTGGAGGTCAGGATATCTTCATGACAGAAGAGCAGAAGAAATACTACAATGCCATGAAGAAACTAGGATCAAAGAAGCCACAAAAGCCAATACCTAGGCCTCAGGTAAACATTTTCTTGGACCATTCATTTCACCACCAGGCAGGTTTGTAATTGTTTTAATTTTATTGTAATTATTGTAATTAATTTCTCAAAGATTAACACTCAAATTTCTGTACCTTTCTCCTCAGAACAAAGTCCAGGGCATGGTGTTTGACTTTGTGACACAGCAGGTGTTTGACATCTCCATCATGATACTCATCTGCCTCAACATGGTTACCATGATGGTGGAGACAGATGACCAGTCAAAGGAAACAGAGGATGTTCTGTACTGGGTCAACTTTGTCTTCATTGTGATCTTCACTGGGGAATTTTTGCTCAAGCTCTTCGCACTGCGCCACTACTACTTCACCAATGGCTGGAACATCTTCGACGTGGTTGTCGTCATCCTGTCAATTGTGGGCAAGTATTCAAAACTGTTACCGTATTCATACGTGGGAAAACATTTAATGTGAATCACATTAATTGGACATATTTAACATATCTATGTCCAACAGAGACAAAAGTAATATAAAGAAGAATATATAAAAAGTGGAGTTGACAAATGAAAGTTGAGGAAAAAGTCATAATTTCAACTGACTGAAAGGAAACAAAAGGTTTTTCCCAATGGATTTGGAAAAATCAAGATTTTTATCAATTATTATGTATATAATTGTTCTTTCTTTGTTTGTTGCTATTGACCCCATGTGTGTCTGAAATAAGGTTGAATTTAATTATTATTATAATAAATCATTATGACATGCACTTTTATTTGAGGATGTATTTCGTTAAATTTTTATCTGCTAACTTTTGGGGGCTCCACTGTGTTTAACGAGGCACTGTGGATGAATGGATGTATAACGTTTATTGTGAACAGTTTTCATTGTAACTACTTTCAAATGGAAAAAAAATATTTCTTTATAAAAATGCTGATAGTGTCTTCTTAAATTACTTGTTAGCACAATAGCTAAGTGACTGAGTATTGCAGTCAGTGGTCAGTAACGAAATCCCCTAAATTTTAACCACATGTACATTGTGTCTCTTTGTTCTCTCCCTTAACTTCAGGAATGTTTCTGGCTGACCTGATCGAGAAGTACTTTGTGTCGCCTACACTCTTCAGGGTGATTCGTCTGGCTCGTATCGGCAGGATCCTGCGTCTCATCAAGGGTGCTAAAGGAATCAGAACGCTGCTGTTTGCCCTGATGATGTCACTTCCAGCCTTGTTCAATATTGGTCTCCTCTTGTTCCTGGTCATGTTCATTTTCTCCATCTTTGGGATGTCCAACTTTGGCTACGTGAAACACGGGGCTGGAATAGACGACCTGTACAACTTTGAGACCTTCGGAAACAGCATGATCATCCTGTTCATGATCACCACGTCAGCCGGCTGGGACGGCCTGCTTCTGCCCATTCTGAACTACCCTCCAGACTGTGACCCCATATATGAGAATTCTGGCACCCCCACCACTGGAAACTGTGGAAACCCCTCTGTGGGCATCTTCTTTTTTGTTATGTACATCATCATTTCTTTCCTTATCGTGGTAAACATGTATATCGCCATCATCCTGGAGAATTTCAGTGTGGCCACAGAGGAGAGTGCCGACCCACTCAGTGAGGACGATTTTGAGACCTTTTATGAGATTTGGGAGAAGTTTGACCCAGATGCCTCCCAGTTCATCACCTATGCCAAGCTTTCTGACTTTGCGGATGCACTTGAACACCCACTCCGAGTCCCCAAGCCCAACACCATTGAACTGATCGCCATGGACATGCCAATGGTGAGTGGGGACCGCATCCACTGCCTTGACATCCTGTTTGCCTTCACTAAGCGTGTGCTGGGTGACAGTGGCGAGTTGGACATGCTGAGACAACAGATGGAGGAGCGTTTTGTGGCAGCCAACCCCCCTCCAAGGTTTCTTATGAGCCAATCACCACCACTCTGAGACGCAAGCAGGAGGATGTGTCAGCCAGAATCATTCAAAGGGCGTACCGTTCCTACCTGGCGAGGCGTGGTTTTGTCTGCAAGCGCAAACCAGCCAACAACAAAGAGGAGAATGGCGGGAACAATCAAGAACAAGAAAAGGAGGGCACACCCTCAACTGCCTCCCTGCCTTCGTATGACAGTGTAACCAAACCTGACAAGGAGAAAGAAGATGACAACAATGACGGCAAAGAAGGGAGGAAAGAGAGAGGAAGAAACCAAAAAGACATCAGGGAATCTAAATGTTAGAGTGGAATAATAATCACATTATTAACAGATTAAAAAAATACTATAATGTAACTTAAAGTAAAGCAAAAGGAAACTCACCCACAGATGTACAGAGTATTTCATTTCCAAGTCAGAAAAAAAATTATGTTCAGTAATTTTGTTTACCGACTTCATTCTTATAATGACGCAGGAGGACACAGCCTGGTCTGTTATAGCTTGGAAACTCGTGAACTTAAGTCAAACCAAACATAATCAGAATACTGTGTGACACTGTACCTAGACTACATATATTAACAAAAAGGAATGAGAAACAGACAAGTGTCTGCTGAAAGGCGGCTTACTCACTTACCAATGGGCTATAAGAGAATGAACTCTGCATCAAGAGGTAGGATGAAGGCGAACCAAAGGAATTCAGCACCCGGATGTAAGTAATGGATTCCTATGAAGGACGGAGCTGTAAAGGAAAAGCAAGGATGATTTGTGTCTGAAAAAAGTAACTGCTGAGTGGGTCTGTGTTACTTAGTACTGAACTATGTAGAGAAGCAAAAGGACACTCTAAGCAAACGGGTGAGTGACAGAAACAAATGAGAGCACTGGAAATACTTTTCTGTTTTATTAAAGCTAGAAATTGTTCATTTGAGCAGCAAAAAAATGCAAAACTAACAAAAAAGGAACAAAGTTCAACATTTTGCCCATGTCACTCTTTTCATTTTATTCTATTTTATTTGGTTTTCTTTACGTGGGCTTTCACACCAATTGGTTGAGGGTATGTGTATCATGGGGTCAACTCGGGCCAAGGGCTTACATTTACTCAAAGATTTCCAAACAAATACATTAGTGATTGTGCTTGTTCAATGCATAGAAATGACTTGCATGATGGCATGTTTTGATCAGAAATCTTGCATGAATTATCATAGTCCACAAAACACTACTACTCAGACCACAACAGTGGCTCTACTGTAATACAAAGTCGCTGTCAAAATTCGAAAGCTCGTAGTTCTGAGTAATTTGTTTATCAAAGATAAGCGATATGGAGTTTGATCATCTAAAAATGGATCTGAATTTGTATCTTGTTACATAACACGTTTTAAATCGCTGCCTCTTTGGACTGGAATTTGGTGAATGATTCCACCTTAGGGGATCAGTGGGTGAAATCCAAACAATTATTTGCTGCTCTGGAGATTTCGATTGTGTAAGATCTGAAAACTGATGTCTGCGTCAGTCATGGGACTGAAACGTTTTCTAGGGTACAACACTTTGATGCTAACAAAAAGCTTATATTTATAATTTTGCATTTTGCACCTGTGTAATGTTCCATACTATCTGCCTTTAGGTTTGTGTGAGCGGCCATTTTTAGGAGTCCTGTTGAGGATTTTAAGTGGATTTATTGTGGGATTTTGCAGGTATGCCGAACTCACTTCTATCTCTGAAGTTTCTCTTCTGGGTGGTTAGACCTTTCTGAAAAGGGCTAAGGAGAGTTTGGATTATTGTTCAGTTTACATCATTTATTTTCAAGTAGGTTACTTAGATGTGTTTATTTTTTATTCCATTTTAATACTTAATGTAATTTTCCTGTTTTGGTGCGTGATGAGTCTTATTTTACACACTTTTTTAAACCACATTTATGATAATGTAGAACGTAATAGTTGTTTGCTGGAACATATTTGTTGGATGTTAGTAGTGTCCTATTTTAAGAAGCAGAAAACTATGATTAGGTGATGACAACCTGGTGTGTGGAGAAGCCAAAGAGATCTGCCTTGTTATCCCTTGTTGCCCTTTGTCCATTGAATGGGATTGGGTGAAGTATGCCCTACCCATTCAGTTTATTCGCTGTCATTATAAGACAGAAGACCCTAGAAATGTATGCAATGCTTGAAAAAAATCATCCCTTTTTCTCAGGAGATATTTACTGATGTACTTTTATGAGCTCTGCAACAAAATGCAAGTGAATGTGTTGGGAGTATTTGTGCAATCATGTGTTCCTCCTTTGTGTTTTATGCCATGTTGATGGACAATGATCTTGGCCGGCTGCCTTAATCTGACAGCCGGCTGGTCAAAGGCCAGTTTGGTGCTTCCTGCTTATGACACTTAGAATTATAGGGCTAGAAAGCATCTCAGTAAGACTGTAACATTTTGCTTGCTTGTAATGGCAGCATTTATATTGATAGCCAATTACATTTGTGGTTAAGTCATTATGGACTGTAGTCTGGTCTCAATCAATTTCCACAAACAAATATGTTCACCCCAATAGTAATCATAGATACAGGAAACACTGAGGAGATGTCATGACAGTTATTATGTTGTTTTTCTCTGAAGCAGCAGTGGTGCACTCAGGAGATCGGCCCCAGATTTTCAATATTAAAGAACAGTAAGTGCTCTGCGCCTCTCGTTTGCCATCTTTCTCCATATTGCTCTACTGCATAACAATTACCAAATGACAAACATAGCACTGGACACATTTTTATGGTACTGCAAGCCTAAAGCACCTCACCATGGCTTTTGCACTTCCTGTTATGCAGTGATGTCACTTCCTGTTAAACAATAACTCCCTCATCCGTTCTCAACTTCTATGAACCAGTTGCTGCATGAGATCTCCAAAATCAGTGTGGGTGTTAACTTGAACCAAATAAAACTCTGAATGATAAGCATAAAAAGCTACTGCTGTCCATTTTCTCCAAGATCACCACTGATACACAGATGAGTATAACAGAGGGAAATCTTAAATGACACCATGACATCCATTTGGTTATAAAATAGTTTAGGCTATGTTCGATATGGCTCAAACTGCAAAAAGCTAAGAAAGGACTTTTTAAGAAACTATAAATAATGTAATATTTTATTTTAAGGGCATGTGTAGTTTTTTTGTAATTACAGGTACAGGAAACTACAGCTATAAATCCAACTCTAAATATTATTAACCATAAATAGAATGGCTTTCAGCTGACACCCCTTGTCACACTTGTTAGGGCCGTGACGAATTTGCTAGATGGAGTAGATCTTTTTTGTCACTTTTCACAGAAAAAAAGAGGGGATTATGCCAAAATAATCTATAATAAAAAGCAGAATTACCAGAACCGCAAGGTGTAACTGATCCTGCTTCTTTTTTTGTGCGGTATGTTCAGAGAATAACCAAAACTCTGACCTGCCCGGGACTTCTGCATACTGGGTACCTGTGTACAATGCATGGTGTTGTACTGGCTGCTTGCTGAGAATTGTGGAGCCTGCATCGATGAAAGAATTGTACTACCAGCATACCCTTTTTGTACATGTGTGAAGATGTCTTGCCCCTAGTTTCCTAATATGTACACACACAGATATACAGACAGACACAAGCACCCGCAGCCTTTTGTGTCACAGCTCACTTCAAATGACAAACTTTTGCTTGTTTCCACCCTAACCCTGCTCCATTTTTGCCCCCTTAATTAACACACCGCTGCAGTTTAAGGGTTGATCTTTCATTTTGCTGTCACTTTCAATGTGGTATATCTAATGATTTATGGGTTTATTGTCTTAACTGTCTGTGTGTTTGTATCTCTTAACGGCACGTGCCTTTCTAGCTTCCTGTTTAGTGTGTCTATAAATTCAGCAATGAGGATCTCAAAACCCATGGGAGTGAATCAAAACAGAGCACGAAAGAAGCGATGTACTGAGTTCAGAATTAACCTGTAAAGTGAAAACTCACCACCTAGATTAGACTGTCTGGACTAACATCTTGTAGACTCATTCAGGACACGTGCTCACTCTCTGTGTTCTGCTTGCTGGTTCTTGGGCTGGTAAGAGAACAGCTTGCTCTCTGTTACACGTCTGTTCATCTCCAAATGTTGGTTTACCAGTCGGTACGTGCAGTCATTCTTTTGTAGCATGACTGAGACAAAACTTATTTTCTTTCCTGATAATAGCCCAACTGAAAGAAAAAAAAAAAAAAAAATCATCTTTGTCCGTCATTATCTCTTGCCACTAATGCAGTCTGAGAGAGGATGTGTGTTGCACAAACACAATGGGACAATTAAAAGGGAATCAGTGAAAGAGTTATCTTCATTTGAGCACGAATTTCCAAACAATAAAGCAGCCTTCCAGTTACACCTCTGCCTGGTGTGGTTTTTTGATCTGACATTTATTGATTGTCATGTTATCATACAGTGTGGGTATAAATGTTTTCGTTTATTTTCCACCATCTTCTGTGATAACTGAAAGAATACAAGTGTTTAAGATTTTCAAGTGATGTGGTGCATGTTGACATTTGTCAACAAGTGATTTTGTTGATGCTGGATATGTATTGCCGGCCTTGAAATAATATCACAGTTTTCATATCGCAATACATTAGTATTTATCAGTGGTTCCCAACTTGGGGTCTGTCCCCCTCCTTACAGGGTAACAAAGGTTTACCAGGATATAAGGATGACAATAAATCATCAATAATGTGTGTATTATGACTGAAGTAGGAAGTAGGTGAAGATAAATGTTGAAGATGGTAGAACACTGATAAATTCAGAAAGTTACATAATTTTTACTGTAATGCAGCCTTTAAAACAAGAAAAGACAACACTAAAATGATATCCATCAGACCATACATACAGTATTCTCATATCTGGATAACAATATTAACAGTGCATGTATATATTGCTCAGCCCCAGCCATGATAACCAGGGTGGGGTTTTTTATATAATTTCCAAACATGACAGGAAAAGTTTGGAAGCTACACAGGATATGAAGGGAAAATTGGGAAACAACATATGTAATAAAATGGTTAAATGTCATGTCTTTGTTTATGATTTAATAATGCTTGAATGTCATGGATGAAATTACTTTAAGACAGTATGTGCATGTGTGTTTTTCTTGCCTTCTTGCCTCTTGATGTGTGTGAGATGGCGCACTGAATAAGAGAAGGGTGGAAGGGAGGGAGGGGGTAAGCAGAGACAGCACTGCAGTGCAGATAGATGAATGCAGTGGCCTGGGCTGAGTCAGCAGCATGTTCCCAATAGGCTCAGGCGTTACAGTGCACTGTACAGCACCTCCTTACCCACAGCCAGCAAGCTACAGCAAGAAGATGAAAAGTAAATGAGGATCCTGAATGGAGGCACACACAGTAAAAAGCTTGTCTATTGCGTCTTCCTTTACTGTGTTTCTGACTACTGTGTTTCTTTCTCCTGTGATTCTGAAACATTGATAAATACACCTGTTCAAGACTAGCTCACCAAAAGGAGTTGCTTCAGATGAATATTTAACATTTTTTACAATTTTATTTTATATAATTTCAAGGACTTCACAGGAATGAATAGTTAATTCCGTTCTTTCTGTTTTTAATGTGTCACTTTAATGTGTCACACTATAAACACGATCAAAATGTCTAAATGTGGCACTACACCTATTCTGTTGTCTGTCTTCTTTGCATCTGTCTTGAGCAGGATTTGATTACATAGGTGGGACTTGGATTAAGTAAGACATTGGTGTGATCTGTCAGGGATGGGAGCAAGTTTATGGGAAGCGGAGATGGAGAATAAGAGGAATGTGTGTCTCTGTGTGTGTGTGAGAGGGATAACATAACACAATATCAATAACGTGATATCATATTAAACATTGTAACATTGTAATACTGTGTGGGTAAGTGGTCTGGGTGAGATAGGGGACTACTTTGTTCCCACACAGCTATTCTATTCTATTTCTGCATCAGGCCTGTTCCACCGTGCAGAGGAACGGCACAGTGTCTGTTGATCAAGTATATCTAAACAGACTCTTCTGACTCTGTACAGAGGAGGTGCATGCTTTTATTTGCACACCTTCTGCTGCCTGGCTGCAGAGGGAATCATTTGCATGAATCACGCTTTAATACATTCAAACATATGAAAAATGTATGCCTTTTTTTGTGTGCTTTTTGCTTGGGTATACTTTGATTTGGGATTTGTGTTTTTCATCACTGCACCTGCAAATCTCTGCAGAAATCCCAGCTTATACTATTGTGTTTGTTATTTTTCCAGTTTGCATGAGCAGAGCGCCTCTAATGACCCAGTGCAGCTATTTACCGCCCTCTAGTGGGGCGTGAAGAGAATTATCGTCGACTGTGGTTCGAACCTGTGGGGGCATAAAGCCGCGTGTTACGGAGTATGGACGGGTATTAGTTCTCAGTCTAATCATTCTGTTGACCAAGTCAGGAGCCTGTTAAAGACGAAATGAACAGTAGCGAAGGCATAACACATAAAATCCAACACTTTTGTTCTTTTCATCTTTTCTTTAAGTATTAACACCGATACCGACGGTCTTGGACAGGTTGTTGAAGAATCCTTTTAGGGTTCATTTAGCTTTACTCCAGATTAATTGGTTCCAATGTTTTTGTCTCTTTCGATATAAACAGAGACGTGTTCGGGCAGATTTTGTTCTTTAAAATATGTGAAAGTAACGTCTAACTTGGGTGTAAACTTGAGTGTTAGATTGGTCATACCGGTGCGCCTGTTAGACCGGATTGAGGGAACAAACACAACAAGGTAGCCTCTTGTTCCCGCATTAATCAACAGGAACTTGTTAATATGGTGGTTTTAAATGGACTCAGATAGAGTATCAGTAAGTTATCTTCGAAGGTCACGGACCCCGAGGGTACCTGCGTCTCCGGGTCCACAGGGGGCCCGACGTAATGGAGCCCAACGCCGGCCTCCAGTGGTTTGAAATGAACAAACGGGTATGTCGTCAAAAACTTGTGTTGTTATCGTGACAGACTAAAGAACCCCTTCTTTGACGGGATTTTGGTGGTTGCCACAGGTATTCTGTGTTCAGACCTGGAGTTCCCAGTTAGCTTCAGGGTGGTGAGGCCGCTAACAGCCGCCTAGCTTACTGCGCCATGAATTCTGTTTCATAAATAAATAACGAGTAGAATATTAGACACAGAAACAGGATCTGCCTCCAAAAATACTCCTAAGCAGCATTCAATGTACCTGTGAAGTGTGACAGTACATCTTGAATCGCGATAATATGAGTCATATATTTGGAAATCTGCCTCCAAATGCTCTGATTCATTTAAGACACAACGATTCGTCTCATTCAGTACACCACTGTTCAAAGAATGGATTAGTATGAATTTTGCGGTGTTCATGTATCCCGATACATATCAAATCGCGTCCTGTGTATTGTAATTTGTATCGTGTTGTTACACCGCTATCAACTGACTAGCGTTGTAAGAGTAAAGTACTGTTATAATGTTTATACAGGAGTTCTCAGGCTCACATCTGATTGTTATTAAAATTCAGAGGACCCCTTGTGAATCATTGAGCACATTTATGTGTAACTAGTTTTGCAAACTTCTAAAACTTATACATTTGTAGCAGCACTGATTTCTTTGCAGTCTTGCAGAAGTTATTGAGGTTCATATTGTGATTGAAATAACAATACGTAGATAACATACTACAGCACACCAATACTACATCTTTACTACCACCTCACTGTTTTGAAACCCTACCTAGAAATGACAAAAGGAAATGCAGTACAGGAGTGAAAGACAGACTCTTGACTTTGGAGAGTGAAGACAGAAAGCTGTAAGTCGTCATCTATACTACTCTGCTCATATTTATTTCCTGTTGGTTATGCTTACTGAATACTGTAACCTCTCAGACTGTTTCTGTTGTTTCTGTCTGTCAGTTGACATCATTTTCACGTTTACCTCGCACAATGTGGTACTTCCCAATAATGCCCTGTAGGTGTCACTGATGTACTTGTTATCTGCCACTTGTGCTGTCCCAGTGGCTGCCATTGGAGTTGGAGAAGAAGTTGTTAAGCAAACAAAGTTCACTGCGTGTTGGTAAAGAGACCATATGCATTTGATTGGCCAGTTAAGTCATTCTTGAAGATAAACCGCAATTACCGCTTAAATGTTGATGGTTTGCTGTTTAATTCCCGTATATCTTTGCAGTTCAAGTTTTATTTGAATCTGAGGAGCTGCTGAGCCCTGGTTGATAGCTTCTAACGCAGGGTCTGGCAACAAATTTTAATGATGGCTGGTTTATATATTTGCTGCACGTGCCAAGAATTATTCTTAGTAGTTTATTTAAGATGCAGGTTGGTGATCATAACAATCTGAGATAAGATTAATGTAAATAGTTTTAGACAAAAAGGGTTTTGCTGTCAAATGCTGCAATGTTGCAGCAGGGTTGAATTCAATGTAGATGGAAGGAATAAAGTGTCAGATATCTGCCACACGCCAGCGCACGCCCTCCGCCCTCCAGGCATTAAGGCTGTGGATGTGGGTGGTGTCCAGTGCAAAAGGTTCAGGATCTTCTCAACTCTTCCTGATCCTGTCCTTTTTATTCTATGCCAACATCATACAAATGGTTCTGTGGTTATCAACGAGTTTTATAATTTGGAATTAAAGTATTAATAACCAAAATTTTAGAACGTTTACTTAATACAATTATATGGTATAAAATGATTTTATTTAGTTAAGTTTAACAAAATTTTAGTCCAGTTGAGCTGAGGTTAAAAAAAAAAAAGAATGTTTTGAAAACAATGTTATTATAAGAATAATATAAATTTCTACCCCTATAATATTTTGAATTGGTTGTTTGTCTGTAGCTTTCACACTTTTGGATCTTCGGCTCTCTTATCTGGTGCCCGATTCCTCCTTGGAAACTTCAATGTGTTGAGTTAGTTAATAGTTGTAGAGTAGCATAGTAAAAAAAAAAAAAAAAATAGGGGAAAAACAAAAATAAAAGTTTCTTTCGATGGGGATTTGCTTGTTATTGCAACTCAAGCAGCATTAGTTTTTAATTCCTTCCTGTTAACCTAGTCAACTTTGCGACAAGGGTATATTCCCGAAAGTACTTCATGTACACACAGAAATGTCAACCTTTGCAAAGTCAGCAACACAGCAGGAAACACATCAGGATGCCATTATAAAGGTTTACGATCTCCTTATCAATTTGCATTCAATTTTATGTAGATTGGACTTATAGTAATGGAGATATGGCTGAAAATATAATTTTTTTTCTACAAATAAGGCTGCACGGTGGCCGGTCCTGATAGCACAAGATGCTTAAAATTTAATAAGCTCTTGATCTCATTCATGTCACAAACGATCTGCTGCAAAATGATTCCATAGAATCCCTAATATTCTGTGATTTAATTTGCATAGTTATTGAAAAGCTGTTCTTGGGGTACCAGGTGTTGGTCCCTTGAAAGACAGAAAGCATTTTCTGTAATTTAACATTAGTGCTTGATGTAGTTTAAATGCCCAGAAGATTAATTACACAGACAAAAAGACAAAAAAAAGTTTGGTGTGATATCTTCATTTCCATGACACAACAGCCTTTAGTGAGGTAGACTACAACAGGTCAAGAACTGAAAGCAATGTTCTTTTAAACTGGCATGTGAAATGACATGAAATAAATATTTCCATGTACAATGTCTTCAAAATGAGGTAGAAACGGTTACAGAAAAATGTACAAGATACAGCAAAAGTACAACTGATTCACAGAGATAACACTGAAATGTTTTTTTCCTCTGATGGACAAATTCAACACCACTTACTTCAATGAATCGTAGTAACACCAAGAAACTGAAAATGCAGATTTTTGTTGCAACATGGGTTAATGTAAAGCACATTCTGTTCATGTAGCATTGAAGAGCTTTTATTTGTTTCAGCTAAGCGCTTAAAACTTATTAGGGTAAGAACATTCTATTATTTTTCTTACTGCCTTTTTATCAATAAGTATTTTTTCTTCTTTTTTTCCACACTCTACTCCCACCACAATCTTGGTCAGCATGTTGAATTATATGAACCTGTTTAAATTTCCTAAAGAGGCATTGAAATGCTTTATTATATTTCAGACTAAAACTGAAAGTGCATTTCGGCCTTAATATTACTATTGCTGGGGATCCACTCTCTTGGCATGCTTGTAGGCAAGAGCTTGCTTTTTTACAGCGCCCATAGGGCTTCATTGGTATGGCACAACATCTGAAGGGAGAGCATAGTGGAGAAACAAGGCTACACCTCTGTTAAAAGTAGGTTGAGAGTTGTAACTGTATAAAACGTTCCAACAGTGTACAAACCTAACTTGATGTCAATTCATATTAGAGCTAAACTTAGGCTGACTGACTATTGACACGATAGTCAAGCGGGCTTAACAATACTGATATGGGAAATAGAAAATGGACACATTAAGACATTTAGTAAAGAAACATCTTATAGAGCATGAACTGTAATATGTCAATGTCTTGATATGTCAAAGGTTGTTTATCAGGAGTGCTTTGTTTTAATAGTTTGCCCACAAAACCATTTCCCCACTAACTACACTAACACTTAACATGTCATTCATTTCTCCACCAAAACCTATAAGAGAATTACATCTATACATGAAGAAAATATGTTTCATATGTCTAAAAACATCAAAGATGTACATCATGGCATGTATTGTCATTAAAAAAGTCTGAATTACATTCATTATTTCAGGCCTTGGTACAAGAACCTCAAGTTTCCCAGAGCTAAGAAGCAATATGTGTGTGTTTGTGTGTGTTTGTGTGTGTGTGTGGTGTGAGCGAGTGAAAGTGTCTGTTTTCTGCTGTTAGTATCAAGGCCTTGTAAGTCAATCGTTTCCCTGAAGCGTTCAGAGTATGTACTGCTTTTAATAAAAGCCATTTTCTCTGTTTTCATCTTGCTCTATAAAGCTCCCTACAAACACCATAAGGTAATAACATACATTCTTATTTTATCATTCTGAGGTAATAATATTCTTCCTGAGTATTCAATAACACGACTATAATTCATCCTTTTGTGACGCAAAAGTAAAGAGAATGCATATTTTTTTTTTTTTTATACAAAAGTTAATCAGGGCAGACACACAGGTAAATCTTCATAGAGAATATCATTTTGAGGCAATCACTCCAAAGCATGTATCATGCTGGACCTGAGACCTGCATGCTTCAGTTTGGCCTGTGCTTCCAACCAACCAGGCTTTCAAGCTGTTCCCTCTGACAGAATGAATTTTAGCAGTATGCAGAACTAAACATAGTTACTAGTTTTTGGTTGTTATGTTGTTTTTTTAGTATTGTATCAACACTGCCGCTTGATATATTTTGAATACCGGAGAAGATGCTTAAGCTGAACCAGGTATTACATTATTTGATTGTTTGAAAATATAACTCAGCAAAAACCTGTGAGGAAACAACATGCCTTGAAGATGATTTGCATATACCTATTTACTGTCAAATAAAAAATTTAAAATGAGCATTAAAATCTTATATTATGTCCCTACTCTTTCCTTACACCAAAACAATTTAAAGGGCGGCTTCATGTATACTAAAAGTATTCGAATAGCAGATTGATATGTTTAAACTAGACAGAAACAAAAACTTCACATGCAATGAGAGATATGAGAACAAATGTGCAGGGCACCAGGAAAGATCAAAATGAAAAGCAGGGGCTAAAAAAAAAAAAAAAAAAGAATAATAAGTGAAAATGAGAAAGATTAGGGGAAAGTGTTCAACGAGTGGAGAAATATTTATTTTTCAAGGCCAAGCGGCATGTTGAGCCTTGGAGTTTGTGTAAAGTAGCAGTGATTGTGCTGAAGTAGTGTGGCAATCCCACTCTTTTAGTTACTGCTCTCCTAACTTTTTGGTCAGTACTGATTTTGGTGGTGCTGTGGTCGAAAGTATTGCAGTCAAAGGCCTTTTAAAATACAAAACGGCCACACAAAAAAAATTACACCAACTTCCAAAACAGCAACGTTGCAGTACTGCTGTTACAGTAGAAGAAAGGAAATAAATAGAATCCTGAGAGAATCAGACACTCAAACATTAAGAATGTCTTAAAGCTGTCTACGTAGAGAATGCCTTAACCTCACCCCTAAGACTCACCTCAATCTTACAGGGCAAAATGCACCTCTGAATCTTTGGAAATACACTAAAAACGAAAATGTTAAAGATGCACAAGAAATACCTGTCTTGTGCTCCCCTTGTATTCTGAAATGAAATGAAAAGTTGAATCGAGACATCAAGTTTATTCACCCAAGTGTTTGTGGATTTAGAACCCTGGTTGGTTTCAAAGAGTGAGAGAATCCTCTGAGATGCCAGTTAGAGTTGTCAGCGCCCTCCAGTGGGGTCCTCAGATCGTGTGTGTGACGCAGGTATCTTCATAGACATTCTTTGCTGCTGAGGAAAGTTGTGCTCACCTGACACACTCTCTTCTGCTAGGCCTGATGGTGGGCTGTAGTCCCTTGTCCCGCCGTAAGGGGGTGACATCAGAGGCTTTAAAGGTTTAAATGCCTGCGGGTCAGAGGCTGAGGCGCTCATATCGTAGCCATTGCCATGCCCATTATCGTGACTTTTGCCATGACTGTTTCCGTGGCCATTGCCATACTTTCTGTAGCGTGATCCCTCCCCTTCTGCGCCTTCCTCTCCTTCTTCGGCCATCTCAAAGGCCTTGCGTTTGAGTGCCCCCCCGGCCTCAGAGCTTGCTCCAAGGCTGTGAGATTGGTAGCTGTAACTGCCCCCCACCATGGTCGGCCTAGGCGCCAGAGGAGTTGGGGCACTAATCCCAGATGGCAGGTAGGAGGCACTGGGGTGGCTGTATCCAGAGGACAGGCTGGTTTGGGGGTAGCACCCTGGGGGGTAGTTGTAGACAGGAGTGCTGGCGCTGTAGCTGGGCACTAGAGTGGGTGTGGCCTGCAAAGTGTGTAGAGGGGCAGGGGGAAGTGCTGCACTGGGCTGAGGGCAGTATCCTGAAGACAGGTAGGTGCTGTTGTAGGCAGGAGGATATTCCTGAGATGAAGGGGCATTGCAGGGGCCAGCACCGCTGTAGCCTGGCTCAGAGGCCAAGTTACTGCTCACTACTGCCACGCTTCCTGTGGCCGGGATGCCAACAGATGCAGAGCCCACCTTGGCACCAGTTAATGCCTCCAGTCCAGGGTAACACTCAATGCCCTGACCCAGAGCCCAGGGCTCAGGTTCAGTCTTCATGAAAGTTCCGGGCTCAGAATACGTCCCTGTGGCAGGACGGTCATAGGAAAGCTCCAGACCTGAGTACTTCTCAGCATAACGTTTGAGTAGAGAGGAAGCAGTCAGAGCTGATATGTCATCACTGGCCCAAGGATAACCTGCAGGGGCAAAGCCACGGCGGGCAGCTGTAGAGTAGGGGTCGTTTTTGTGGGCAGATGGCGGTGAGGTGGTAGAGGTGACATCTAGGTGCTGCTCAGGCCACTGAGATAGAGGGGCAGCGTGCTCCGGAGACCAGTGCATCTTCAACAGACCTGACAGGAACAAGATCAAAGCAGAATTAGACAACACAATTATCAATTCATATATTGAATGTTTTACATTTCAAGGATATTTTTTAGTATAGTATACCAAAATATAGTATAGTATAGTAAACACTGGGCTCTAGTTAATATCTGCCCTCATAATTGCCTTGACTAGCAAACTTTTCCAGAGTCATGTCAATGCTTAGCCCATGCTCTTTAACACAGACTTATCCAGGCAGGGGCAACAGTTCTAATCTTTATGTGAAGCCGACAACATAGCCCCCAGCCTGGTCTCCACGGCGATAAGCTTCTATCAGTGAGCACACTGCCCTGTGCTTTCGCCTCTCTCACATTGGGGCCATTGTTGTCTCTATGTGACTCTCTTAGTCCACAAAGCCACCCCCACTGAGCGTGTGATCTAATTCGGCCCTAACCTCAGAGGTCTGCCGGACAGGAGGAATAGAGGGGTAGAAGGGGTAGTGTGTTGAGCTTTTTTTCACACTACGCAGAGAGACTAGATCAGCATATCTTTGAATACTATTACAAGTGTACCAGTTGATTGCACTGTCAGATTTTCACGTGCCATTTGTGATTATACATGCACATTTAGACAAATAGAGTAATCCGCTGGTTTAGTGGTTGGTTGCTTTTGCTTGGCTTTTGCAGGCCTTCTCTTTTTGAACAGGCATTAGACTGACATTCCATGCATTGCAGAGTATTATTAAACTGTCCTGACCCCAGGCCTAGGCCAGAGGGGCTTCCCTTGAACAGCACTGTCAGATGAAGAAGCCCCTGTCCCAGTTTCACCAAGAGAGGTGTACAAATAGGACAATTGTCTTAATATGTTTACTGTAAGTTGGCACATGATAAGTTCCCTTGGAGGCGCAGGGCATAATTTTTTTATTTTCTTTGGTGCCATTCGGATTAATTGATAAAAGCAATGTGAGGCATATTATTAATTTTCTTATTTTGAGAAATGTTCCCACTTTAGAGGAAAGATTAACATGTTGTATCATAGGTTTGTGTCTTCCTGTTATCAGTTATAGCATGTTTTATTTTGAATTACTGACTGGTTTTGCCTATAAAATAAGAGAAATAATTGAAAATGCCCTATATAACTTGCCAGAGGCCAAGGTGACACAATATTTGTTTTGGCCAAAGTAACTGAAACTGAAAGATAGTTAACTTGCAACTATATATGAAACACAGGAAAACACAAGATCCAATTAACAAGTCTAGAATTAATAAATGATTGAAGTAATTGCTGATTGCTGACTAATTGTTATAGTTCTACTCAAGCCTGTGTCTTTCGACATGTTTTATATATAGAGCCAAAATTTTTATTCAAAACAATGCTAAAATAAAATAGAGCTGGAAATATAAGCAGCAGTAGCAGGTGTGAGGATGGTCAGATTCATTATCTCACACTCACACACACTCCGTCAAACGTCTGTCTACATTTGGCTTATACCAGGCTGTGTCACATGTTCACTCGGACCACCAGATGGGCTACAAATGATCCACATGTAGATCCCTAAATTAAATGATCCTTTAGCCCAATAATCCCACTCATCCAATCCATCGCAACACTCTTGACTAGCACAAGCTGTGGTCTGAATGTGAGAAATCCCTGCCCTTGGGAATTCTGCCTGGTCCCGCCAGCACATATTTATACCTGGCAGACCCCCCCCTAAAAACACTCAAAAGGAAATATAACAAATATATGAGATATTCCTGTGTGTTAACCAGTGCCTGCTGAGAAGTTCCTCACTAAAGACAATTCTACAGACCCGTTGAATTGAAAAATTAAGAATCATGTTTATGCTGCAGCAGCTGCATTTTCTTCCTTCCCTGATTTGAAGATCTAAGGAGAGTTTTTTTGGGCAATGTAGACAAAATAGACATGAACTTTACAAGACTTCTACAGACTGTTTAGATTTAATTCAGCCACGTATGCAATCCCCGTCACCTCAGGATATATTGTTAATTTGATTATAAATCCTGAAACAATAACATTAACATATACAATAACAATAACTGGTAATAATAATAATAAATATGTACTGTATGTATATACTTTGTCTGACAGAGTGTTAACCTTGGATGCGAACAAGGTTGCTCTATGCAGTAACAGAATCAAAAACTTAACAAAATGCAGATTTCTTGTCAATGCAGACAGACACATAGAGTCATCAGACTGCTACTCACTGGTCATGCTAACTGCAGGCATGAGCAAAGCAGCATCGTTTGCCACTTTGCTCTCAGTGTACTCCTTGCACCTCTTCTTTGCCCGCTGGTTAAGCTGTCTGGTAACGTATCAGACATATTCCATTGCAGTGATCTAGTGTGTCTAGAATCCTCACCAGGATTCAGAGGAGGAATGTGAAAACTAAGTGAATTGAAGGTTGACTTAAGAGTTGAAACGACTGGTGTGTAAGTTGGAATGTCTACGTGGGTGTAAAACCAGACTGGGGGAAACCAGACTAATGATGGATTAGAGTACCAAAGGCTTATGAGAGTATCAGTGCTCAGTGACAACCTGACAGCCGTAGGCAAGAATTTAAAGAAGCATCACCACTGGTGAGCACACTTCTATTCCTTATACTTACAGCAAGATTGTGAATCAGATGCAGTTTTATTTTAAGGTGATGTCCAAAGTGAATGTATTACTTCATAATCGGAATCGAAAAGGGATTGTGCACTGCAAAGGTTCTCTCAGGACATATCAAATTAAATAATATAACTTTGCCATGTTTGCCTGTTTCCACAAAATGCCTCTTTTTGTTTAACTAGTGCTAGAGCATGAGACATCTGTGTCAAAGTGAGGATATTAGGGACGACGGTAGTGGGTATTAGGAAGGATGAGTGAGGGAGCCCCTAACCCTTATCTAGAACCTTATATTGTCTCAGAGCGTGGAAACAGCCCTGCAGCCTCGGCCATGCCTGGCTTACCAAGGGACAAAGATGAGTTCTAAGCTGGCTTGGTTCTATGACAGCTTTCTTTAATCATTGTGATTATCATACTGTTATTCAGCACCAGATTTTCCTCTTTTTTTCTGCAGCATTTTGGGTAATGGACAGATCAAATGGATGGATGTGAAAGGTGAAATCTTTTAGAACTGCAACTTTATGTCATTACTTTTGCACAGAAAATTGTTATGTAAGCTGTGCTTGTCTGTCTCTGTTTGAGTGATCTTGCACAATTAATTTAATGACACACTTATTTCCCCAGTGTCTACCTTCACTACCTCCATTTCCCACCATCCTCCTTTTAGAGACATTGCAGATTAGTTTTAGAGCTGGAGATCTCAGTTTTTATAAGCAGTGCATATCAATTTTTACACTTTGTTTCATTTTAACAAAGGAACAAAAGAACAATGTCTTAATTTAAAAAGAATTGTCAATCAAAACAGATGCTACTTATCACTGATAGTAAAGTTGTGAAAAGTACTAGAATATAATACTCAAAGTAGTGTTTTTAGAATACATTTTAAACACAGTTTTTTGTAACCTCAGTACAGTTAACCCCAAAAGAGTACAAATCGAAGACAATTAAACACATAACCACATATAAATAAAACTATTTGGTAGGTTTGGTAGGTTGCTTTTTTAACTGTGGTGGGTTAAAAAAGCAAGGTACATACTGTAATTTAAACAATTGCCATTGTGCTATAAAAGCTTGCACAGTTTTACACATTACATAGCATGCACACAGGAACAACACTTTTTCATTCTTCTTGTACATAAGAACCAGTATATTGTCCCACTGTAAACACTCCATTTAGCCTCCCTGTCCCACAATGCACCTCTGATTTTTCCCACATTTTGAACTGAAACATGCTCTGCTGTCAAAGCTTTGACAGAAACAGAGACAACATAAAGGTATTCACACATCTCACTGAAGGTGAAAATTCATAAAAAATGGAGCAAAAGTAGACAGCACTGTTGAGGACCCAACGTGAGCATTTTGACTTTTAGCATTTTTCCACACCATGCATTTAACAGCTCTCCCCTGTTAATCACATAACATCAGGTTGTGTTTGAAATTTGTCACTTTGCACAATTACAAGTGATTAGATCACTGATTGAGTAATTGTTTTAACTATGCTGAGGTACAGTAATGCTAACCATTACCTATGTTGTCAACCTTTGCCTAAGTCATTCTCAATTTCACAGTATTATTTTTACTCAATAAAACTCCACACCTGCTCATATGGTTGGTGTGTTGCATAGAAGGAAAAAAAATCCTTAAAACTTAATCCCCTGTAGCATAACATCAAGTGTTTCCCCTCTCTATCGCCCTTATCTTTCAATGATCTGGAACAGCTCAAATACTGTAAGTGATGTTATGTGTAAAGCTTGAATAGCAGCATCACTGTAGGTAATGACTCATACTAGAGTTTTGAGTTTGATTTCAATGCCTTCCTAAATGTGTGAAGATAACTGTCAAATCGACTTCTTTCCCATACACAAACCAGTGATAGTTGTGGTAAAGTTATGCATAAAATGTGTAAATTTCTAACGGTTTCTTGTGATGAGTAGAATTAACTTATGCCTCGCACCTTTTTATGCACTTAGTGTCAAAGCAGAAGTACATGCTGTGAGGTGTAGTCCTGCCGATGTAGGTAATACAATACTTTGCATGGCCCCTGCCAGAAAACTCCAAAGAAGAAAGAGTAAGGCAAGATGTTCCTGTACATAGAAGAAAATGTCTTTTCCTCTTTTCAGGAATACTTCAGGTGATGAGCTGTTTCTGTCTGATACCAATGTTCTGTTAAGGAATTTAATATTCAACAAGACAATGAGAAAAGTCATTTGTATTTGGTGAAATACTTGACACATAAACATAAACAAGTCTAGTAAAAGAACACTGACCGCCTAAAATGCTCAATTAGATCAAAGTAGAGGCAGATTAAAAAAATACTTTGTCAGTGAAGTTGTGTAATTTCTTCACTCGATCCATGTGAAAGTCTAACAGATATAACCTAGCCAAATCAGCATTTTCCCTGAATCAATCCCTGCTCCCATTCACACAATACCCCATGCAGGGAATGTTGCGGAACATATCATGGACTGCGGGTGTTAAAGGGGTGTTAAACTCAAAAGTACCTTTGCATCTAACTGATCTAATGCAAGCATGACTTCAGTAATCTGTGCAGAGCAGGGAGTTAGGTCACATTTCTCTCCCACATCTGCCTCTTTATCAAACTCTACACAAAGATACATGCCTCAGGATGCACCAAACAGGAAAATATGCACTATTTATGTGAACTATGGGTGTATGTATACACCAATGTGAAAATCTGGAAAATGGGGTGCTTGCAAACAGCAGCCTGATCCATTCAATAAATAGGTGAACTGATGAAATAACTTTTAATTTTTAATGCTTTCTAGAGATTACTTTTAATGAGAATTTCCATCGATCGGATATGCAGCAAACTCTCGAATCTCACCAATGATGTCCTCTGTCAAGGAGACACAATTATGCAAGTCATGGGTGTTTTCTCAGTGTAGGCAAGTTTCACTCGTCGTCCACAGCGTGGTCAGTGTGAGTAATTAGGGGTTGATTAGATGAAAGTGCATGTGGGGGAAGGGTCTTGACTGAAATGGAATTTGGGGGTTGTGGAGCATCAGAGGTGGCTGGTTGGCTGAATAAGGAGTGGAAACAAAAATCTCCTTTCTGCAGCTAAAAGGGTCTCTGTTAGTACTTCTTTCCACTCACAATAAACAAAGGCCTACATTTCCTCAGTATTGACATACACTCAAAAATACACACACAGGCAGACACATACAGACACAAGCACTCTTACTATACTGTTGCTTTAGAGCAGTGTTCAGCCTCAGCTGGCCAACAGGCAGAAGAGCTCTTGGTCATCCACCGGATGAGTCAGGCTGCTGGAATGCCTGGAATCTAACCTGAGATCTATTTACAAAGCACATATCCTCTCTATATGCTCAACACGCACTGTCCACTACAAGACTCATGGAAAGAAGCATACTCAAGTGCTGATACATGGCCCTGTCCGCTGTTTGCACATTATTGGATGATTTGTATTAGTTAGAGTTAATTCATTCCAGTACTTGTAAGATCAATACAGAACACATTTGAGGTAAGTGGCATATGAACATACATGGACCATGTCAGGCTTCCTGTTGCTATAAACCACACAACACACAAGTTTTTGATGCTTATAGAGTAAATGGGGGTCATATTGTCATGTTACCACTGGCCATTATCTACAACGCTGAAGATGAAGTAGGCAAGAAGGATCTGCTGGGCAGAAATCCCACCCTTTCTTTCCTTTTTCCCCTCCCCCCTATTTCTCCAGTCCAGCACAATCCACAGGGCCAATCAATTACAGTAGCATATAAAATTTTTTTTTTTTTTTGAATTTCCTTACAATTTTCATTTTTTTATTCATTCTAAGTCACAGCATTGAGCCCCTTCCTTTCCTCGGTGCCATCGTAAAGACAGGGCTGTGTGTCCGATCTTCTGTGGTCAGTTGTTCCCCTCCCCCGCTCCTTAAGCTCACACACATGTGGCAGAGGATGGCCTGGCCCCTCTTCGCTTATTGTGTCCACCCATATATCAGGCTGCAGCTGACCAGTCTCTCCCAGCGTCCTCTCCATCTGCCCTTCACTTTGCTCTTTCTCCATTGCTCCGTCATTTCACCACTACCGGCAGCAACACAGGCCTCAACCTCGCCGTGTGCCCCAATTAGCTTAACAAGCTTTCTATGAACGTGTGTAGGACTACTGTGTGGGCCACGTTTGTTTGTCCCTCTGTACAGGCCTAATGAAAAGCTGGTGACATCGGCCTAATAACGAGCTGACTTTCATTTAGAAGGATCCCTTCACCCTAGTAATGGAGAGCTAAAAGAGGGCTAATTGCTCATTACTCTTTTCACGTCACACTGTCATCAGTATGGACAGGGCACATAATTGTATGTTTCCTTGTTCGTCTGTACAGATCAACCGTGAATGTGTGCATCTTTGAGAATTGTATGAGAGTTGTGCTTACCAGCAAACGTCTATGTGTTGTTGAAGTCTGTGTAAAATCTGACGTGACCCTGTGAGTCTTTTTGAGGGAGGAATGTGACATTTGTACGCTACTGAAGCTTCCTTGCTGTCTGCTCCAAAAATCCACTGAAGATCTGTGTTGTAAAAAAAAAAGAGTAGAAATATATTCCTGTTGCATAATTCCAATCAAGATAGTGTTGTAATCCTGTTATAGCTTAGTTTAATCAATATCCCAATCAATATGAGCGTATTCATCAGCGTGGATAGCAACCTCTCACGATTAGCACATATACAAGCCTGGATTAAACGGTTATGTGTCACAGAGATTTATGTGACTTAATCTGATCTCTACATATGAATAAATTGTATACTAACAGAGAAGACCCAGTCTGATTTTCTATAGTTATCAGACTGGGTCTTCTGGGTTTTATTGAATTGTGTAAAGGAAGTTGCTTTCGACGCAAAACAACAGGTTATCCCAAGATTTTTTTAAGGTACAATGGTGTTGGCATTGCTTGTATTTTAAATACACACTTAAATTTATAAAGAAAAGCACTGAATAAAGTCTTGGCTCCTTAGAAAATACAGAAAGCGATGCTCTAGCATCCGTCAGTTTAGAGAAATTATTGCCCCTCTATATTCACATGCAGGGGCTGAAATAGCAGCGACTGAACACTTTCTGTGAAATTCCTCAATGCAAAAGCCGGGAGACTCAGCTGTTAAAACCATTAGCATATCTGCCTTCTCAAAATGACTACTCACCCCCCCCCGCACACACACACACCCCTCCCAGGCTCTTCTCTTTCCCCAGATGAGCTGTGGACAAAAGCGGAGCCAAACGAAAAGAGCTTGTACAGAAAAATGTATCTAAGTTACGATGCCGGACAGACTCATCATCAGACATGGAGCAAGCAGCACGCTGACCCAAACACAGGCAGTATATGCACACGTTAAACGTAAAGCTTACTGTATGGGACGACTGGACTGAGCATTCTGCAGCCCTGGCCCAGGGTGAAGAGGAAAGGACCCGGTCCCCTTGGTGCTAGCGAGGGCCCAGCTGCATGCTGCAGGCTCTCCAAGGACTGCTGCTTGTCCTGCTGCTGGCTCGGTCAGTGACTGGACTTTTGCTCCCCTCCATGGCTCATTTCACAGTCCAACACCACTCCGATACTCCACCTGAAGAAAACACAATAATGACTATACTGTCGCTTTACATTTTATACACTGGCAAACGCATAATGTAATATATATATACATATTCCTCTGAAATTGTGGGAAAAATCCCCTGAGAAACACATGAACAAAAGGCAAGTGACAAAGACTAATTATTTCTTATCCTCAGAATTTTGTCTCCTCAGTTTTTCCATCTGTTTACTTGTGTGTCCACACATGCACGTGTTTGAGTGACAGATCCAGGATCGGTTGAAGGCTAAATGGTGTGACAGAGAGGGGCTTTCAGCCTCTGACCGCAGAACTGCACAGCCAGGAGAGACAAGTTTCTAATTCCAAAAGCCACCAGTGTTTCTGTGCAACAACCACAGCGGCAAAAGGAACTTTGTCCTGCGCAGAGAGCAAAGGAAGCTGTCCGAATGTGTCCGATGTTAAATACATGAGTTCTTAGGACATAAAACAGCCAGGCTACATTCACACATTGCAGAGAAATAAGCCAGAACGCCATATGTGTGGATTTGGAAAAGACACTATGAGGAACACTTGAGTAAACAGAAGAATGGGACGTTTAAGAGGGCAACACGAGGACAGAGCAAAGAGCGCTGGAAATGGCAGAAATGAGCAGAAAGAAGCAGAAAACACATTGTCATAAATGCTGAGAGAGACTGAAAAGCTGTACCTACCTGATCATTCAGGGGATTTAGCTCACAGTTTGGGCAGTTCAGAAGGTAATCCACTCTTCTTCCCCCCAAAAAATACAAGTACAGCAGGGAACCGACGTATACGTGCGTGTAACTGTGTATATGTGTATATGTATGTGTGTGTGTGTGTGTGTGTGTGTGTGAGGCTTGTACTCTCTTCCAGGACCCTATCCCTCTCTCTCTCTCTCTCTCTCTCTCTCTCTCTCTCTCTCTCGCCCAGTGACAACAGAGCAGCACACACATCCCTTCCCCCACCCGGGCCTCCCCTCCCCTCCCCCCGCCTCTCTTTTGTTAGCCCTATTTGAGCAGGAAGGGAGAGAGAGAGAGGGAAAAAGTGACCCATCATGCCATGTCACAGGCATGATTTCCCATATTTCCCCCTGCTGCGTGCGTGTGTGGACCTATGATGTTCCGCATGTGAACAATCTGTGTATGAATACCAATTGCACTCATGTATGCATGTTTTTTTGTTTGTTTGTTTGTTTGTTTTTTTGCAGAGCTTCAGTGTGATGAATGAACTTGTGGGACACACACTGCTGAAAAATAGTGAATTTTCTCCTTCGCCTTCACATGAGAAGTTCAGTTATTGTCAATGACTCGTATTGATCTGGCACATTGATCTTATGATGCTGGGAGGGTGGGGTCGAACCAACCATGTCAATATTACCTAATTCCTGTAGTACCCCATCCCCCGCTACCCACAAACAGTAGCCTGCACACATGCATGGGCAGCAGCGAATGACCTCCACATTGGCCTCAAACCTTTGACTAAGAAGCAGCTTAATTTCTTCACCTGTAATTCATCAATATCTCTTATCGGAACGAACACCTGGTGCTTTTTTTTTTTTCTTCTGAGGGTTCGGTGAACTCTTTCCTTCCACAACCTATGTTGTTGTAACCCCAGTCCGCAACATGTAGAAACACAGCTGTGGTTTCTGCATTTAGAGTTATGGAGGAGGAGGAGGGACAAGCGGGTCCACTCCTTATGTTACTGTGCTGTAAACACTCAAGGCCCCGCAGGACACAGCGCTCCTGCTTTCACTGCTCTCAGCTCCAGGCCCTGTCCCGAACACACACACACACACATACGCAGCACATGTCCGACATGTGTGAGCCATACTTCAGGAGGTGGTTGTTCACCAACTGTAACCTCTGTGAATTCATCACAGGCCCTAATCAGGACTATAATTACAGAGCAGTGTTCTAATAACACCGGGTCATTGTAACCCCGGCTTGTGAAGAAAAAGCACTGTGTCATCCGAGAGCGCTGCGAGTTAAATTGTTGCCAATCACAGCAGCGGAGGCGGAGACTCATTACAAGACCTTTCATCAGGTGACTCAGAGGAGTAATGGCTTGTGCAGCGCTCAGCTCTTTCTGCCCCACCTGCTTTGCTGACAAACGCTGAAAGCCAAAAAAAAAAAAAAGAAAAACACACACACATCTGAGGGGAAACAATACATCTAAACAATCCCAAATGTGCTGTGGAGTCTGTTCTTTTCAGCTTGGATAAGGTACACCGATTTGATACATTCTCAGTGGAAGCCCCCAGATGTGGTCTCTCGTTACGTCAGGAGCGCTTCCCCATGCAGGCATCCGGCCCGAAGCGGGTCACTGGGACAAGCAGAGGGACAAAGGGCAGCGCGTGTGCTAATGGCAGCCGAGCAAAAAGGTGCAGCTGAGAGCAGGTTGGAGAACAGGACCCCCCTTTATGTCATAACCATTGGAACAGGTATAATACAAACACCGAAAGACTGATTTCCTCACATGCATGCACACATATAATGGAAAATCGGACATGGTAACTCTAATCCCGGGTCCCTTTGGCCCCGTGGGTGGGAAAAGTCACATGATAGCACCCCAGGGAAGCTCAGCTGTTTGCCACTCTAATTCTGTCTCAGCAGCTGACTACTGGCTCGCTGCCCTGCCGAACAGTCCCAGTGATGATAATAGTGCATGTGTGCATGTGTGTGTATGTGTGTGTTGGAGGAGGGAATGGGGCTACTGATGAAAATAAGCCCCTATCTAGTGAAACCAGACTGCTCTTGTAGTTTTAGTTCAGAAACTTGAATTAGCACACTGCCAAGCATGTTCACAAGTGGACACAATAACATCGGTTGAATTAGAAACCGTGGGAAGTAACAAAGAGGGAGAAAGAACAAAACAGGAAGAGGAAACCTTTGGAAAGACCAGGAAATGTGCATATTGTCTCCCGTGGGCAGCGTCATTACAGCAGCGGGCTTGTATTGAAAGGTGAAACAACTATAACTGTTAAACCAATCCCATTGAAAGAACAAAACTAACACTGAATTGATCAAACTAACAAGTATCGCCTGTGTAGTCAAAGTCTGATCTACCTCATTGTTTGTCCAAAAACTACTCATTCCACTGCATTTCTTCTTTATTAGATATTAATTAATAAATGTTAATGTTATACAGCGTTGTGCTGCACCAAATTTGTGTTATGCCATGTTTAAAAATAATCCTCAGCAAATGCACCATTTACCCCCATCAGCATATCATTGTTACAGCTGTCAGCTGTTTTGGGAATTTGCTGTGCCTTATTTAATTTTTTTTTTTAAAGGTGCATGTCTTCAGCAGAATAAAAATCAGCATTTAGTGATAAAGCAATGATACAAAATGATGTGAGCTATACTCCATTGAGAGATATTGGTTCCAAGTTCATTAAATTAAAAAAAAAAATGTTTCATGTTCTGTATACAACTCCTAGACACATAGACTGGATGCAAACATAGAGACGTGTACTCTCATTATGCTATTAACATGACAAGCGCTGATGTTGTTTAGTGTTATTATTATTGGCTCTTTCCATTCTGGAAAAGATAATATTGACTCAGGGCGACATCCTTAAGAAAATCGATAAGATACTTGGCACACACTACCAGCACATGTATGCACACGCGAACGCATCATGTCCTTCTTCTCATCAAGGTCAGAATGTTAATTAACCAGCCTCTTCTTCAAAATACTGTTCAAGAGCACTCATGTCCCAGTGACTTCCACTACAGCAATGGCAGTATCTGTCCACTGGCAGATCTACCTCTTCTTTCATTTTCACTAAACATAATTCAAGGACTATTTAACTGGTAATGAAACGTTCTCAATTTGATGCCGATGCCTCTGTATGACCTACACACGCATGCAACGCTATCAGCGAGGAGACACGTCTATACAGCCATGTTTAATGCCGGGCGTGGAGGAAGGATTCCCTGCGAAATAATGGCCTAAGTCATTAAAATTAAAACGATTTCTCATGACAGAGTGCCAAGGAGCTGAGCCGGGAGCTCATTGAAATATGTCAGAGCCTGAAGAGAGAAGCTGCTCTGTATTCAGATGGTACAGCAGCGAATACTTCCTCATTAGACAATAGCCAGACAACCGACTCATGATATAAAATTTATGTTTCCCTGGCTATCGTATTTCCTTCAACCATTGCCATACCTGAGGGTGAATGAGCACACCAGTGTCCGTACTTGTTCAGCCAGCTAAATTATCTCTATATTTCAGACTGTGGATGTTTTAAACCAGAATCAGACAGTGTACACCAGAGTTAATCAGTTTGTTTAAGCCTGAAGTGGATGCAGGTTGATCAGAAGTTGCATTCAGCTTCAATTTTAATGTCTCTGATCACAAAAATTAAATATTACAGAACAAGTCGATGAACCAACTGCAGACAATCATACCTTATATTTATACAGTAATTGATAATCTGATATTATTATCTGTGATAGATGTTTGTATCAGTTGAGTATTCACTCGAGCTGAGTCTTACAACACTTAAAACAGTCTGTGATGGCGCTGGCATGATCAAAACTCGTGCCGTCGCAGCATAAAAACAGGCAGGTAGAGCAGTACTGTCAGCCTCTGTTGAATGCATTGACTCTGTGCCAGGTTTTGTCTGATGTCGACAGAGCAGATCAAACTAAGTATTATACTAACTAAGTGCATTAATATATGCTAAATGGGACTATGATAAATATTTTCCATATGTGATTTTCTCTATTTGGGTAAACTTGTGTCTAATTTGATAATTCCTGAATGTCAAAGAGGAAGAAATGGCCTGATCAATAAATCTGTGGGTTTTACTGAAAAAACAGTTACCACACTTTAATTCTGTGCACATTTTTCATGTGGTACATGAAGGCAAAATCAAAAGTATTCAAAAAGAGTCAAACTAGCCCAAGACTTCCAAGGGCTCCTCACCATAAATAGATTAATTACTTCATCATCTGTATTTTGAAAGAAAAGTGTTAAGTTTTGTTTTTACTCTAAGTCACTTCCTCTAACTAGCCCAATCAAAAGCTTTTACCACGTTTGTCCACAGAGGCAAAATCAACAGAGCGAGTGTGAAAAGGCAATAATAATCAAGCATAAAGTAAAACACTGACCACAATTACACTGACGAGAAAATAAAGAGGAGGTTTTCAAATGAAATCAACAAAACAGACGACACACTGAAACACCATTCAGAGAAGCTGACTGCATGTGATCGCACACACACACACACACACACACACTTGCCTTCCTCTTACAAACACACACACACATGACTGCGCACCACAACCATGCAGCACAGTTCTCCATGTTAGAGTGGCTTATTGTTCTCCGGTGTAGAGAGCACAATATCCAAGTCTAGTAATAGAGGTTAGATTAATTGCTGACAAATCTGTATTCAGCAGTTCCCTTTCTTTCTGCTTGACAGATTTATGACAGAGATTGATGGAGGGGAGGGAAACGCCAGGAGCCGCCTCTGTTCAGCCAGAAAAGAGGACAACAGCTCAGTGAGTCACACAGAAACAGGGAAAAGAAAAAAGAAAAAAAAGCCCAACTGGGCTGTTTTGGTTTAATCTTCCACATATCCAATGATTTTGCCTTTGAGCATGTAGGAGATATGTTGCATGACCATTTTGTTTCTCTCACATTTAAATGTAAACGCCATTACATGTTAAAGTTTTAAAAAATTAGGAATTTTAAGTCATACCTCAGAATGGCTGAGGTCTTTTTCACAGACCTCCCTTTGAATGGTCATAAGAGGAAAGACACAGGTGTTACTACTAACATTAACAATGGCTCTGTTCTATTTTAGTGTCCCAGTAAGCCATGTCAGTGTGACAGGGTGCACAATACTAGCACCCAGAACCCCGAACAGCTAAATAGCCCTCATTAATCATAGCATTTACACTCGTTTTTTTTTTTCTTAGCAAATGCCGGACAAACAAGTTGCACCTTAAAGTAATAGTTTTAGACTTTGTGGGTGCTTTTACATTTCAGTGTTAGCAATTTTTTTTCATCTGGGACAAAGAAAAGCCAAGGCTTTACAATATGGTGCACAGTGGAAGCAACTGAGGAAGAGATTGAAATTAAATTTTTGACAAATCGCTAATTGCAGGATAACTTCCCGTCACGTAGTATGATGTTATTAGAGAACAGAACTGGAAAGACTATGTTTGTAAAAAAAATAGAAAATCCTTGGCATACAAACAAATTTCTTCACAACTTAAAAAATGGAGCAGCCAGAGCAGTGCAATTCATAATTAATTACACGCTTACACAGCTTTTTTTTTGCACCTTTAGGTAAAGTCAAACATGTTTCATTTCACTCTATTTCAGTCTGTTCTCTGTTTTAGTAACTCATCAATTGACTGACTTAGTGTTAACAATGCATGACTATTCATTCCTCACATGCTCCTCAGTAACAATGCATCATTTTGTTTACCATACTTTAGTGTGGTACCAACTGAATAAACCTTTTGTTTTCAAATTATTTAACATATATTTTTTTTTAACTTTGATTTTTATACACAGCTGTTATTATAATTATTTATTTCAACTTTTTTTTTCACTTCCATGGCTTAGTGGCAAGCTTGCAAACCCACAGGAGCACAGAGCATGCCATTGAGATCATTAGTCACACCTCCTCCTGCAAAAGCTAACTCAGTGCACAAACATTCTTAAATCAACTGAGATCCCGCATGGTAAATTAATGACTTTGCAAACTATTTGAAAACCATTAGCACTCCCTAATGACTGCTAATCATTTAGCATTTTCTGTCAGCTCTGCCTAAGAAAACATGGTTTGCAGTCTGCATTCCAGCTCCAGTTGGCTTTTTAGCCTCACAAAAAACCGCAGGACCTTAATGTGAACACAAAGGGTTTCTTTGAATGCTCAAGTCTGACAACAGAGATACGTGGGAGAGGGTCCCTCCTCAACTGAATGGCTCTAGGCTGAACATTCACTCAGATAATAATTAATGCAAAACACAGACAGGCTGAAGGACATAGTGGGTAAATATGATGTATACTGTGACCAGCTGGTAACATTCAGTATGTTGCATGTGGGGGATCCACAGTTATGGTTAATGGATCAGTCTAACATTTTCATTGAACATGTCACAACTAACAGCTCGTCAGATTGGTCGAATCCAGATCCCGCCAGCTGTTTGTAATCAGGAGCATTTGGGAGTCAGGATCACGTGACACCCTGAAGGCACACATGCACACATAGATACACACATGCAGGGTGCAGTGCGTCCGTAACATCACAGCCCTTCCCACAGGCCAGCCAGGATCACCTCCAGATGTGCACACCATGTTCTCACCTCAGGATTAAAACTGGGTGGGGGGTGAGGCATAAGGAGGGAGTGGACAGTCCAATGAAAATTCAAACTAGAGGCTGGTAGAGAAAGTGAGAAGGGAGAACACGATTTAGACTACTCATGTGTGATAACAGCGTTTATCTTTCTTAAAATGACGTAACAGCCTTGAATTTAAATAAATATTAAGGTGACAAAGTCCTCAAGGGCAAATTCTCAACGATGGACTCTGCTGCCCCCTTGTGGTGTAAGAGATTTAAATCAAAACACACGGGCTACCCAATGTTGCAGTGGAGTGTCTCTTTGTGTTGTCCAGTCAAATTATTTAACATGAGGAAATAATTCAGGCATCAGATCGTTTCATTTCAAATGTAATGATTTATTTTTAAATTTTTCCAAAATTAAATTACATATACATATAAAACATGTAGAATTATTTCACTCAAGACTAGTGGTTGAAGAGACAAGGCGACACTCTTCCTATAGCTCCAAGACTATAGGATTAATCTCACTGCAGTGCAGCTGTTGTTGAATGCTCGAAAACCTCTTGCTTTCTAACATTACCCTCCCTCATCATTTCTTTCTCTTTCTCTCTTCTGTCAAACTGGCAGTGTCCTTGAAGCAGACACAACTTTCTCTCATATTTACCAGAAAGATGTGGCCTCACGTGATGCACAGTATTCATGTTTGTATACACACAAAAATGAAGCAGTTATTCAGGCAGGAGAGAGGTTCAAACACACGTCTCTTGCTGTATTTCTTGTAAGACATCAAAATAGTACAATTGTACAAAATGGGACAAAGAAATTAGTTTTTCATTGACAGCCTGTGCCTCAAAAAGGGCTTTAAATGTCCTGTATGTGGTCAGATGTGAGGTCATAGGCCAAAAATGACATGTAGTACATGATAGGCACACACGTACAGCACATATATTTATACTCACGTCCAACAAAACTGGTGACCTCTCATGGTCATACGTATTTGTGGTAAACCTACAGTAAACTAAAGGCCTTTACTGTATGTCTCCCATACATTCACATATACATTAATGAGTGAAAATCAAACTGAAGACACGTGATGCTCATCAAAATTACTTGTACAATTGCTAAATATGTAATTTCAGTTAAAGCACATCTACTCTGGGTGTTTAAGTGTTTTTCACAATTTAGTCTGGTTTATTACAGGAACATTTCGCAATTTTTTTTCTCAATATATACACAACATCTGTTTGCACTCACTCATGTGATTTAGAATCTATATTTACACAATTTAATAATATTTAGCCATGCTATTCATTAGTAGTTTAGTTACGGGTCCTCAGAGACACAAAGACTTGTCACGTTCAAATGTCGAGGCAGAAGTACATGGCAACAAACACCAAACTTTCATGTGTGTCCTGGAGGAGGTATTACTGCATATGATAAATTACCTTTCTTGTGCACTTGGCTTTTAAATCACTTGAATAGAACAGATGGAGAGTATGGAGGAAGTAGCCTTGAAAATGTCTCTCAAACAACTACTGACAACTGATGTTTCATCACACGGTAAAAGCAATTTACAGTTTTGATTATTTTGATCTCCAAAAATAAAAAAAGTCATTTTCCCTCATATAAATAAACAGTTTCATTTATAAAAGACTAAAACTCCCCATTATTTGTTGGTATAGACTGGTATGAGCAGCCACTTTTGGTGTTTGATGTAACATTAATTAACATATTGCAATGTAATAAAACAGTGTGTTTCCCGACTTGAAAAGTCTGTACTTTTGCTACAGTTTAACAAAACTCTTTTTTTTTTTTTTTTTATATATTTACTTTTCACTGCTGTGAAACAAAACTTAGTCTCATGTTATGATTGTGTAATTGTGACATCGACAGTTAGAGTCTATCATTATGAGGCTTTTATTAATTCTTTTATTCCTTTTTATGTATGACTCAGTAATTGATGTATGAGCAGTTTCAAGGCTCTTTAGGTCCTCCATCAAGAGCAAACAGACTTGTATAATATAACCTTTAGAATTTATAATATCCTTTAAGAGTCATTTATTAAATCCATTCCAATAAGTACATTATTCCTGTGCTGCATTCTTCAGTCTTTTTCACCGCTCATCTTGCTTATTATTACATATACTGTATATACAATGAGAAAAATGAACACGGAACTTCATATCTAAAATATTATTAGAATCATAAATAAATCATTTTAAAATAATTGCTTAATCTCTTGCAAATAAAATATATCACATGATCTTTGTCAACAAAAATTTCAACTACCAATAAAGTATTACTGAAGTTCACCCTTTTACACCTTAATCTCTCTGCTCGCTTTGGCTCTCATGCCCGAATGGAACTCGTTTCCTCAAGTAATTAAACCAGACATAAATCTCATAATAGAAACCATTAATGAACCTTGTTTATCCGGACTGACGTGTCTCCGGAAATCCACATAATGAAGATGTGATAATGTCAAGATATCATCTATTAATTGTGCATCACTGTTGAACTCTTCCTTTTGGCACATGTAAGGAAAGTAATTTTAGGCTTTGACTGTTGTCCTGAACTGTCTCAGTTCCTCTCAGGGATGGATAAAAAGGTTGCAATGGCACAAAGGGACCTTTTTAAACAAAGAGTCGAAGTAAGCTCAGTTGGAGGTGAAATAATATTAACTAAAAGAAAATTAAGAAAAAGAAAACGCTTTTACGCCGACACAGTTTTATTGTCCTAAATCATTTGTCTCTTTGTTTCTGAACCTGCGAATTTTAAAATCTACTAAATAACCAGCCATAAGGAAAAAGGTCACAGCAATGACGTATGAAGTAAAGAGAAACCTTTGCACCAGCATCTACACTCCATCACATACATAACATACCCAGCTTACTTTACATTGGAGCTGGGAAACCTGGTTGTTATTCCTGATGAGAGAGGGGAGAGTACAGGTTGATATTGGTGAGTGTGTGCACTCTTCTATCTTTGTGAGGATGAATTATATTTAAAATCATCATACAAATCTTCCATTTCCACCAGCATGACCGACCTTTCAAGCTTTTAGCTTTGAATAATAGCCATGGTTATATATCTATACGGGGATTGCAGCTTGCATGTACCTAATAGAAAGACACTGATCAGCTACAACATTAAAACCACTGACAGTTAAAGTGAATAACATTGACACAAACCATCCACCGTTGCAGAGCAAGCTCAGATTTCATGGCACCGGCACATCCTGATGACACCGGCCAAGCATGAAAATGAGTGCTGCCACTCCACAAAAACTGTTCAAGAACTGCCTGACGAATGTGACAAAGAGCTTAAAGTGTCCAACAAGGCTTGAAATTCCCCAGATCCATTTCTGATTAAACGTCCATGGGAAGTGCCTGGGAGATTATGATCCATGGAGGGCCCATCATGGATTGGATTTGACTCTTAGCCTAGTTAACCTGGGTTCAGTTTATGACTGTGGCCAGTTCCAGTATTGACCAGCAGAATTTACCATGGCATATTTTAAAGATGTTGCTGATAAGCTGATACAGCTAAGCAACAGTTGCTAGCTAAAAACAAACCGCCCTGACACTTTGGGGGGCATTTTTGGAGATAGACTTTTGACGCTGTGTTATTGACGGACAGACTGGCTTATTGGCATGTTGCAAAATGTTAAATCCAGAGTCAGTTTAAAATAAGCAAAACTCTCAGCTGTCTGACTCCCAGTGGCATTTACTGTGACTGTGTGTGGAGCAGCTCCAGTTTTTGTCCCTAGATTACATTCTCTGGGCGTTTTTGCTCTTTCCAAATGAATTAAAGCCAAGCTATTTGATACTATCCAATTTTAATGGTGATGCCCCTCCAGGAGATGATGGGCCCCAAAGTTTCATTCCCTCTATCATCCTTCAACTTCCAGCTAAAGCTAATGTACCAGTGTGGCCACAGCAGAGCACTAAAAGCTTCCCTCCTTCCGTGAAATTGAAAAATTTTTAGTTCAGATGGGTCTCTCACAATTATCTTAGGGACTGCAGTTGTTATTTTGCTGTACAGATCCGTATTATATACTGATAAATAGCTTATAAACAGTTTAATATTATTCTAAATATATTTATAGTCCTCTAAAAGATAGAAGGTCATATGTGTGTGTGTTGCTAACATGATCATATGTATGTTTGCAGATAGCAGGTAAAAATCATTGAGACTTGTTTGCTGAAGAGGCTGACGGTCATCGTATCCAAATTGCAGTGGGCTGTGGTTCAGAACTTCAGCCAAATGACCAGCAGAGGGCGTCAAGGCTGCGGGCATCCTTCACTCGTCTATGAACGCGATCCCCTCAATCCTGCAAAGTTAAAACATACAAATCCGGAATTTAAATGTCACCGAGCATAGTTCCGGTGCTGTACTTTTGCAAGTTGGAGCACAAAAGCAGTGAGTGATCACATTGTGTATCAGTAGAATTTTTGGGTTACAGTGGTTAGGAAAAGAGGGAATGGCCTTGCCTTCTTAGCAGCCACAGGACGAATGTCTTTTTGATTGGAGCTGAGGGATCGCCACACAGTGGTTTTAGACATTTCGTCAGATATATTAATATCAGAGGGGTCACACCTGAGGACCAAGGGGGAGGGAAAAGGAGGAAAAGAGATAAGGGAGACAGCACTGAGTGATTTGAGGATTAGGGAGAGGTCAGCATGTTAGATGCACCGGGATCTTGAAAACGGACCACCACACCCAAAAACGACGAGCATATGTAGAGACAGACAGAAAGGTGAAACTTTTCTCATGTAGTCTTGTGTGTACTCACCTTGGGTCATGTGATTTTTGGGTCTGAACATCAGGCTTGTTGCTCTCCATAGGAATCTGAACTGTATCTTCCATTTTTTCACTGAGCATGACCTGCGATTCCTCAAAAAGACACAAACATATGTTGTTAATACTTGCATGATTAAAGCATCCACATTCCCCTCCGTTTTTCAGGATTTCCATATAGACTACCTCTTCTATTTTCTTAGATACATCGTCAAGATTTTTTTTCTTCCATTCGGGCATTAAGTCATCCAGGTAACTTAGCTCCCGCTTGGAAAAGCAAAAGTCTAGTAGCTTGCGGACAAAAACCAGAGCCAGCACCTGGAGGCACAGAGGAAAAAAGAACTGTTATTTAAATGGAGCGACTGTAAAGAGGGGGGGATGTAAGCGATGGTCAACTTGCCATCATGGGGAATACGATAGCAGCAGGTGATGTCTTGATGACCCAGAGCAGCACGAGGCAGGTGAGCTGGGTAACAGTGAACAGGTGCACCTTCCTCAAGGGGACATGGCGCAGGTAGATAAAGTCTGGCTGATGCTTCGCCGGCATGCCAAACAACTTCAGACGGTCAAAGAACTGAGAATATGATGGATACGAATGCCGAACAATGGGAAGTCAAGGAAAGAGGGGACAATGAAGGAAGAGCAGGTGGTGAATATTGGAAGAGAAGGTGGGTTAATATAAATGACCAGTTCCGTTATGTTCGCCTGACAGTTCTGTAAGGCCTTACTGAAATGCAACAGAAATACAAAGATCAGGAGAGGTTCCTGTGTCACACTTAAATTACACATTACCTGGATGCCTTTTAATGAGGACACTCCCATGTAAAGAAAAACACCATACAAAACTGGCATTGGAATGAACTGCGGGAAAACAGCAAAATACCTCAATTAACATTCAGTATTTTCACTATTTCATGCTCAGTCCTGTTAGCCATCAATGTGCATGCCAGGAGGGGGCAGCATTGCATAGCGTCTCAGACTGACCTGTAGGGCTCCAGTCATAAGAACAGAGCAGCCCATGAGCAAGAAGATGATCAGACCGGTGAATCTCTGTTCTCTGATGCCCAGGAAGCGAGGCTGCTCTCCTGGGGCCGAGCTCTCCGACTCCAGCTTCAGGCTGTTGACATGAGAGATGGACAGGACTGTAGCTGCTACGAACCAGGGCAAACCCATGATGGAGCACACTGCCAGCATCACCCCAACCATCAGCAGGTCCAGGTGGTAGCCACAGCCCTTCTGCGTAACAGAGACAGAACAAGTAGGCACGTGCATAACTGAGCTATAGTCTCCAGCCAGAGGCAGCTGTATGATCTGAATTTTTAGATCTGTTTTTGTTACCAGCAGTTTGTGCTCTTTGCGATTGATGATGACAGCCGTTATCTGTTGGTCCATGAAGATGAGGATGGTGCAGAGAAGAGCAGGAATAGATGCAGCCAGGACTGTCCACCACGGGTTGCGCCCTATTGGATTGATCAGCCAACCTCGGTCGTCTCTGGTGGGCTAAAAGATCCCATCAAAGAGGAATGAGGCCCTGATTTAACTTAAAACCATGTGGATTTTTATGTCAAAGTCCACATTATTACCATATGCCATGGAGGTTATGTGAAGTTATGTACAGAAGCTGTGAGTTTGTTTGTCTGTGTGTTAGTTAGCCAGATAATGCAAAACTATTAGACATGAAAATGCACACATTTTGGAGGTAGATTCGTATCTGGTATGCAGACATTTTTTTCAAGGATGATTTAACACTGGGGGGCAGGTAAACCATTCCCCATTTTCCCTACCAAATGGAGAAATTATGATTAGAAATTTGATTTTTTGAACCACAGCACAGAGTGACCCAAGTCAAGGACTTTAAATATCACACAGACTTTGGTCTGGAAGCATTGTTTGCAGGGTGATAACATCTTGGGGGGATTATTATTAAGCCTCAGCGGATGTTCTTAGTCACTTGTTTTATTATAACCTCTACAATTTTCTTTATACCTGGAATTTGCTGGGCACCATTAACTTCTGGGAGGGCACTCCAATGACATAGTCAAGCAGAACCATGAAGGCAATGGTGAGGAACACTGCAAAGTCACTGATTGTGGAGCGCACCTGGGCACAAGGAATAAACAGTAGTTACTAAGGTGGCTTGTCTTATAGGTTAGCAAAATCACATTGGTTGATTACCTTTGTGGGGAAATAACGACTAGTCTTGAATTGTTTGAGGAAAGTGGACATGAAGAAGGTTGAGAAGAACAAAATGGTGGACCAGAAAAGAACATCTGGAGTGTAGGGGCCATGGTGGCCACATGCCGTCCCAACAAATTGCCCATGCAGACTGTGACACTCCTGTAGAGAATCAGTGGGGGTTTATTAGCCAGAACTAAATGGTGTCAGAGGACTTAGGGTACACTCACGCTAGGCCACTTGTGCAGCGCCAACGCATATTTGTCTCAGACAGTCTGGTTTATTTGACTTGTGTGAACGCTCCCCATCCTGCTCAAGAATGGTACCAGTGCATTTCCTTGGCCCTAACACGTTAGGAAGAGATGTGCTTTTACATGTTATGTAAAGTGGACATGACAATGTAAATGAATGCCTTCCATGTCTCCAGCTGTCTCCACAAAAATCAATTGCTGTAATGCATAATTGCTAAATTTGAAAATGTGAACGTGCTGCATCTGAACAAATGACTCCGAATTAGCCACAAAGTCAGTTAAGTTGCTGTCATGTTCTCTCAACATGAACATGTATGTGCAAGAGGTAACTGTGCTCGTGCACGAACAGGCTGAGGCCGGTGTGAGTGCATCTCAGCAGGGGACTGGGGAGGGGGAACAATCATGCTTCAGCTTGGTAGGAAGAAACTGGACCAATTGTGAGTGCACCCCCACAGAGAAACAAAAACCAACAGATGATTAAATTATCTACACAGCAGGAAAGAGACCTTAAATCTGCAGAAACGAGAGAAGGCTTTGGTGTGCTCAGTTACACATAAAGCAGGGAAAGGTTAATCGATTGAATGTCCTGGTCAGTGTTTGCATGAGTCCTTAAGAGGTTACCTGCTGGTGGGGGAAGGGGTAGGGTTGGTTGAATGTTAACAAAAATAAACACAGAGAGAACGCAGAGTGTGCTATCATGTGAAAGTAATGCTGAGATTAGGCGTCTGTGTGTTTCCACACAGTTATTTTACCTTGACAGTAAGGTTAGACCAGGGGACGGCCGAGGCTGTGATGTTTCTCTCACTCCACAGCTCTAAGGTTTTATTACTGGGACTATCGGGCTCTGCACACCTACAGCTACACACAGAGAGAGATACAGTGTGTGACTGACTGAAAAGGCATCAAATTAGGTCTGACATAATGGAAAGAAAGAAAGGGAGAAACAACGAGTTTTTCTCACTACGCCAGTGTGAGTTTGTCCAGATCACTATGTGCGTTGAAGGGATAGACTTCTCCCATGTGGAAGAGCTTCTCCAGGGCTTCGTAGATGAAGATGAGGCAGATGAGGGCGGCGAAAGCCTCCTCTGTGAAGCGAGTGATGTAGCACACCAGAGAGCTCGCATCAGTGGCAACCAGGAGCAAACAAAGCAGGGCCGTCCAAAGGCCGATGCAGGCCCTCAGTGACAGATAGGACAGATTGTAGTCTCTGACACAAGACGGTGAGAGAAGAGGAGGGCAGTTATTGAATCACGATAGCAAACAAATATCAGGGCCGTGATCATGAAAATGTCAGAAATAGGTTGTTGTAATTCTTACTTGCAGAACTTGAAGAGGATTTTCTCAAAAACCAACACAGGACCAGTGCTGCCCAGAATGGTGAGAGGCTGACCGGCAAACAGAGAGTAGGCTACTCCAGTCATAGAAGCCCCAAGTAAGGACTCTATGGCACTCTACAGCACACGGTGGAAATACGGAGAGTATTCATCAACATGTGGAATGTCTCCGTCTGCGTTTGCTTGTTTTTAGTGTGTCTTTAGTTTTGCTCTTACAATGCGTCCCTCCGTCGCCTCCCCTAGCAGTCCACCAAAGGTGATAACAGGAGACATGCAGGCACAGTATAGGAAGAGGAAGGAGGCCACACACTGGAGGTTCATGCCCTCCTTGAAGTCGCCCAGGTAGAACGGAGCTTTCCTCTTTATGTCCATGATCAGACCTCCAAACAACCTGAACACAGCACACGACAAAATACGAGACGAGATGTGAAGCGTTAAGGACAGCGTGGTGAACACATGCGCAGTAATGTCAGTTATGATCGTTACAAAGTTGTACAGAGTATAGAAAATCATGGATTGTTAAAGAAATACCAAAGTTTGAAATATTGCAGTTATACAACACAGTCTCTTTTCAGGCTCTAAACTAAACTAATGGCCTCCTGGCTTTAGCTGCAGACGATACGCAAACATGCAAGTGATGACTCAAGACAACACACCTAAGTAGGGTATTTCCTACGTCAACTGGATAAAAATTTGGAAAAACAACTATACTATTTTCAAATGAGGAGGCAACAAAAAAATGAAAAATAAAATTAACATAAAATCTGAAAAAATCTACACATAATTTAATCTAGGTTGTTATTAGTGAATTTCACTGAAGTGTGTTGGCATTTTAACGGCGACTCTTCCACTTTGAGGATATTTAACGGCTCTGCACCGTGATCCTCCTGCACAGGTGTTTTCATTCTCCTGACCAGACCTCTTTTCAGGGCTGTGTAGGTGGGTACAGACTGTGTTTTATTGACATCTACCTTGATATATGGTCACATATGCGATATTAGAGATTCACATGAGCTAACTGAGTTTGAGCTCAACTTTGATGTGTTTCTCTGCTTCACGTGCAGCACCAGTTTTTGATACATTTGGTCACCCCAGTAATTCGTAACATAGGTCCATGATACACTAATAAACGTAATAATGTTTAATGCTGCGTGATTGTCTCTCAGGCTGTCACATTTGGCCAGTGTGGTTGTTATTTGCGTTTCATGCCACAGCGCCTCACAAGTCCAAATTTAGATTTTGTGGACACAGAAACTGACAAACACAGTGATGAGTGCGGATCACAGCCCGAGGCTTCTGTATATCCCAGAAAATACTGAATGTGAAAGTGCCAAATCTTTGCTTTTCCATACACACGTTTTTCTTCTCATCTTGTCCCGATAGTCGACAACTGTCGGGGTAGCATTTTGCCATCTGAATTTGGTATATTTACCATGCTCGACATTCAAACATTACTGAAGCACCAAGTCTGTATAAGACACATTACTTTCCAGTTCTCTGCAGCTCTGGCCCATGATGCTCTGCATGTAGTTCTTCCTCTACCTGGCAGACTGTACCATTAGGGACTCCGGGCAACTTCCTTTTCTCCTGCACACACCAAATAACAATCCAGGAGGATAACAAAATCAAACACTGACATCGTCTTTACTTAAACAGCCACCGTTTGCTGCTTTTTGAAGCAAAAATTCCAAATCTCCACATTATTATGGCTGTGTACCTGAGAGGGGACGTTCTTTGGGGGCTCAATGCGGATAGAGGGATCCCACTCGCCTGGTGGTAGGACTGTCACCTGGTCAAGGAACTCATCTATCCCAGCCAGCAGGTCACCTCTGTCCTTTGCCTTGTAGGCTACATCATGGAAGATCTGGTCCAGAGAGGAGGACAGTGGACTGTTAATGGCCTACCTATGCTTCTTCTCCTAAGATGAATTTAATTCAAAAGATCATTCTTACTTCATCCGTCATGATGGTCGCCATGGAGCGACCAATTTCATGGTATTGCTGTGCCTTTCCGTTTGGGCCCAGGAGAATGAAGAGGAACCTGATATTTGTAGGCACATGGTTTAGATTACGTGGGTCCTTCCTGGATTATTGCATTTACTTAAGTTTATAACTGAAAGCCTTTGTGTGCTTTCCTGTTCTACCTGGTAGGAATGGGGACCTCTGTGAGCCCAGTGAGTAGAACAGCAGGGGAGAGGCGGACAAAAGCAACGATAGGCCTCTCTAGAAATTCCAGTTCACCCACCAGTACATTGGAGGCCTCTGCACCCTCTGGGATCTTCTTCATGAAGTGCATGTCCACCTGGGGGGACAAATTAGAAGTTAAGAACTGAATTAAAAATAATATAATTAATACCTACTGCACTGGAACATTTTTAACAGTCTCCAATATAAGTAGTACTTAAAGCTTAACCAACCAGAGCAGCGAGCCAGTATTTCCATTTAAGTGCTAGGAACATTAACTATGCACTGAAAACCCCAGGTGGAAATGAACGGCTAAATGGAAGCTTTTATCTTTGTCCTGTGTGGCTGTACTTGCATTCACTTTGAAGAAATGCAATTCTTCTGTTGTTTCCTACCGGGCACAGTGTGACCTAGTTTCTGATGTTGCCAGCACCCAAACATTGATTACAGATCAAAGAGCTACACTAATGCATACGCACAGAACGAAAGTGTCATCCATGTTATAGCCATCCTTTAATATACCCCCGTTCTATTGTAGTGCTCACACCATCCAATAATAACTTGGTTGTTTACCTTGCTGAGGTCCACTTGGCTGCTGTTTTGTCCTCCACCATTCTTAGCTGGTTCTGCAGCAGGTGGAGGCTGAGGAGATGTGGCTGCACCCCCTGCTCAACAGTACAGGTGTGGGTGTATTTGGGACAGAGAATTAGCGTCCGTATGGTAAGTATATGTTTATTGGCCTGCCACAAATCCATAAACAATATGTAATGGCAGTAATTCTCAGCCCCCAACATGTTGCCCATTTGCTCGGGGACTGTGAAATGGTTTTGGCAGGTTGTCCTAGAAAGCTTTTACGGAGACTTTTTTAGGTAACGTGCTTTCCGATAGGTCTGTCTTATGCTGCTTTCAGACGCTTCCTGTCTAATTTTATTGTCTGTTTATAATCATATAAGAAACATTATCTTTAACTTAAAAAATTCTGCTCATATTTTTCATGAATTTACTGATGCCAAATGTATAAACACCCTTTAAATCTATTAAAACATGAATTATAATGAAGCCCACCTGTCAGATGGGGCTCTGACTGTTTGCGTGCTCCTTCAGCGATGGAGCGTACCATTGGGATCAGGTTCTTCTTCTTCTCATTCTGGTGGTGGTGTTTCTTCAGCAGGGCTTCTCTTACCTTCACTCTCACGCTTTCATCCATCTCATTGGACGCTTCCTGGTGGTCAAGCACCATGTCTGCACATGTCACACGGAAAAAGAAATTCACATAGGCTCATGTTTGTAAAATCAGACTTGCTTATATTTTAAAGCAATGTGACAGATTTTTATATGCCCAGTATGCATGTATCTGCGCTGGTGTAACCAGGGGGAATTTGATTTCAGCTTAAAATGTCCAAATAAAATATTAACAATAATGGGAATAAGTAAGTGGTGAGTGAAAATGTAGCATAGAGTTAACCACTGGAACTAGCATGATAAGCGACTAGCTGAAGGCCATCCTTTCTTGTAAAGCCACGAGTGCCTCAGGAGGCAATAGTGTGCCACTGTGACACCCAGAAAACAAGATGAAAGGGACAAAGAAGAGCTGCCGCAGTACTGACATTAAATTACATTCATCACCATCACAAACATCTGCTCGGTGAAAGAAACCACATATGTGTTGCAAAGATAAGGAGCAACACAAGAAAGTAAACAAGTAAATACGGTCAAGGCTTTACACCACAGGGGACAGTTCTTGGTGAGTAAAACCACATGGTTTGATCCTGAACTCACAACATTTTCCTGTAAGTATCTAACCTTTTTTTTAATCTAAATATGTTAAACTTATCTTGTGCACAAATAATGACATAAAAGTATTGGTTAAATTGAATATATTCTGCATGTTGTTGATACAACATAACGGTTTGATCTTGCTGAAACTGAACTAATCAAGTTGTAATGTAAAAAGTACAGGCAGACGCAATGCATGAAATAATATAGCAGTATTGATTTAACTGGTTGTCAGAGGCGTAGACTTCTTGCACAGCTATCAGTTAGAAGTAGCTTTTGTTTACAACTCTAACATCAGTGTTATAAGACGTGCCTGGAGTTGAGGTTTGAAAAGTTAGCTTTTATTTGCATAGTTTATTCTACTGATCTAAATGTGCACAACCCAAAACAGTGATATTGGGAAGGGATGAAATACAGCCTCCTGGTCGTTCACAGTATGTGCCTTGTAATTACAAGTTGCAGCCTTTAGCTTTACACAGTAAAGAGTGTCATAGTAACTATAAAGCCTTACTTAAACTGTGAAATAACATGTTTTATTGCTGTGGTTTAAATGTAACAATCCTCTCAGATATGTATGAAAATGTAAAGGCACAGGAGTGAACAGTGTGTCTGATGGAGAGAAGGTTGACATACAGACTGGTCATGTGGGTCTGCCGACAGTAATTAGCTCTCTCCTCCCTCTTCGCAATCCTTTCCTTTTCAGAGAAACTTGCTGAGTCAGTACAGATTCTCTCCTCCCTTCTTTCCTTTCCTCCTCCACACTCAATGAAACTACACAAAGCGTGCAGACTCTCACACTGACCCACACATTTCAGTGACTCGATTCATACTAAGCACACCTCGAAGCCAGCGCTAACGCGTTGAGCTAAGTGTCAGCGTAATTAGCCGTATTTATCAAGCGTGTCACATGAAGGAGCCTGAAATTGAATCGAAACGAACAACTGGTATATCTGACATAGCCTGGTTATCTGGGACAGCAGCTCTTCAGTGATAGCTCTTCAGCATGACAGCGAGACACGATTAGTAGTATGTTCTGGTTCATTGAGCCCCCTTTATTGTTTATTTTTAAGTGTGTTTGTCAGATCACTTTTAACTGGAATTTGGTTTGATAAAAAAAAGAACTTGCTGCCTTCCAAAATACAAAATTAGAATCACAGATTTCCCTTAATATTTCCTATTAAATTATTTAACACCATACACCCTCTATAGCTCAGAGTCCACAACAGTATCTGTGATTTTTCTTACCCCCCATTGATATTACTAAAATTTGGATATTTTCAGACTTAACCCATATTCTAGCACATTGTCTTGGTCTCATTTTGCAAAAAAAAAAAAAGAATAAAACGTTTTATTTGTCCTTATCTACTCTACTTCCTTGGCTACCCTTTGGAGTCCAGGTGCTGCTGGCAGCAAGGCCATTCAATGCTGTAAACCTGTCTCAATCTGATATAACTGATGGGGAGCCTTGAGCCTTTAATATGTGTTTGTGGCGGGTGGAAAAGAAAGCTGAAAACAATTTTCAAACCACTAATTGCATTTGTTTGAATCTCATAAATGAATAAATTGAATTTGTCTATGTCTGCCTCACATACAAGTGTGGTCAGTCGCTGATGGACGGTGGTTATCTAATGGTGTTCACGTGCGAATTGCAGGTGCATTGCATTTTTGCATACAAATAAGCTTGAACTGTGGTCGCTGTAGTTTTATTGCTAATCAGGTTCAACAGAAGTTCAGCTCCATCATTCCAGCGAAACACAAGTACAGAGCAGCAAGAGAGCAGGTACAAAATGACGCTGGAAAGTTTGTGCTTGTGTGCGATGACACAAAGATTTCAGTGTGTTTGGTGGTTAGTGTGTTTCCAAAAGAATCGTGATGATCCTCTCAGGCCTGCACTGTGTCTCTTGCCTTTGCAGGACAGACTAATTTGTAGCACACATCCTGGGGGCAATGCTAGCCAAGATATAAAGTCTGTTTTATATCAGTGATTATAGATTTCATTCAGCGTCTGGGGGATGCAGTGAATCGAGACAACAGGCAAGAGAGATACAAGAAAAATAAACCATGCAACACCAGTCAGTGACAATGATGATTTCTTACAAACAGCATTGTTGGCACCGAGCATTGATCACCTGCGATCTCTTCAATGGAGTCAGCATGCATGTCAAGCAACACGCTGCCATTGATAATGCAGCTCCGGAGCTCAAACAGGCTGTGGAGGGAGAGAGTCGCCACATAGGGTTTGCTCCACCTCTCGCCACCATCCTCCACGTCTTCCTCAAACTTCAGCCACCTGCAAGTCAAAGACAGCCAATGGACCGGGGCCTGTGTTTGTCGCACATTAAAGTTGAAATATTGCACTTAATATGTAACTTCCACTTGAAAACTTGTCTCTCTTCAGAACAGTGCAAACTGAGACTGCCAGGAGCTTTAATGCCTAGTGTGGTTGCCAACAGCTCCCAGTGGAGTTCCTGACCTGGCTGTTTCCTTCCACTCAGCATCCTTGCCATCCTTCACACAGATCTCATCCAACTCAGTGAACAGCTCATGGGCCTCATGTTCAGCGTCCTCGTCAGTACCCAGGATGAACTGGACCCGCTGGGACGGCGTGTCTGGTGAAGACCAGTTTTGTCAGTGTGTACATTTTAAATAACCACTGGGTTCATATTAATCACACGCTTGCACAAATCTACGTTTGCACATGTACGCACACACAAGCAACATGCTGACTAGTCCCTTTTCTGCTGTTGCTAATTAGTTGGCTTGTCAATTTTAGCCTGGAGTGCTGACAGTATTGACAGGTTTCTTTCACAACCACTGCCTCCACACTACAGGCTTTATCTACACCAGGGGTCCGCAACCCTTAGCAAGGCCAATTCTGGTTATTAAAAACATTCAGACATTTACATGCCATAAAGACTGACAAGATATTAAAAATACAGAGTGGAACATGACAGGATTTCAGTATATTTAACACACTCTGCCTCCAGCTGAACATCACCGCCTGCTCGTATGAATCCAGATTTGCTGCAGTCAGGGTCAGCTTTCCTCATTACATACTCTGGAGATTTTACTGGCACAGGATTGTCTCCCAGAGCACTTTCATTTTGTGTCATTGCATTGGAAGCAATATCAGCTACTGCAGCAAAAAGAGGCTGTCTGATGATGTTCAAAAGTATGCATTTTAATCCAACGGCTTTTACGCAGTCAAAGAATTTTCTTAATCATGTATTTGATTACAATTTAAAAAAAAAAAAGAAAGTTTTAAGGTTTTTGCATTACTAATGTCTGCAGCCCACTCGATGATGCTCTGAGACTTGAACTCCTCCACGCTCAGCCTCTCTGATATAATAATGAGTGGATGAGCCTTAAAATATATCCGATTTGAAATGGTTAAAGAACCGTTTTACCATGAATGGAGGTTGTCATCTCGGTTTCCCCACTTTGTTGAATCGCGATGCTTCCTGCTCTTCTGTCTCTCTTGCGGTGTCGGGAACCATGGGTCTTGTGGTGACGATGGCTCTGCCTGGGCATCCGAACCCCTACAAACAGGGTCCGGTGGCCTGACAGAAAGACAAGAGAAAAAATGATATCTTCGGTAGTAAGTAATAGAGGGAAGGATGATTGTGTCAATATATATTGATATTAATGTTGTGATTTAGTCTGCTCTCTTTCCTGCCTAAATTTTGCATTTTTGAATTTCCTTTTGGAGGTGATGCAAGTTTTGAATAATGAATTATGTTTTTTCCATCAGATCATGAGATTTTTCATCAGATTTTCAGATGTTACAGTGTATCTTTACGTTTTTATTAGCCATGACTGCAGTCCGTCCCATGTAATGTCATTTGACGGATTATCAGATCGTTTTAAGAGTTTATATGTAAAGTACAAGTGATTAGAAATTTGTCAACACTCCTGGCACATTCAATGTCAATTGTTGGTAAGGTTTGTCATTTTTTTAGACATTTTGTTTTAGACGTTTCATTTCAGCCTTACGGATAAGATCTTTTTAAACTGACTTTAAAAGTTAGTTGTAGATAAAATTATAAAAGATAAAATTGGCACTTAATGTGTTCCACCTAGAGTAGCTGAATTAGGACATAACAGTGGAGGGAACTGCTCATGGCGGATAACGGTGTTCAATAAGTTGTGCTGTGGTAATTGTGGTCATTGTGGTCTTCCTATTTCTACAGTCTGTAATTATCATCTGTGCAAAATGTATGAATGCAGGTCACACTGAGAATACTGGAGGTTTGTTCGAATGAGAGAAAAGAAAGAAAGAAAGAAAAGTCAAAATGATCAGAAATAATTAAAGTAGTTTGGCAAATTGTTATTATCAAAATGGAAGAATAAACAGTTTGTTGTGCACACGCCATCCACCTGCAGTAAATCTAAGAGGGCATTAGTAAAAATACTACACCTTTTTTACTCCACTTCTTGTAGGTAACCTGAAGTTTCCACCTTAAAAATGATTTGGAGAGCCTGTATACTGTAACATTGCCCAAACGTTTAAGAGTTTAGATTGGACTTCAGTGACTACATTTATATGCACAAGAGTACTCTGATATTATCCCGAAAAAGATGATATTCTGAATGAGACATTGCTATGTAAATGGTACTTTCTGATCACCTTATACCTGGAGTACGTCATTTATTCTTTGCATCATTGGACCTTTGAGAAAATTGTAATTAAAATTGTTCAATTGTTATTGTTATGGCTGATGCGTGTAGCATTTTAAATAGTAATAGTATAATACATAATACATAATACTGTACATTTCTGATTATTACGATTTCTGATTAAATAATAAAGTAGATTTATTTCCCAAGTAAAATAGTGTTTGTTCATACTGGAAAAAAGCTAAACAACAGCAACAGGTTATTGTGCTCTAGTTAATTAGTGTGATAGTCATGGGATGAGGGATCCCTGGAACTAAGAAATATGAATTTTTGGTCTATTCCGCAACTATTGGACCTTCATAAATTATCACCTCCATGTGATCACATTAAAAAAAACACTTGCTTCATTTAAAAAAAAAAAAAAAATCCAATCAGAAATGCTTAGTGCATTTGACTTGGTCATTCCCTGAGCCTATACATTCACAAGAAGAGGACTTCTTGTAGACATCTTCTTTAACAAGAAATGGTCAAAAGGCAACTGAGTGTTAGTGCGTGATATACAGTATTTCCTTAAATATTGCACCAAAGCAGACTAGGGTCTGTTTTGTAATTAAAAACTTTGAGGCATTCACAAGGACAGATATGTATTTTCTTCTTGTTTTTTTACATCTACAACAACCACAAAGAGAAAGTCACCATTTAACAGGGTTGCTCGTTTACTTGAAACACAGGAAAAGAATGCGCCTGACGTCATGACACTGCTACCATTACTATGAACCAACAGAGAGCAGAGCATCAGCTCCACTGTTGACCAAAATCAATCAAAATAATTATAATAACATGAAGAAGAATGATCATGATAAGACAAATAATAAAAGGATTCAGTTTTTGCTGCATTATAAATTGAAATATTACAACCATAACATTTAATAGCTGAACTCAAAATAAAAATGTGCATTTAATCATGGTTCTCATTACGGTTAACAACCACCAACCTCTCATATCTGAGCCAGGGAAGCAGAAACCATCCAGGAATTATTACAGAAATATTCAGCACACATTAATGAGAAGCATAAGTTGTGTTTTTCTCCTGTGCACGTTGTTTACCTTCTAACTCCTCCTTCTCATAGTGAATATTCAGCACTGAGCTGGTTCCTCCCTGGTCCACCACCACCTCCTCATCCGGCCTCTGATGAACACAAGAAGACCCACAAGAAATCATGTGAAATGTTAATGCAGTTTTAGAGACATTTAGTGAAGGTAATGTCATTTCTTTCTAATGCCCTCTCTGTCTTGTTCTCATGCAAAAGCTCTACTCTGTAGAACACCTTCAGCATTTTGAGATCAGCCCATCAAAGGAAATCACAAAGGTCAGTAAGTCCACAATGATTCTGTTACACACAAGCTACTGACCGTGTACCAGAGCCACTAATTGGGCAAATGAGCAAGGGCTTTTCAACAATGAGCATCGAATTCCAGACCGTCTGGCACAGACACACCAGGGGAGGACATGTAGACACACACACACAAACACACATGCCAGAGGTAAACAGTATGAGAATGTGCCGGGCTCTACTTTACTGGAAATCAAATCAAATTAGGAGTGCTACATCCGCCAGGATGCTGCTGTTGGCAGATGGCAGCAGGATGTGCCTGAGTTATTTTTCAATCAGAGCGACAAGGATTTCTTGGTTGGTTGTTTGCTCATGTGTATCATGTGATGTGATTGTTATCCACGGTTATGTATCAGTCCTATGTTAATGAGGTCAGGAAGCTGGCTCTGTGCTGCTATACTGTCTCCGTTTTCAGTATCTCTGTGCTTGCGACAGTAAATCTCTCCTATAAATTTCTGGTAGCCTCCCACATACTGTTAAGTACAGCGATTGTGCACTACTGCATGAATTACTTCAACCCACACACCAAATTTACTGGTAGAAATGTAGCCTTTGAAACATATAGAATAATATATATCTGGATGCTGGATGCTGCCACAGTTGCTAGCAAAAAAATCAATATCTATACCACAAAAACCTATAAATAAATGCAAATCGTTAAGGGAATGAAAGGGAAAAAAAAAAAGGACACCAATGGATTCCACCATTAAATGGATTTAATAGATGCTGCTGCCCACTTTATATCAACACATGGTCTGGGTATGTTTTTATGAGGGTGTGTTAAGCAGAACATGCTTCACCTGTATCAATACAAGTGATTGAAATACCACTGGACAAAATAGACACCCACTCTCAAAAGATGATTAATGAAAGAGCTGAACTTGAAACAATTATCAGATTGGAAGGGAAATGTGTTTATATTTTTTGATAACTAGTTATGGAGGGGCAGATAGGGAAAAATGGCACAGGAGCACATCATAGGAGTTGGATGGATTTGATTTTGCATGATGTCCATATCCTGTAGCAGCAGTGCAGCCCTTTAGTCACAAGTATCAGACAGTCGTATGATGGCATTTAGTTAACATTTCAGGTGGCGTAAATGATGATAGTCCATTCAGTCCATTTCCATGTGAGGATGAAACTGAAACACTGAACTTCTACAGTTTCTGTCATGCAGTCTTTTATTAGAACTGGTCTCTCCGGTATCCAGCAGACACAGCAGTCACTGTAGCTCAGGCCGCTATATGACGACCACAAATACAGAGATGATTGCAGTTTGTCTTGCTCAGGTGCTATTAGAAAAGGCTGACAATGGAAATGAAAATGTCTTGGCCTGTCATAGCATATTAGCTTTTCCTCTTTCAGTCTGGTATGTCCCTCTAATGTGTGATTGTTTCCTTTTTAAAGCATTCCCGGACATACAGCCAAATTTGTACTAAAGAACCCCTGTGGTAAGACTGTGTGTGTTACTATAAGATATCTGCACATATATCTTACAACATTTATGTGTGTATAGTGCTTCAATGAGCAGTGATTTCTATTAGCTCTCCTGGGGTGGAGCTTATAAAACGCCACATGCAGTTTATTGGGTAAAACAAAAAACAATATTGTATCATGCTTGTTTCAGCTTGCACTTATGAAATGTAATAAATGGGGAAAATGTGTGTCTGTGTGTGTGTGTGTGTGTGTGTTTAGTATTTACATGTTCACTCAAAACCCTGCACTATAATTTATCTACTTATTCCTTTAGCCTTTCCCTGCCACAAAGCTCAGCATATTAACACAAGACTATGATGAGAAAAATAAAAAAAAAAATTAACATGAAGTACCGACAGATAAATATCTTACATTATTACAGGCAAAAAAAAATCTAATCCAACTCGACAGAGTTATCTGTGATATTTTTATGGCGACCGTTCTAAATCCATAAAGACAGGCACTAATGATTCACAGTAGTTGGATCCCAGGATATCTGGCTTTCTGCATCTTATTACACCCTCTCCAACATATCAGCCCTGACGGATCATTTCTTACTCTTTCCATGACTGAGCACTTCTTTATCCAAGGATGATCATGATTATGATTCTTTCAACGCCCCTTAATTAAGAGGTCATAGTCAGACGAAACACTAAAAAAGGTTTTATAGTTATGCTTATGTACGTAATGGAGTGAGGTGACTTAAGTAAAGGGCTGATGCCATGTGTATTTAAAAGGTCAAAATGATTAGCCCCCTTCATGAGCTTTCACAAGAAAATCACCAGTTCTAAAAGATTTTACACTTTGATCACTTCAAATGGAACAAAGACATTCTATCCACAAAGCTCAATGAAGATATTTTACTGATGCACTGAGGTAATTCAAAAAAGCTCAAATTTACAAGGCTAAAATTATTAGCCTTCTGACAGTCAGTAGGCAAAAGTGTAACCAACTGAACTTCTTCATCTCCATCTTCAGCAAAGCTGACCAGACACAACGTTAGGCCCAATCTTTCACTCACCAACAAATTTTGGACCGTGCCAACAAAACCCCCAGATGTGAGCCAGTTTAGCATTTGATTGGATTGTCAGCAATCCCTGTGTTCAACTTCCTCAAACAACTTGAGCACAGCCCTTGAATTGGCCAATCATAGCGCTTTCACACCGACAAGGCTCCATGCCAATTCTGTTTCCAACACCTACTTTTAAACCGGCCTAAGTCTTCACATTAAGAACCATTTAGATTCACAACCCAAAAAGTTAGTTCGCAAGGGAACCAAAAATCCGGTGACATTTCAGTGACGTCTTCGGTGGGCATATCTTATTTTCAGGAAGGAGAGATAAACAAGTGTTGGTTGCTGCCTGCCAGTGTTTCTAGTGCTGGTCCCCAGCTTGAATACATGGTGAGGGTTGCCTCAGGAGGGCGTTCGGCGTAAAAACTGAGCCAAATCAAACATGTGAATCATGAAAATGAATTTCTGACCGGATCGGTCGCGGCTCAGGTTAACAACAAACAGGGTACTGGCAGAATTTGGGCTACTCTTAGTCGAAAAACAAGAGGAAGTAATCATGTTAGGAGACAGAGAGAGAAGAGGAGAGTCAAGAGTGTAGGATTGAGATTAGGAACTCTAAATGTTTGCACGATGACAGGTAGAGAGCTTGCTGACATGATGCCGAGAAGAAAGGTAGATGTTTTGTGTGTGCAAGAGACCAGGAAGAAGAGCAGGAGGGCTGGAAGAACTAAAGCAGGGTTCACGCTGTACTATCATGGTGTGGATAGAGAAATGGAGTAGGTGTGATCCTGAAGGA
>KV751324.1:22935857-22956331 GCA_001698575.1 Mola mola | reverse complement strand
GACAGCATCATGAGGGTGAAGCTGGAAATTGAAGGTGTGATAATGAATTTTGTCGGTCGTTATGACACAAGTTGGCTGTGAGATGGAAGAGAAAGAGAAATTCTGGAGAGAGAGAGATGACGCGGTAGAGAGTATTCCCAGAGAGGAGAGAGCGGTGATTTGAGGAGATTTCAATGGGCATGTTGGTGAAGGGAACAGAGGGGATGAGCAGGCGATGAGCAGGTTTGGTGTCAAGGAAAGGAACCTGGAAGGACATGTGGTGGTGGATTTTGCAAAAAAAAAAAAATGGAAATGGATATGGTGAATACCTGCTTCCAAAAGAGGGAAGAACACAGATCTCATCTCCTTGTTTCAAATGATCACAGGCCATCTTTCCTCACTGCAAACTTTGCAGCTTTCACTGGCTTTTGAATGAGTCAATCCAGCTTTTCAGCCTTGGTTTCTCATGTGTATGCCTTCCTGGGTTGTGATCCTCATTCTTAATTGCTCATTTTTCAAATTTTTCTCTGGCCAACCCTCTGAGGACTTGTTTGCCTTCACTGATTGACCACCTGTATACTGAACCCGAACTACTGCAATTATGTTAACACTTTTACTGAACATCCTCTGTCTCCTGGGTCATGCATGTGAGTCATCTGTGAGGGTTTCCAATTATAACCATAATTAGTTTTCACCTCCAGTGCCCCAGAGTTAAAACTTGGGCTTAGTAAGTTTGGAGAAACCGGCGAGAGCAAGCAAAGTCTACAAAAAAAATCCCTCTGCATTTTCCTTTCAGGATCTTGCTCAAAGTCACAACTCCAAAGCACGAGTGTACAGCGACTGCACCGTAGCTACAGCTCGGAAATATTATGCTCTTACCATTTATAGGCTAATAAATAACAAACTATGTGATTTGTGCAAATGTTAATGTAGCTGCTGATCAACAGGTTTGTTACTGCCGCATTGTTGGCTCTTCAGCTTAGGCAGTTACTTCCCACAGCTGAGGGTGTGTGATTTGTGCTTGAGGGTCAGCTGTTCTTCAACTCAGGTTACAACCACTGTGGTTAAGGAAATCAAAGCACAAATGTAACAAACAAAACGCTGCAGGATTTTTATTCATTATTGTAATACGGTATAAATTTGTTTTGTTATGTCCACAGACAAAACAAGGAATATGATGAAACAGATCTGGCATGATGTATAGTAAATCAGTCCACATCCTGTCTCTGATCCTGGATCAGATGGAGGACCTTTTCCGCATTGCCTGTGATATTCTTTGACCGAGCAGCAGGGGAGCAGCAGCAGGCTCCGGCTTCAGTGGTTTTACTCTCAGCAACAACAAATGTGCTGAATAATTTGATTTTGTCTAGTATTTTGGTGTTTTTTTCAATCCAGGAGTCACATCTTTCAAACTGTGTCTACGAAGACTGCGTGATGGGATATAGGATGGGATATGGGATATGGGATGTTCTGATGGAGTCCATGAATTGAGATACATCTTTTCTATTTGATGGAGAGTAACTGTCATCATTGATTATTCTTTTGTGCACCTCCAGGTATGGTGATCATACTGAGTCTTCTGTCTTTACTTTGTAATAATCTCACTGTAATTAACCTTGATGTGTGAAAAATTTGCTTTCTTTCCATTTCAACTTCCAAAGTAGATCAGGGCTTGTACCTTTTAATTTTAGATGTAAATATGCCATAATAAAGATCTGGGTTACAAAAAAGTAACTGAAAATTGCAACTGTTTTGGAACTGAAAATAGAAAAAAAAAACAAAAAAAAAACAAAACATATCAAATGTTGAAACTGAGAAATATCACTGGGTTTGAAAATTCTGAAACTTCACTCTGTAAGTGTTTGGGAACTAAGGAGACTTCTTACTGTAAATTTTCACTAGGACAGTCTACAGGACAATATTCCACCTCACTTCAGTCCATTTTAAATGAGCTTGAGCTTGAGGGAGCAGGATTTCTGGATCTGGTTTATGTCCAGCGTCCTCTATGAATGGTAGATTTTCAATTTGTAGTGTAGTGACAAAATGTGTTTACATGCAGTGTTTTTTGGTGTTCTCTAGCCCATGAAGTGATGCCCACTAGAGAACAAACATAATTCTTGTTTGCTGTTGTTGTTTTTTTGTCTTTTTTTTTTTTTTGTTTGCCAGAGCAATATTTGGCAGAGTGGTGAACCCCACTCCATCTTTACTTCAGAAAGACTCTGGAATGCTCTTTATACCCAATCAGTTAACTGACCAGCTAACCTAATTAATTGTGAGATTTGGCACATAAAAAACAATTCTTCTCAGTTTCAACATTTGATATCTTTTCTTTGTACTATATTCAATTAAATGAGGGGTTTAAATGTTTTGCAAATGATAACATTCTGTTTCTAGTTGCATTTTAGATAGTGTCCCAACTTTATCTTTATTGGAACGGAATGGGACAAGGGAGGATGTGGTTTTATCCAAGAATAAAAGAATAAAAATTGTTACTTGACAACTAATTTGCAATTGATGGTTACAGTGTTTGTAGACCTGATCAAGTTGTGATTTATGTTAAATTCAAACAGTACTCTGCCTCCAGATTACAGTGTTTAACTAAAGCCAGAAGACTGACCTGCCCGCTCACGACTCACAGCACTTTCAGACGCTTTCTCTGTCGGACACAGAAGAAGCCATCTCTGCTCTTTCTGATGCCTTACACACTTTCAAAGACTCTTATTTCATTCTCATGGGTCATGTAAATTAGGACCGGCTCTCCCTTGCCATTGCAGTAAGGAACTGTGTGAAATTTCATGCAATGTGCAACACTCCCACTAGGTCCAACTCAAAAGATCTGAGGAAATCTTCATTACAAGATTTCATTCTCAAAACTGGGAATCTCTAGTATAACTCAAGTGCAGAGTTCTTTAATGATGTCAGTGATAAATGTGCTGTTGGATGTGAAAGATTACAGACGTTAAAATGTTGTTTTGTCTTTTGGCACAACTGCCTGCGCCATCCTCTTTTTGCTAAATGGTCATATTCTTAAATCAGTCAGACATGTAAACCACTGAAAACCTAGGAGGTGAGGCCTAGCTTAGGCACTAAGCAGGGTTCCAATAATTAAAATGAAGCAATTCCTTAATGTTCTAGGCCAGGACATTATTCACATACACGCAGCCTCCTGCACACTTTGCTGCATCACAGTTCTCTGTGTTTGACATAACTCATTTATTTACAGTAAATGTGGTCTGAATATGACTACACGTTAAAAACAGGGTCAGCATTTAAATGTTGATTTCACTGAAAACCCAGACCAAGCTAACTTTGAATCCTTGAAAATAGTTCATTGAACTCTTCATATGAAGGCAGCTCTGACACTCATTTTTTCGGTTAAACCAATGACCTTGTTTTTAGAGTTATTATCTAGAGTCTTTCTCCCCCTGATTAGTTTTTAAGGAACAAACTGGAATATTCCCCAGCAGCCAAATGTCATGATCAAGAAGTAATGAAGGACTACTTCATATAATGTTCCACTTTTTGGGCACAGTAAGAGGAAGTAATGATTAACTAGTGAGTAATTAATGAGCAGCTGCCAGTTTTGTGCTGTTGCATTACTAATAAGAAACGACTTATCAAAGATCAGAATGTCGATTGCAAGACATTTAGCAGCTGATAAACCTGATGACTCATTATTATGGTTTAGAAAATCATGTTATGGTCATTGATTCAGACTTATGGAGGATCCACTTAACAGTAAGTAAATAATAAAATCATAAATAAATAAAATTACCCAGTAAGAAAACCAAATATAAGTATATAACGCAAACGCCATGAAAAGTGATGTACAAAAGTATTAGTACAAATACATCTATTGCCATACTGCTAATTCTTAACTGCCTGAGCAACGGTGAGTATTCAACATAATAATTCTTCTCATGACTGATACTCTGCAGTGATTTTGTCTGTCGTTTGTGGTAGCCCGCACTGGAGCCTTTCCATAATCAGAAAATTGTCTCAGCTCTGCTCTGCATAAGACGGAAATGGTTCTGTTGTCCTTTTACAGTAGCTATTTGGCATCCTTCCCAAGCTTTAATTTGAATGATTATGGTGGTGGGCCTAAGTCCCCTATCAGTTTTATATGGATCGCTGAAGAAAAAGTCCTTTTAATTTAATCAAGTTCTCTACATAATTAAATACTCTCAACACTCTCGGTTGAATTTTTTAGAGTACAGAATACTTCGCATCATCCTTTGAAAGCTGTAAGTGGGATTGCCCGACGCCATCATTTATTAATTTAGTTGGAACGTACGATCATTAGAGTGAGATCCACCAGTGAGCACAGGTCCTATTTGAGTTGTAGTTTTAAAGAGCAGGTCCAGGTTGCCTTTGATGTTGGTTCTGTTAGATATGTAGATATGTCCATTTGGTACCATATAATACCGCCTATTTTCCCGCAAAAACCTTACTAAGGAATCAGTTCATTTTTGAAAGGAATAATTATAGAGCGAGGGCTGTTGAGAGGCATTCAGGCATTCTGCGTGGCATAGAGTAAAGTGTGTATGACTCTGTGGGAAGCAAAAATCCCCTCTCATCCTATCCTATCTCCCCCAGCTCATTTTTCCTCTCCCATTATGTTACTACCCCACCTCCAATGAGTGAGGCAATGCTATAATACTAGCAGGCAGCGGTGCTGTGGCGCTCAGACATCGAGTCAAGTCTGGAAGTGACAGGCCGGTTGTGTCTGAGTCAATATCCGTGGCCCTGCTGTCAGCTCAGCGTGCTTCAGAAAACGCTTGCAGCTTGTGGGTGGGGTGGATGCATAGAAACACAACTGGTAGTGTCTCAAGAGAGATGTTCAAGAAGTGTTTTGTTAAAGGAACAGAGCTCATAGTGGTGGTCAGACAGCGCTGTTTGACTCACTGCTGTGGTTATTCCGTTATGCAAAAATGAATGACACTGTGTCTGTTTACATGCACACTAAACTTCCAGCATATTCCATTTCCGTTTTCCTAATTAGGCCTCATTTCAAATGAAGCATTTTCCGATTAAGAGATGTGGGGTATGCTGGTGTTGTTCCCGTTTTAGCAGCAGAAAGAAGACACACAGCCTCATAACACATTAGAAGTGACAATCAGATATGTGCATCATGAAAATGAGCCGACAGTTTGCAAAGCTCAGAGATACATGCACACAAAAAATGTGTTTATACTTTATGAAAGACTTGGATGTCAACGGGTTTTTGAAAATATATGTAAATATTGTAACCACAACCTCTTCAAAAAGGTGTTGGAACAAGTGAAGGAGGCTGTATTTGCATGGTTGAACAATGCACAATGGGAGTCAGTGAAATATTAATTTTCATATGCAGCCTAAATAGTTAAGTGTAAATATTGTATTCTTCAGTATAAGGAAAAAAAAAACAGAGTATTGTTTGGATGTAAACATAGTGACTGATAAACTTTACTGTTACGACACTGATATATGAATAACTGTGTTTTGTGTGTTTGATTACCCCTCTCAGTAAGGACATTCAGATGCTCCACTTTATCGGGGTAATGACCATTTCATGCGTTTCACCGTAACAATACCTTCTGATTTTGCCTAATGGTTGTGCTAAATTGTTTTATCTCCAAGAAATGTATAATTTGTACCACCGACACTAATATTGGCCTTACTGCATTATACAAACTCAGGGCGTGCTATTGCATCTCTCTATTTATGGCTCTTACATGCTGAGATAGAGACAGGGGTGCCGAATGGCTTCATCGTGTGAATCTGTGCACAAATGCACTGCATAGATTGATCATGATGAAGCTTCAAATAAAATCTTTTCTTTTCTTTTACATGTATGTCCATATTGTCTTATTTTTTCAGTTTCAGATCTTATATTTTTTAATTCAACTCTTATTTTTTTCACTTACAAGTCTTTTTTTTAAGTCTTAGTTTTCTTTATTAACACTGTGGTCTAGTGTGGTCTGAAACAGCACACCAAATATAACTGTCATTAGCGCCAGGTTCCCACACCGCATACTGTGTTTAAAATATGGTGAGTCGTACTTGTTGTCAAAGCACTTACATTTCCTTGTTATGTTTTCCTTTGGCAAAAAGGCCGAAAGTCTGAAAAAAAAGATCTGAAAGTGAAAATATAAAATATTTTTGAGGTGAAAGGAGAATGGAGAATGGTGAAACTGAGAAAATAAGACAACAAATATGAAAATGTATTTTTTTATAAATGGAAAATAAGTATTAACAAATTATTATTTATAATTATTGGTTGCAGAATGTGGCAGAGTCTGTTGTTTCTTTTAGATTTAAATAAAAATTTAATTTAGATTGAAAAAAACAGTATTGACTAATTTCAAGTTGAAATACATTTGGTCTTTTTTGACGATCAAAATAAGAGTTTTAATGTATAGCTAAAATATTTTAGTTTTTCAATCACATTTCATTTTTTCAAATTAATTCAAGTTCTTGCCCTGGTTTTCCTCCACAGGGTTCGAGGTCTTATCCCTTTGTAAAGTCACATGAAAGTATCCTAAAACCTTTCATTTCGACATATTCATGTGTTTATGTCCTCATATACACCCAAAAGGCAGCTGCAGAGCTCAGATATGCTGGTTAAGGACAGAAACTCAAGGACAGGCAGCCATTTTGGTCCTTGCTGTGGGCTGCTTCTATGCGACAGCAGCGATAATCTGCGTGGCGAATTATTTCTCAGTCATAAACCCTCCGGCGTACTCTGGTTGACACAAAGATGGAGGACAAGAGCGAAGAAAAGAAGAGAACAGTTGCCAAGAGAGACAAAACGGGCAGCAAACACCAATTATTTGCCACGTCAGTGGAAAATCACACGCATGCTTTGAGGGTCACGCATGTGTTCACCCAGAGAGAAATTGAGCAAATAAAACTTTAAGTGCCATGTGAGCTTTTAATTATCCAAAGCACTTAATGTGACACAAGGGAGGTGAGTTGTGAATGACAGGGAACCATTAACTCGTTGAAAAAACACATGCCGGCATGAATTTGCCATTAGGACGGTACTCCTAGTGAACTGTGACTATGATTCATATTGTCCAATGAAAAGCACAGAGAGAAGGACCTTCATAAGCGAGGTACTTAATCCAATCTCGCATACAAAATACACCCAAAAAGAGGATTTCCCTTCTTGCTAGGCCTTCTCTGAGACGCATCTTCACCCACTCTGCAGTTACTGAACGAGCCACAGGAGAATGGATCCAAACTAATTGATGATCTGATGGTCTGCTTTCCTTTCTGGGACAAAGAGCTTTTAGAGTCTCCCACTCTCTCTCTGTCTCATCCGCTCTCATATCGTACGTCTGTATGTTTGGTAATGCTCCAGTTATAATGGAGCCGACTGCCTCCAGCCTGAACCCCAACCGACACACTAATTCACCAGCCACAGCTGCACTGACTGATAACACTGCACGTGTGTTTGTGTGTGTTGATACAAGATTGTGTATTGTAAAGCAGCCATGGTCAATATTTGTAAATAACCACGTATCAACTGACATTTGACATGTGCTCTACTGTGAACGTATTCCTGTGGCTATATTTTAAATAACGTAACGCAATTACAGAGCGGTTTTCAGGAGAGATGTTGTTTCCTGGTTCAACATCTCAGCCTGTCGCACCTCCATCACTGCCATTAGGTCTGCTGGAAGCTGCCTTTCTCTCCAACCCCCCAGCAGCCTTTACAATGGTTTTGATCCCCAACCCTTTCTCTGCTTCCTCTCCTATCTCCTTCACAGCTTTTTGCAAGTTTGACCCTATCATATCAGCACCACGGAGCAGCTGGACTACTACTCTGCTCACAAAGCCCTGGTATCTGGCCTCCACCAGGTGAACCCTGGCTTTCTAGCCAGCCTCTTGGCACTCAGCTGCCAGTTGGTGTTACTATGGACTGCTGATTGCTGCTGTCCTCTTTCCTCAGTAATGAGGACTGTTTTCGTGACAACGTCAGGCCAGGGAGTGATGGTAACGAGCTCTCTCAGGAAGACCAACCACATTCTGAGGTCTGCCAACATCTTCTACTCTTGGCAGCATGCTTGGCGCATGAAGCCTAGCGTGATGAAAGATGCTAGTGTAGGCTTTGTTGTTTCTGTGGTGCTACCCTCCACCTCTCCATGACCTCAGCCAGCTGAGAGGTGAAATGTCCGAATGTCTTCCGTTAGAGCATTAAAGTCCGCCTTCGCCTGGATGAATGACAACCTGCACTAACATTGTCTTGCAAACAATGGATTGTGGTGTCCTCGAAAACATCTACCCAGCTGATGCACCTATTCACACTGTGTCACCACACGGTGAAAATTTCAGAATCAATAATCATTAGTTCCCGTTGCAATATTTGGCTCAATCAGTATGCTTGGGCCCTAACTAAGGCAGATATGATATTGATATTTTCATACCATCCCCCTGTAATTAGCAATGGTCTTAGCTTAGTTCATCCCAGTAGCTTAGTTTGCTACTGGGATGAACATAGCTCCGCGGGTAGAGCGGGTCTTGGGTAAGACCCTAAACCCTAAATTGCTCCCGATACTGCACCATCGGTGCGTGAATGTGCATTAATGGATCGAACTTAGATGATACAACACTTTGACCCATGTATGAATGTGTGTAAATATGGCTGAATGTAACAAACATTGTAAAGTGGGCAATAAGAAGTCAAATAGACATGAACGGTGTTAAATAAATGAGAAGTAATTTACCATTTATTGCATGTTAACTAGCTGCCTACAAGTTAGTTAGGCTGGAAGCTAAAAAGTACAGAATAAATTCCAGAATTTAGTAAAGTTTCAAAAAGCATGAAACCAAAACAACTGATCCGTGCATGCGGAGCTGCTAAGCGTTCTTTAGTTGTTCCCTACTGAACCTGCACTCCCATCAGCTAAAAAAAAAAATCAACCAATCACATGTTATTGATTGCAGTTTTCTGATTGTGAAAAAGGAAATGTCCATGTGCACGGACCAACCTGTGAGCACAGAACATGGAAATTCAGATCACTTTTAAAAGATTCTGCTGACACAACTTTTGTTTTTAAAAGTATGTCTGTACAGTTTCAGTAAGTGTTAACTACTAAAAAAATAGGATGACTTTAGATTTAAACTTTAGACCCAAATGAAGCAACCTCCCAGTCGACTGTTCTTTGTTTTTGATTTGTTGTTTCAGGTACAAAACTGTACACATCCGCAAACCCTTTTATGGAGAGTTGAATGAAGGGACACGGACAGAAATGGATCAGTTCCCTTCTAAACAGAAATCAGGCTGTCATACAATGATGGACTCTTGGGGCTTAACAACAGCAAGGAAATCCATACGCAGACACGACTGACTGGGGAAAATTAATGCTTTATCTATCATTTTACTCGAAGTCACAAATTACATCATGGCAAAATAATTTTTATCAAATTCCACAACTCAGTTGTAGGTGATGCCCATGAATCTGGTGTCAGAAACAGTTTTTAATTACTTGTCAAGTGGCTGCACAGCTCAGCTTCATTATTGTCGTACAGTTCCTCCAGTCGAGCAGTAATTGTCTTTTCTTGATGGGACTTCGACAACCCTCATCCTCAACAAATGCACGTTCTGTCATCGAACGTACTTTTTGTGGTGACACAGATAGTTGTGGATGGTTGATTTGTGGGCAGCGGCCCACTTTCTGCCGCGGGGCTTTGCTCTCAAATGACAGAGCATAGTTGTCGATTTGGGAAATGCTAGCTTGGCCTAGCAGAGTTTGCACTGCACCACTTCTTTATTTATTGTGTTAAATGAGTTCCAATGCTTGCAATGCACGTTTAAGCGGAAGTAACGCAGCATCACCAGTTATCGCTTTGTATACAGATGCCGGCGAAAACAATCAATGGGAAAATATTTATTTTCAGACAAACCAATAATCGGGTGAACTGTTCACATTTTTAGAATATTCGAAACTCATGACCCATCCCTTTTACTTCAGTTAGTCTTTGTGCTTTTTTTTTTTTAAATAAAATTGGAAATACACACTATATAAACAAATTAAAATATACAACTACAGTCACTTTCTTCTGCCACATATGCCATTCATTCTGAACTTTGTGCAGATTTTCAGCTTTATTCTGTGTTTTGTATGACTGTAAATTTAAATCACCTTAAAAAATGTTTGTTTTGTGATGGCATGTTATCACCATTATCGTCATTATCATTATTAGAAAATGATACATAAATATATTATAAAAATTATGATATGGAAAATAATAGTCAAGTCACTGAAGCTGCTACCGTTGTCAGAAAACATATACCTTTTAATGGCATCTCTTTGTGTCGCTCCCCCTGTATCAGCCTCTCCGGGGCTCTCTCAGCCCAACTAGAGCCTAAATAAACGGATAACAGGAGTCCAATCTTGACCTGCTCAACAGTTTAAATGTCAGGAGATGACTTTTGTTGTCGATTGGAACTATAAAACCAAAACTGATTTGACATTTTGCAGTGTTAATTATGAATCCAGCCAACATTATTTCCCTGCTGCTGTGTATGTAGTTTAACCCCTGGCCTCTCCTGTCACCCACGCGCTGAACAAATGAGCGCATCAATAACATCGCCATGCGCGTGGTTGTGTTTCTGCATGAGCACCCTGCTCCTTCTGCTGCTGTTTTCTCCAGCATTGGCCTTTGGGAAAGGCTCGGCGCTTCTTTAGCGAACATTTCAACAGGTTCCGAGTTGTTGGGGTAGCCAAAGCTGCACGCCTAACGCCAGCCTGACTAAACCTGAGCGCTGGTGTGTTCTACTAGTCCCAACCAGATCCTCCTCAGCTGATGGCGGAGAGCACATCCACAGGTCCTTTAAACCTCACTTGCAGCTCTCCTCCGTCAGGATTGGCTAACAAAGACAGGTGTAGACAGAGACACTCCGCGCCGCATGGTGGAGGCTGCATGTGAGGATGGCGTCAAGGTCATTTGAGGGTAGGTGGGAAAATAACGCGTAAAAACCGTGTTCTTCCCTCCCACACATGCGCCGTGTTTAAAAGATATCGACATGCAGCCTGATCAATAATTTCCTGTAACCTCGCATTAACGTGGCCGCGGCACGTTCGAGCAGTCCTAATAAGTGCGGTTTCTGGAATCTCCGCACGTGTTGGCACATCGGAATAACAATATCAACAAGAGGCACCGCAACATTCTGCAACCGAGACACACAATGCAACTTCCCGCAATAACATTTATTGAGCGGGGTTAGATGTAAAATGGGAAGAATTCGAACACTTAGGCGCACGGGGGATGTATTAGTTAAATCAATTAAAAAAAAACAAAAAACAAATAAAAGCTGCGATCATTGTTTTCGTTAAACAGTTATTAATATATAACACGTTGATCCCAGCAGCACATTCTGAATTTAAATCAAGCTGAGGGCTGCTCAGCGTGTTTACGCGCTGCAGGTATGAGCCACTGAAAGGACACGTTACCTGGTAGCTGAGGATGCTCTCCGGGTCGTTGACGGGCATGTCGGGGGCCTTCACGCGCTCGGTGCTGGCGGGGTGTAAAGGTGAGCTCATCGGCACCTCCGTGCTGTCTCGGGACGTTTGGAAGAAACGCTCACGAGCTGGTCACGGCAGCTGCTTCTGTCCGAGCACACATGCCGGGCGCGGGTCGAGCGTCTCTTCCAGGCGACAAGGATGACTGAAGAGACACTGTGTGTCCCCTGTTGTTGTGATGGTCCCGCTCCCTGCTCCCCTCCGGATGCAGAGCGCGGAGGCGACGCAGTGCCGACGGTCTCCCCGGCGCCGTGAAACCACCGGAGCCCGACGCGACGTCACTTCCTGCGTCCAGCCTGTCGGCCGCTCGGGTGCCAAAGAGTTCAAACGTCAAAGTGAGAAGTGAGCTGAAGCAGGACCGGTGCTCATTACAAACACTTTATTGAATAGAGAATTATAGCAGCAATTCTTATTTTTTTTTTTTTTTTTTTTTTTTTTTTGCTGCACTACTTAGATATCGAACATCTTGTTACTCATTAAAATGTACAATCTGAAACTAATTGTCACTGATAATGATACGACGATAATGGTTATAATGTGAATGTGATGATAATCATTGTAAGTCTTGAATCATTAGTATTGGGTAATCTGGACTATGCTATTCTCTCCATCTGTACACTGGAGACCCAGTCCGGTGAAACAGCTTGAAGCTTGGAGTTGTTGTCATGGTGATGGCGGTAGTCAGGCTACACGTACACCGGCGGACAAGCAGTGATGCTGTTGCATGTTGTGAAGCCTCGATCAAATCATATTGTATGTGAAAATGTGCGTCACGACACGCTGATGCCGTTGGATGTCATAAAAGACAATTTATTTCACATTAACTGCGTCAATGATTGACGCCATGTGTGGGGGAGAAGCAAAAAACTTCCCCAAAGTGAAATTGTAGTCCCAGTCGCGTCTTCCGGCAGCTCCGGCTGCCACCTTGTGGCAGGATGAAGCGTTGACGCCTTCACAATGTTTGTGCCAACATGTTGGGAGGCGCGTGCGCACCGACGCTTTCACGCCCCATCGTGCACGAACTTTAACGACACAATCAAACGTGAGATGGTGCGTCAGACGCGCTCCTGAGCTCCGACTCCTCCGTGTCATCGGACACGTCCTCGCCAATTCCACGCGCTTCAGATAAGCGATCCACTTCCGTGCACGCGCGGCCAGAGGTGGTTTGGTTGCTCGTGCACCTGCGCGGCGTCCTGTTCCTGCGAGCTGCGGCTGTCATGGCAACGACAAACACTGCGCGGAAGCGAGCCTGGTCGCTGCGGCGCCACCGGGGGGTCCGGGTCCGGGTCCGGGGGGGCCCGACTTCAGGTTCGTAAGGCTGTTTGTTTGTGTGAGAGCTGCTGCAGGAACACAGTTCGTGACCGTCTGTCTTGGAGAATCTACCTATCAAACACGTGTTCCTGCAGAAAATAAGCTTTTTTTCAACATGAATGTGCACGTGTGTAGGTGTGCACGCGCCAGATTTAGCTGCCTGCTTGACCCCATTTAAATCCTTCTTCAGTAGCTGCAGAGACAAAGTGTGTGTGTATACACAGGATAATTTTATCTTCAGCATGATGATATGAAAGTAATGCTCTACGTCATATTTGTGATTCGCAGGGAGACAATCAGCTGAAGAGAAAATTTGGTCTTAGTGGACAAGAAAAATGCCATGTAAGTAAAAGTAGTTACGTGCACTTGTACGTGCTTTATATCACGTTCCATTGACCACTTTGTGTCAGTGTTGCAGACCTCAGTGACCCCAGTGGAGGGTCGGCCACGTCACGGCGGGCCGAACCTGCCAGCGATCAGGCCAGGCAGGCTGAAAACTGCTAAGCTGCTGGTGGAGAAAGCTGTGAAGGTGTTTATAAGCATAAAAGACACACCACCGTTTCACTCGCCGTGTCCTGTCTGACTCCTCCTGTCTGACTCCTCCTGTCTCTCCTCCACCGATTTCAGCTGAGGAAAGTGTTTTCCGTCCAGGGACCCTATCCCGTGATCCGTGCCGCCTTGCTGGCCAGAGGCTGGGTGGAACGTCGCCTGCCCCATCGTGCCCACAGAGTTCCCCATTGCCACGGCGATGGGGACGAGAACGGTGATGATGGGGACATCAGTGCTGGTGAGGGGTCCGAGATACTGCAGATCTACCAAATCATTTAATCCACGAGAGATGCCATTAAGACTAATATCCCAGTAGTCAGGATTTTGTCTGTCAGTTTACTACGACAGATCCAACCTTTGTTGAAACGACAGATATACTCCTTCAAAAGCTGAAAGTACAGTAGTGGCTAACAGACAAGCAATCAGAGCACTAGGATAGGTACTTGTGACACATTATTCAAATTATTCATAGTGCACCACTTTACAGCCTTTCGACACGCAAGCCCATGAACCCGCTTATCTCTTCACAGATATAGTGGAAAAAGGCGAGAAAGTGGAGGCCCTTGATGACATGTATGACGTCATGGTAAGATAAAGTGAACCATCCTGCATAGTCCGAAAACACAGCGTCATTTCCACGTGTCTGCGTTGCATTTTCCTCAACCCGTTCTAGTCTCGCCTGGCTCGCAACGAAATGACGTATTTCTACTGGACGACGCGTCGGAATGACGTAGACTGTCGCTCCTTGCGGCACCATCAAGTGACCAATCACTATGCCAACGCTGGAACGTTTACCACCAAGGTGACGGCCCTACACAGTTTTTAAAACGACCGACCGGCAACAAATGCGCGCTGCTCAGCTGTGCCCGGCTGCTGTGTGTCGTTTCGATCAGGTGGGGCTCTGTGTGAACCTGCGGAGCCTTCAGTGGTTCGACGCAGCAGACCCTGACACCTTCTTCCCCAGATGCTACAGGCTCGGCGCGGGGGATGAAAAACAAGCATTTGTAGGTTAGTCACACTGTTAGCCACACCTTCACTCTGTCAAAGGTCAATGGTGTGAGCAGGTGGAACGCTGAAAGATCACATCTGGAGGAGAGATGCATGACAACACATCTGTATGCCCTCTCTGTCTGTCTCTCTCTGTCTCTTCTGCTGTCATGAAAATGAAGAGGACTTCAGGAGGACGGCATGCACCAGCCTGCTGCAACACGTGGTCGAGACAGGCAGACGGAGGAGAGCAGACGATGGGGGACAACACATCAAAAACTGTGTTTCTGATGGTAACAGATGAAAAGGGATCCAACAAGCCGCCGTTCGGCCATTATGATCCAGCCATCATGAGAACAACTTCTGGTAAACCATCCCGCTTCTCTCTGCAGAGCGTCGATTTGTGGAGGCAGAAACGATCGACGTGGCTTTACAGGCTTGTCAGAAATTCCTCAGTGATTTAGAACACTGCGACATTGACGTAACCATAGAAACGTCCCCCACGGCGGAGGAACAGCGGTGGGCAGAGTTTCTGCAGGACTACTACAAGGTTGTGCAGTGAGTATGTGAGAACTGCAGTGTTGACATTTCATGTCGGCTCCTCAGTCTAATGGCATTTATGAGAAACTCACCATAAAATTCATCTTTAAATATGTTTTGAGTTTTATTGGATGAGATTCAGAGCCATTTGGCTTGAGCTATATAGAGTCAGTGAGGTTTAGCATTGAAGTTCCGGGTCCACCTGCCTGTACCATAGCTCCTGTTTCCCTTGCTGCTGGGAATATCAGCACATATAAGGATGTAATTACTGTATGATGTGTGAGCAGGACGCAGCTCAAAGGGTGACGATTGCTGTTCGATATGAATCATCAAAGTGAGACTTAGTGAATTTGCAGATGAATTGACTCCATCTGTGAGTGTAATCTTTGTGTGTAGTGAAGGGGCGTTGATCAGAGGCAGCAGCATGTTTGTGGAGCGCTGCCAGGCCATGTTAATCAGACTGCGGGAGGTTTGCCCTCAGCTGGATACGGACGGACTAAATAACATCTGGATTATCAAACCAGGTGCCAAGTCAAGAGGACGAGGTGAGGCCCGTACTGTACTTGTAACAATGATAAGACGCTAGTTGCATTGTTATTTTATATCTGATATCTCTCACCTCCTCTAATCACTCTCTCCAAAACACTGATCAACAATACTGAACCACTTATTTTGTGACGTCTGTATAATGGCTGCAATGTGAGATATGACCTGTGGGCGTCAGTGTTGTTCCAGTTTAAAGGTGTAGTCTGTAATGTGTTACACAGTTGATCATAGCCAGATCTGGCTGGTGGACTGGAGAGTCTGAGCTGCCAGTCCAAAGCGTCATTATTTGACAACACAGGAATAACACTCAACATCTTACGGACTTTTCCTTTGAATATGTAATAGCCATCAGAAACACTATATCTTCTCACTATGGTTGTTGCAGTTTTGAGTTGTTGAAGCTGGTTTTTGTGCATTTCTTTTCTTCCACCCAGGCATTACGTGTATGGATCGCCTGGATGAGATTGTAGCTCTCGTGGATAGTGACAGAACTCTGACTAAGGAGAGTAAGTGGGTGGTTCAGAAATACCTCGAACGTCCCCTGCTCATCCATGGCACCAAATTTGACCTCCGCCAGTGGTTTCTTGTCACCGACTGGAACCCTCTGACTGTCTGGTTCTACGGAGAGTGCTACCTGAGGTTCTCCACTCAGCCCTACTCAATAAAAACTCTGGACAGGTCAGACGAGGAGCCCGACAAGACACAAAAACTACTTAACAAATACAAACAGAGCAAATCAGACTGTCATTGCCCCCTTTTTTTTGATCTTCAGCTCAGTCCATCTGTGCAACAACTCCATCCAGAAGCACTTTCAGCCAGCACGTGATCGGCATCCAGGAGTGCCTGAGGACAATATGTGGTCCTGCTCTCAGTTTCAGGCTTTCCTGCAGCAGCAGGGCCGTGGGGCAGAGTGGGAGTCAGTGGTGGTCCCAGGCATGCAGCAAGCGGTGATCCACGCTCTGCAGACAGCTCAGGACCTGGTTGAGCCCCGCAAGGCAAGCTTCGAGCTCTACGGTGCCGACTTTATTTTGGGCAGAGATCTGAGACCTTGGCTTCTGGAGATCAATGCTAGTCCGACTATGGCCATTTCCACTGCTGTGACCGCTCGCCTCTGCCCTGCTGTGCAACTGGACACGCTTAGAGTCGTGCTCGACCGACGGTCGGATCCTAGCGCTCATACAGGCGGCTTCCATCTAATCTATAAACAGGTTTGAATATCTTCCAGTTCCAGGGGAGGTCCTCCTCATAGTTGGTGCTATACCACATGCATTTGTTTGTTTTACTTTGTTGCCCTCACAGGCTGCAGTTGAAGTTCCTCAGTACATGGGAGTGAACCTGCTGGTGGAAGGAGCCCCGGTAAGGCGAACCAGACCTCCACACAGACGGACCGTCAGTTCCAACCCTCTCTCCGTCCAGTTCTCCTCTGACCAGTCCGCATCAGAGGAAGGTAAAACAAGACATAAATCATCAGGTCAGGAGGCTTCCAAACTCTCTTCTTTTTGCCATTCAGGCATGGAGAACCGAGAGAAAAAGAGGCAGCTGACGTCATTGTCTCCTAAGAGAGAATGTGAAGGGAGAAAAGAGGCTCAGAATATTCACAGGTCCAGTTGGGGTCTGGTATCTAAACAGCCTTTGGCACCACAAGCTGAGCCTCGGAGAAAAGTGCAATGCTTGGGGCTTGGTGCTAGTGGGGCAACTTTGGTCCCATGGAGCCTTTCGTCTTCCCTGAGCCCCCCTCACAGCGTGGTACGCTTTAAATGCCAACCCAGCCAAGGCCATGGATCCTACATCTCCAGGTCCTTCTTTCCCCAAACAGCTTTTGAGTCCCAGAACAAGAATTCTAATCAGGTTTTTCCCTCTCTCAGCGGTCCTCTCCCTACCCTGGACATCTTCAGCCTGCCTCGAAATATTGTGGCTGGAGCGGCTGCCTTTCATAGTCCAAACCTGTTCTCTCGTTCGAACATCGACAGGCGTCGGTCGTTCCTCTGCTCTCAAAAGCAAAGCATGGTCAAATACAAAGGAGAAAGCAGAGAGACACAGAAGCCCTACTGGTTTCAAAAATAGACGCGCTAAAGAGGTTTTTGTCAGCTACGACATTGTTAGCAATTTGTATTTTAATGGTGGTCAAACATTTAAGTATGGAATTTGCATGTAAAATTATTATCAGTCAATTATCATGATACCAAATTTCAAGAGTTAAGTGATAAACTTATAGATAATCTAACGACGAATGTGATTTTTCTCTTATTTTGTCTGTAATATGAATATATTGATCATTTCATGATAATGTTATGAAAATTAAAGCAGTGAATATTGTGTTCAATATTTGTATTAAAACAAAACAAAAAAAATAATTCAGATAAATAATACAACAAAATTAACACTGTGATTGGTTTATAATACAATAAACTGTATTGTCATCATACAGTAGAACAAAATTTAGGTGGAATCTCTAGGTGGCATGAATTAATAACAAGTTAAAAACAGAAAAATAAGCGGTGTTGCACAATAATAAAGCAAAGAAAAAGTATTTCTTATATTCTTCATTAATAACTCAACAGTAAAATGAAAAGTTTTACACTGACGTTAACACTGAGTGTATTATTATAAATGTCCAGCAGGTGGCGATAAAGGCCCAATGATCTTGAGTAAAAGTTGACGCCAAAGCGTTTCCAGACTGGGGGAATTCCATGAGGGTGCATCGTCAGCAACACCTGGTTTATCTGTTCTTCCACTCTGCACACTAATGCACATTTAAATTTGACCTAATGATTTGAAATTGCTGTCTACTATTTTTTTTAAAGAAAGGCTAAATATTTGCTAAAATGTTTATTTAAAAAAAATTGTAGTGGCATTTTCTTAGTTGGTACTAATTGGAAAAATAAAAGCAATTAGGAAACAAATACTGAATAAATTTTGGTGATGTGGTATACATCTAATCTATTCTATTGACTAAGGACCCAAATATTGAGATGAGTGTTTATAAAGCTTGACTTCATGTAATTGAGTTGCTGCCTGAAACGATCTGTAACTCCAAACGCAAAGCAAATGGAATCCCATGACAGCAATAGAACATGGAACTCCTCCTTAACAACAACAAACAGAGGCAGTGGAACTAATGATGATAAATTGAGGAGCGGCTAATGACATTTGGGGTGCAGGTCTTGGACTTAAGACGTCAGTTTGTGCAAGCGAACCAGATATGGAATGAATCTACCCAGAGGAGTTTGTGATGTTGCTGCACCATCAGTGGTCGAGGCCTGAGCATGATTGCAAACACGACTGGATTGTTGTCGCACAGCTCGGTGCGGGTTCTAGTGGTAAGTTTGTTTTTATTTAGGGTCAGTTTTGGCCTGAGAGATGGTGCCGTTCCTGGATAATGGCACTGCAGTTTAAATCGGGAACAGCAACAAACACGTGTTCCCATCTAGACTGATGGTTATTGCCTCAGGGGATTAATGGGAGCTGTCGACACTCGTGCGTGTTTACTTGTTGCTGTATTAACGGGCAGACGGTCAACCAGTGGGACAGCTTGGATACAGATCTTCCATTACATAAGTGTTCCCGTCACATGAGCGTTGCGGTTCTGTGAGAACTAAAGCTGAACAGATTGAATTTTGTTAGATGTTTTCTCACACATACACTCAAAGAGACATTCCACGGGAAAAAATACTTTATTACACTTATATATATATATTTATCAACATTTATAGACAAAATATGTACATCAAACATCTTTCATGTAGGTCCCAAAATATAAAATCTTAAGTACCTCTCTCTATAGAAAACTAATCTTCTGGTAAAACTTTTACATTCACTTCTCTCCTCCTCACTTCTTCGTCTCCAGTATTCATACGCAGTACAGAGAACAAACATCTGAGATTTATCAGCTTTTCACAAGTAAAAGGCAACGGCAAGAACAAACACCAGGTTTGACTTGAGCAGAAACAGATGTTGAGTACGCAGACCAGGTCCAGCACAGTGCTACAGTATGTACACGGTCTCTGAGTAGACAACCGACAGTTGTCCTCTGACCACCTCGCGTCGCTCTGGACGGACATAGTGCCAGAACAGGTATCAAAAATAGAAAATGTACAAGAGGTCTATGAACAGTAATTACAGGGAATCCATGTGAGCAGTCTGTCTGCTGTGGAAACGCAAGATTTCTCACCCAGCGTGGACCTGTGGTGTCTTCCACCCCACGCTTCAGGAAACCTTTTTCAGTGGTGAGGGTGGTGACGCGCACGACATAGGCAACAAACTCTGGGTGAAACATCTGAGGCAACACGTTCTAAAGTACAAAAATGGCGTGTCTCTAATACAACAGCTCTGGGTGGGATGCATCAGTGTCATCGGCGTTTATACTTGAACAGCAGCATCTAAAACACATCTTTCTTTACATTCAAACCGTGTGTGTGAGCACGGCAGGTCTGGTTTATATGATACATTTGCATTGGGTCATATCACTGAGCATTAAACATTCAACCAGAGTTTTGCATCTTTCAACGTGTGGATGGATGTTGGTGTCCCCTCCATCTGTTTTTGATCATTTCTACAAGTTTCCTCTTTCGTTCTTCAAACCTCCAGGCAGAGGGATAGAGGACTGGAATGAGGATGGATTTATGGAAAGGCTCAGTCATGTTCTCATCCCTACTACTGTCTCTGCTCCTTTGTACTTGAACAGGATCACCTCTGCACCCCTGTTCGCTTCTCTCTCAGTCTTTGGTTTCCAGGTTGAGGGGCGGTACCTGCTTCAGTACCTGAAGGAGGGCCGGGGAGTCCATGGGGGTCTGAGATATGGCTGGGGCTGGGGAGCCTCCCCGTGGAGACAAAACGAGCTGAGGTGGCGGCGGCCGTTCGCTAGGCATGGCGGGCGAGGAGCCTCCCATTCCCGGGTAGAGCATGGGCACGGCCCCGGGGTACCAGCATTTCTCCAGCATCGGCAGGTAGGCTGCAGCAGACGGTGGAATGAGGTAGAAAGGCATGCAGAGGGGATGCGGGGGAGGCGGATGGTTGGGCGATGCGCTCATGTAGCCACCATAACCCCTTGGG
>KV751324.1:22891332-22903759 GCA_001698575.1 Mola mola | reverse complement strand
GTATTTGAGACTGTACGTGCAGTCCTGAGCTATAGTGTGCTGTTTATTTCTGTGCGCTATGTAGGTCACGAGTAAATATTTAACTTTGTTACGTTAGAGTGAGATATCAGCGACACAACAGGTGCTCTGCATCTCTCCGACGAAGGCACTGACAAAAGCCAAGCTGGGAGACAAAGAGGAGCCTCCTACACGGACACCTAAGAAGTGTACCTGATTTGATTTTACCACTTTGTTTTAAACATGAAAACAGGTCTGAGATAAAAGCAAGCGTTCAAATATTTGTGCAGTGGTTGAACTGGACGAGCATGGGTGAGAGCGGCTCCGGTTTCTCAGCCCCATCTGCGTTACCCCCTCGTCCCTCCGCCCTCTCTCCCCACTGCCCCAGTTCCGGAGGCCCAGCATGACCCAGTTTGGAGCGGCAAGGGAGAGCGCAAAGGGGGGAGCGGGAGCGAGGCTGGAATGTTTTGAAGGCTGAGACATTCCTCATTGTTCATTCACTCAGGCCTTATGTAACACAGGCGGATCACGTGACGCAGCTCTGCAGCAGCCGTGGGAAGTCGCGGCATTATCTCCGCCACAGTTGCTCTAACCTCATTATGCAAGGGGCGGCTTTTACATAACAGCATGCAGACGGACGGACAGACAGATGGAAAGACGGTAAGATCAGCAGTAAGGGAGACGTGATAAAGATGATCAGAGAGAGAGAGACAGATGGGGATAGATGCTGTTAGAGCGGCTCAGGGTAAACCAAAAACAGAAAGATAATTCTTTCACATTCCCTAATGCAACCAAAAGACAGTCCCAGTGAGAAATATTAAAGAAAAAATTTTAATATACTAATCTACCACTGATATCATTAGCAGCTGGCCGGGCGTTTGAGATGCACAGTTTAGAGTGAGATGAGGCAAAGGACAGCCGCCTTGGTGATGTACATGTGCAGCTATGGTGGCACACTGACCCACATACTGCAGATCCTCTAGGAATGAGAACTTCCAGCCATGACACAGTGTGCTCTTTTCACTCACCTGCAGTGGTGCTGGCCATTATTGTGAAGGATATACAGTGCTGCTTGAAAGTCTGTGAACCCCTTGAGTAATCTAGATTTTTCTGTGGTTTTACCATGGTTTTTCTTATTTTATCATCACTGGTTTTTATATATGAAATGTCAGGTTTATTCAATTCAATGTACTTGTTGTGAGAGAAAAGTGTGTTTAGCCTACGTCAAACATGGATTCAGAGTATATGCAAAAGTAAGTGAAGCCCAGCTACATTGGTAAAGTCAAGTAGGCAAGAAACTGAGGTGAAACACATGTGGGTGCTCATGTAATCAAATGAGCAGACCAATCAAGTGAGACAACCTTAGGAAAGGTTTTGAGCAGCATGGATTAAAAGAGAGAGGAAATCCAACCAAACCACTGTTGTGCCGAGGCGTAAAGCACACAGATCAACAATGTCGAGAGGAAAAGAGACGTTCGAGGTAATCTGGAAGAAGGTGGTGACAGCCAATCAGTCTGGGGAAAGCTACAAGACCATATCCAAAAGATTCGCTCCATCCATCCACTGTAAGACAAATCACTTACAAATGGAGTGCACTCAGCATCACCGCAACTCTGCCCAGAAGTGGACGACCATCAAAACTTTCACCAAAAAGCACCAGAAAAATAATAAATCGGGTAAAGGCCAACCCTCACATCACCTCCAGAGAGTCACAGACCTCTCTGGCAGCATCTGGGATAAATGTACATGCGTCTGCAATCAGGCGAAAAATGAATAGACATGGCACTCGTGGGAGAGTTGCTAGAGGGAAGCCTCTGCTCTCAAGAAAGCACAAAGTTGCCCATTTAAACTTTGCCAGAGAGCACTTGGACAAACCAGAGGCCTTCTGGAAGTCCTCCTCCCAACAGTGAAGTGTGGTGGTGGAAACGTGAAGGTCTGGGCCTGCATTTCTGCCTCCGGACCCAGAGGACTCCACATTATCCAGAGAACCCTGAATTCCAAGGCCTATCAACAAATTCTTGACCAGAATCTCTGGCCCTCAGTCAGGAAGTTTAAGCTGGGACAGAAATGGTTCATGCAACAAGACGACCCAAAGCATTCCAGCAGAACTACCAAGAAATGGCTTAAGAGAAAGAAGATTCGCACTTTGGATTGGCCCAGTCAAAGTCCTCAATACCGTAGAAATACTGTGGCGAGATCTGAAATGGGAAATACATGCCGTCCCTCCAACATCTCTCAACTGGCTGAGTTCTGCAAGGAGGAGTGGGCAAAAATCCCCAAAAGCAGATGTGAGACACTGGTTAGGTTACAGAGGACGTTTGGTTGAAGTAAAGGCTGCAAAATGAGGTGTCACAAGTTACTAACTAAAAGGGTTCACACACTGGCACGTGGCAGATTTTCAGTTTTTTGAGATAAACTACTTTTGTTGAATAAATTATGAAATTATATCTCTTTTCCCTATGTGTCCCTTATTTGGAAGGGCTGCTTTACAAATTGGGATTTGGATGTTCATTTCAGAAGGTTATTTAATTTATTAAAAAAAACCCCCCAAAAAACAGGACCATGATTGGAGGGTTCACAAACTTTCAAGCAGCACTTATATCATTATCGTGAAATGAGAAAATACACATTCTGTTTTTGAATATTTTTGTATTGAAAATGAAATAAAATTAAATGAAATTAAAGTGAAAAGATGTAATTTTTAGCACTTATCAGAGTGTTCCACCTGTTCTAATATTGGTCTTCACTATCTTCACTCATTACATCCACATTACTGGTGATTTTTTTTCAGAAGTCTCATTGCGTTAATATTTTGTCAGAGTACCAATAGTCATCTACACAATGTGGTTGCATGGTGTTGTTTTGTAAATTACTCCCAATGTGGAGTTTCGTCGCCAGGACTGCTTGACCTGACAAGAATATAACGTGGTAACATGGAGTAGAGGTACCTAACAGTGAAAAGCAAGCTGCAAGTGTCCACTACATTTTGATGTTTACAAAAGACTCATGCGAATTGGAATAAATGACGCTTTAAAAAAAAGTGTCCCTTTGGCAACTGACTGATTATGTCTGGGGAGCTCTGTCAGTGACAAGAAGCAGAAACATTCAATGTATACAATATCTTAACAGTTACTTAGTCAAACAGACAGAGATATCTACTCCATGTTAGCAGACACTTGCACTAACATTCTGTGTGTAGTCAGTGGTGAAAAAATTGGTTTATTTTTGACATTTTGCCTTGCTCTGTGACACTGCGTTGTATAGCGTTGTTGAGCTAAATGGTCCAAGCAAAAGAATTCCATACTGGGATAAATTTAAAAACAAAAGAGGTTTTAGATGCCGAAAGCTCAGGAAAAAGGCATTCGTTTGAAAAATGGCAGAACTTTACTTTAAGACCACAATGCCCAGCTGCAATTTGTATGTTGATTATGATTATGTACTGTGGGATAAGCTGAGCTTTAACATTGATAATCATCATTAAAACACTGCTAGTAAGAGATTATTCTAAAGGATTCACACGTCGCAGCAGTTCACTTGTCTAACATTCAGTAGCAGACCTGGATGGTGGTGTTTCCGCCTTCTAGCAATGCAATAGCCAGGAGGATGCTTTCTTGGAAGACTCGGTCACTGGTGGTGTTCATGATGAGGTCGATGACCAGGTCAGAGGCTCCCTCTTTGTCCAAGTGACACTGAACCTCTGCCAGGCTCATTTCCCCACGACTCAAGCCCCCGGGAACCCCTAATGCTGCAAGACACAGCATAGAGCGGCAGGTCAGGCTGAATCAATGAAATTATATATCAAAATATATCACAGTTTAACCTCCCTGCATGAAGTGGAAGAGGATCATTAATGAGTTACCAACAGATGATCCAGTGAAATAAAACTAGAATTATTGCCACCTGCTTGCATGCCTCTGAGTTGTTGTTTGATTCATGGTGACGCTCTCTGCTTTCGTTCATGAGTTATTGTGTAAAAAACATTTTTTCACAAATGTCAAACAAGTGTTTGACATTTGTGTGAAATTTTGTCATCACTGACTTTATTAAGACACAGCTAAGAATTTGCTTAATAGATCAACAATGAACATGATCTTTGAAAATGTGATGAACTTATTCTTGAGTCAATGTTTGCAAATTTGAGGAAATTCCTTCAAGGTTTTCATGAATTATTGCGCTCACAAAAATGCGATATACGTGTGTGCCTCCATATGGGCAACAAAGAAAACATAATGCAAATGAGTACATTTAGTTTTGTTTATGTGCTTTTTAAAGGTGACTTCAGGTTTTTTTTCCCCACTCTTTTAGACTCAAAATACAAACAAAATACTTTTTTAAAATTTCAAACGACTCACGTATGGAGTTTGGTCTCTAGGACAGTTTAACTCGACAAAGTCACACAGTGCAGAGCGATGGCTATAAGTGATGCAGAGAGATAAAAGTCTTTGTGGTCTTACTTCACAAATAGTGTAGTTGCTGGCATTGGATTTACAACATCAGCAGATCTGCAAGTGCATTACATCAACAAATATTCAAGCCACTCAAGGTCAACTTACATAATAAACATTATTAAATTATTCAACAAAGCATCAGTAAAAAAACAAAAAAAAAACTCAAAACAATAAGACTGAAAAGTGCAATAAACTGCAGCACACTAATAAAACATACATCAGTAAATTTCATATATTTTAGATTTAACAACACACCTTTTTAATGGCTGTCTTTTTTAATACCGTCCCTTGAACTTATTGTATTTTGGTTTTATTTTGGTTGATAAATAAATATTCTGTAGGACAAGTTTCACAAAAAGTGTCTTTTTTAAAATTATTATACTACTTTAGTAAATAGCAGTATAGTGTTATATTTGACAGACTGCAAATCACGATATTTATATTTTGCACACCCTACACAAGGCAATCACACTAACACTTAAAGTAAAGATTCAGTGTGGATCTGGATCTAGGTACAAAAATTGATAATAAATATTTCCAGAAACAGAAGGTCATATTAATATTTATGTTTTTAATTAGTGTAAAACCACCTGAAACTAACATTTCATTACCTCACAATGAAGTATATAAACAGAATTTATAAATGTATATAACTACAGTAATGCTGACCCAGTGCTGTGCAGCATAACTGTCGTTGTTGAAAGTTGTGTAATCCATTGTACACGCTTTCCTGCCTGACCCCCCCATTTGGCTTTGTACAGAATTCTCAGCCTGGCTCTTGTTTCTGCAACAGGTGCTCAGGCTGTTTGACAGGAAGTCACAGCTCGTCACATAGTAACAGCGAAAAGTGGATCACAGACGGGAGGGGTATACTTCCTTTAGTCTGGGAGATCGCAGGCATCTTCGAGCACATGGGAGAGATGGTGAACCGGCAGCCTGGATGATTAAGTCACCCTGTCTTTGGCTTCACTTGCTAATACATTTGTGCTAAAACAGCTAATACGCAATTCTGGTGACTAAGTCAATACTGTATTCACATGCTTAGCAGCAGTGTGATCTTAAAATGTTATATTCAGATAAAATCATACATGTTACTTATCAGAACCCATGACTCCAACAGAGGAAGAAAGACTGCACAGGGATGCATTGCTTCAGTGTTTTAACTGCAGATCGTAACACAATGAGGCGACTATCAGGACTGATAAGTGTTGTGCTCTGCATGCTCATAGGACAGCTTGCAGCACAGCTCTGGAGCTGATAAACCAATCAGGGCCAGAGAATCCTGACATTATATAACAACATTCTGCTACTACTTACTACATTTTGGCTGACCAACAGGGGAAAAAAAACCCCAACTTTATACAGACTTTGTCCCCAGTTTGCAGTTGTGGTCAAAGTCATTGTTCTGATTGTCTGAGTATTCTGGCTAATACTTCACTGAGACATCAGCTTCATTAGAGATGTTGCAATCGGTGCTTTCATGGATGTGGTTGGCTAAATAAACTTCCTTCACTTCCTGCTGTAAAACCAACAACAACAACAAACTCTTAAATGAGCAGCAACAGTGTCCCACCTGATTGGTGTTTGCCAGGTCCTACTGGACTGAGAGGACCGTTGCTAAATGATGTCAGGCTGTCCCTCCGCCCACCACTTCGATGGAAGTTGCCATAGTAACGGTTCACCAGAATCTGTCTCAGTGCCTCACCCTATGAGAGGGAAAGAAAGGGAAGGATGCAGGGACATGATGTCAGAGGACGTGTTGTATAACAGAGATAACATGCATCATCAGTGGAAGGCTGTCCCTTTTAGATGAGCAAAGCCTTACATTTCAACCACAAGTTGTGAAGTTTCGTTAAAGAGCAGCTACAAATTAGCTTTTCTTTTTCAAGTGCTGAACATAAAAAATCCCTACATCCATGCATGAAGAAGGACCCTGGAGCTAATGTCACACGCCGCCAACGCGGCTAACATTGTGACAGCTATCATCAGTGACCCTGTGTGGTGGCAAATTGAGGTCCTGGTTTCGACAAAACCAGACCTGGGTCCAGTTCTCCCACGCTGTGACTCATCCACTGCTGAGCTGTCAGCAGTACGACTCTGTCGTCGTTATGGCAACCACCGCACATAACTACCTGACAAACCTCCCATGGGATAAAATGAAGGAAACAAAAGCGAGAGTGTTGTTTTTGGTGTGTGTGCTTGTGGGTGATTATGTGCAATTCACTGTGAGTTGTGGGTGGTCCTTGAAAGACAACAGGGGCGTTATGCAAGCCCCACTGCCACCATTATGCTCTGGAAGTCAAAATCAGTTTGCGTGGGAGGTGTTAACTCCACTTTTCTTACCAATTATTGGCAGGAGCTTAACTGAAAGTATGCGTCGTGTGTACCAAAATGATGAGTTGTAGTCGGAAGATGATTCCCTGGTCTCACATAGTAATTCTGGATTTTCTCTTAAGTCATGAAACTTGAGGCAACTCCTTATCATATCCTGTCTGAACGTCATCAGAACGAAGAGAAATTTAGGCAAACTACGAGAGTATACCTGATAACTATTATTGACATTTTGGATCGAACTCTCATCACAGTTATTAACAAACACTCCTCCCTTCTAAAAAATACCTTTTACACCATGAAACAGATGCAGCTCAGTGAAACAGCTAAACAGCTGCACGTCTATTCGCTTAATCATGTACTTCCCTTCTCTTGTAGATGATAATTACATATTGATGAACCACGATCGATACTTTTATTCTGCAGAAGTGTCAACATTAGAAAAGCAGGCAGAAAATATGCTGTGGGTGTAATTTTTTATTCTTTTTATTCCCCAATTTGTTAGTTGTACTCAAGTGTCGATAAGAAAATAAGAAAAAGCATTGAAATTTATTTAATTTTTCATCCGAGACACATGGCCGGTGTGATTCTGAGCGCTTTGAGCTAGGTCGCTGTGCTGCTGCGAGTACCTACCCTCCTCTGGTCCTCCAACTGCTTCTCAGGCTGGTTCTGATCCAGCTGCTGGGTGCGGTGAGGAGCGTGAGCACAGTGGTCCAACAGATACATACACAGGGTTAGTATTCATGCAGCACAGGCAAAGGCATTTGTCAGCTTAACAACTACATCATGTCCCCATTCAGCTGCTCTAAGTAGCTATAGAAAGGCATGCACATGCACATAGAGCTAAAAAGAAGGGAAACACTGGAGGTTTAGAGATCTGAGATGGGAGATATGCACAATGTTGACTATTGAGAAATATTTGATTTGATCTGGTGCTTATTTTTTGTATCTGTATTTGCTAGGACTAATAAGCTTAATGTGACTATGCAATGTAACAGCATAGGGCAAGTCTAAGGAGGCCCTAAAAAGCCATGGGTGAAACATTGTATTACCTCTGTTTTCCAGTGACAACAAGATACATTTTTGCTTTCATTTGCTTCATTATTAACATCTGGGGTTTTTTTCCTGAGATGAAAAAATCTACCAGTTGTAGACATATTAGACCCAAATTACTGTATAAACTATTGCATTTTAAGGAGCAAAGAAAATGGAAAAAGAGCATTTGATTTGTGCAACATTTTTTTCTTTAATCAAGGCCCAGACTGAAATAGCTTTATACATTGCTGTTATGGATAATATGCATATTAGTGTGCACAATCTAAGAAGACATTTAGCAAGGCTTCAACTTTACTGGCTGCTTTGTCTTGTGAGCTCATGAATTACCTCGTGATCTGGGGAAAACAAGTCAAATTTATTGTGTTATCACAAGAAAACAGGAAGGAAATGTTTCAGCCATGGCTCTACAAGTCAAAATGTCAGTGTCTTTACAGTTATTGAGTCAAAAACACAGTTGTTTCACTGTAGGTATCTACTCCATGTTACCAGACACTTACAGTAACATTTTGAACGAGGTAAAAAAATTTCCGACATTTTGACTCGTCCTGTGCCATTATATTGTACAGCCTTGTTGAGCTTATTCCTCCATAGTGGAGAACATTTCATAGGAAAAATGTATTTAGTGAAATGTTGAAAGACCAGGAAATAGGGCTTAATCTGAAAGATATTGGAGATCTCTTTTAAAGCAGAAGGACTGCTGTTACCATAGCTTAGCATAACGACTTCTAGCAGCATTTCTAAAGCCTGTATTAATGCATATCTCGCTGCTTAATCCACCTTTCTTGACTGAGTGTTGCAACCAGTGAAAGACGATACATGTCTAATCTTCTCATGAAAATATGGCACTAAGTGAAAAAATTGGCAAAAAATAAATTACACCTGAGAAGATAATTAAAGTTAGAGATGAGTAAGTACAAGTTGAGAGGATGTCGGTACTCAGTTTTCTAGTTTCCTTAATGGTTCACATAAACAGTTCCGCTTAGGTTATTTTGCAATATGGAACATCAATTTCAATTTGTTAACATGTAACAAAATGGAAAAAAAAAAAAAAAGCTCCACATCAGCTATTATGTAAAAAGACACACTGGGAGAAGCAGGAGAGAGGAGAGGGGCGTTGGTGTTAGAGTTACTTAATCACTCCAAAAGGAACCGGGCCACTAAACCAGTGACACAGAGCTGCTTACAGCGGCCATCTGTCAGCACTGAGGGCAAGACACGGAGCAAGTTGGAGGCCGAGAGACTGTCAAACACAGTGAGGTTTACAAAGTTTGACTGATGAACTAGTCTCTGTCAGTCAGTCAGTCGAGCTCAAGAGCGTTATGTATGGTGTGCATCCAGGGGCTGGAGCTTGCGCTTCTCCAGCTTGTACTTCTGCAGAGGGGCAAGCATTTCAGTGCTGCGTTAATACCACAACAATGGGTTGAGACCTGCTTTCTGTGAAATCCATACATGATTCACAACCTTTTCATGAAACCACTCCCCTATGCATTTGTGTTTTTTCTTCTTTTCTCATTTATTTGGGTTTTTCATTCATAGTGCAGGACTTACTGAAGCAATATAATATTCAGAGGCAATTTGAGAGACACTGACTTGGATGTTAACTTTTATCAAATTCCATTGAACAAAATACATTTTTCAGATACTTTATTGCTTTTTGTTTCATCTTAAGATTTTATCAGCCCATTAATCTATCTGAAAAAAAAAAAAAAATTATTAATTTAACAGCTAGAAAAGACACCAACAATGACAGGGTTTTAAAAAGGGAAGAGGTGGGAAGAGTAAAAGCAGAGTGAGAGAGTGAGTGAAAGTCAGACAGTGTGAAAGAAGACCAGCATTTGAACTACACAAAATGCAAATGATGACATTTCAACATGGACATTTCATGATTTGTAGTATTTCCAGTGCCTTTGTGGAGGAGCAAGTTTTTTCGCAAGTTTTTTTTATCACCTGAGTACTTGTCAGCCTTGACTGGGGCCTGATTTAACACTCAGTTCTCACATGCACAACAATTGATGTGATAATGGTGCAGAGTTCAGCGGAGGGTTGGGGGAATTTACGCTGGAGAAGCGAAATCTCTATCACCACATCAAAGCACAGAGCAACATGCTGATCAGAGACAATTTGTGCAGCTAATCATCCCTGGCCTGACCATAGCCACCGCAGAGTTACTCCTCAGAGCTGCCACATCCTGCAACTACAATGCTTTTAACCAACCCAGAAACCCCCCGGGCAAATCCCTGATCAGTCTCAAACCTCTCAGCTGGACTATATAGGAAATAAATGGGGGCACCCACACACACAGGGCGCATTCTCCTCCATATTTGAGTTTTTTTTCCTTTTGCATAAGTAAACATGTCTTTGCAGGCTGAGACTGAGTCATGTTTAAATGCTGGGGTTTACCACTCGACTGCTTCCTGTGTGCAGACAGATGAGCAGGCGCGATTAAGAGAGAGTGCTTCATCGCAACCGACCTACTTCTACAACAGCGCTGTGAAGTGAGTTTTACACCCTTTGACCGGATTGGGTAAAACACAGCTGCGAGCGCGGTTGAAAATGTGTCAGGGTTTTTGAAAAGCAAGTTAGATATCATCTTAACACTGAAAGAGTGGAAAGGACGTTTTTTTTTCCCTTATCTAAAAACCACTCAAAGTGGTCAAGGGAAGAAACAGGAAGGTAAAGGGGATGAAACATCTCTTACTCTCAACATGGAGGGCTTGCATAACTACTTTGACTAGACCACACACGTACGCACAGACGCACGCACACGTTTTCACAGGGGAGCCTGAGAGTAGAAGCCCAAGACTGTATTCTGAACTCCTCTTGCTCTTACATAAGCCTGACAGCCAAAGAGCAGTGGATTTAGCTGATAATAATCTCCTGACATTTAGCAACAGCATGGTATGCTAACATTGGGGAGGTCAAAAAAACATTTCTTGCAATCTCGACTTTAATAAATGCCTGAAATGATAAAAACTACCATGATAAAAAGCCTGAAACCTGGTGAATCTATTTCATGTAACCAAATTAAACCATGCTTCCTGCTCAGCAAGCTCACATTATTCAAGCTGTTCCTCTTTGATTTGCTTTCCTCAACAGGGGCAACAGAGAGGCAACTTCATGACGCAGCCATGCAAACAGCCAACTTCACTTCGTTTACACAGAGCGGGTGTGTGTGTGTTTGGATCCCTGTGAAAGGGTTTGAGCGCAAGTGGGGGACTAGTTGAGGAATTGTGTCACAACTATTTAATGAGTCCAAAAGATTAAAAAAACGAGGAATTAAAATTGGCACACTACGGCGGTGGGGGTCTGCCAGTGTTGCATCTGAGCTGCTTTTCATGTGGGGACAGATACTGTGAGTGAGCGCGTGAGTGAGTTGGTACTTACACACTCACTGTACACATAAACACACACACACACACACACACACACACACACAGCAACAGAGAGGCAACTTCATGACGCAGCCATGCAAACAGCCAACTTCACTTCGTTTACACAGAGCGGGTGTGTGTGTGTTTGGATCCCTGTGAAAGGGTTTGAGCGCAAGTGGGGGACTAGTTGAGGAATTGTGTCACAACTATTTAATGAGTCCAAAAGATTAAAAAAACGAGGAATTAAAATTGGCACACTACGGCGGTGGGGGTCTGCCAGTGTTGCATCTGAGCTGCTTTTCATGTGGGGACAGATACTGTGAGTGAGCGCGTGAGTGAGTTGGTACTTACACACTCACTGTACACATAAACACACACACACACACACACACACACACACACACACAGGCAGTATGGGTAAACAGCTCCTCCACACTTTTATTGGCAATTACTGTTGAAGGTCACACACATCGGCAGAGGGGCTGAGTTCCAGGAAAAAAAAAAAAAGCTTGTTTCTTATGTAACCTCAACCTAGAGCTGGCAGGGGCCCAGGAATCGTGCAGCTCTCAGGCTCGGAAAACTAGGACACAGCCTCAATGACTGCCACAGCCCCTCCGAGCTGCACATATTCATTAATACACAGACACACACACGTGCACGCAACAGCACATGGCCACACTGCCCCCTATTGGTGCCTAAATCAGATACAGGGGAAACACCCTAAAAACAAGCTGAAGGTCGAAAGACACAATGAACACTTTGATGTAATGAAAGAGAGAGAGAGAGGGAAGTGAATTGGTTTTTATGATTAAGACCGTCATTGGAAAACTCGACAAGACAGTTTCAGGTATGAAGTGGAAGCCTGAATATTTTATTATCATATTCTATTTTAATTTCATCTTATTTCTCATTAGTATAAGGCAAAAGTTTCATGACTACTCTTTTCATGCTTTGTGTATGAGTGCTAAATAAAACACTGCTATTAACCTAAGTTAATGTTAAAATATTCACAGGTGATATTTACTTTATAATGTGTTGAAGTTGGCAGAAAATAGGGCATTTACATGTCTAGTGTGAGAAGGGTGAGCAGAAACGAGCTTAGCAGGGGACTGACTCACCTTGCAGCTGGGAATAACACAACTGTGTTGAACACACACACGGAGTCAGGCACAGCACTCATCTCACTACAGCATTTCTCCTCGTTTCTCACTTTTCTTAAGTTGA
>KV751324.1:22867111-22891300 GCA_001698575.1 Mola mola | reverse complement strand
AAAGGGGGCCTCCCCACTATGTGTTACCATCTGTGCCCAAAGCCTCTGCTAACTACAGCACACAGACACATGCATCTGTCACAGCACAGTTACAGACGTGCCAGGGTCACGCATGCATAACAGACAAAAGCTTAGGGAAATCTTAATCAGTGGAAAAACAGGAACAACCTTAGGCATATCCATTTCATCATCAAAGGCCCTGAGCTGAAAGAGAACAAAATGGTTTAAGGTGGTTAGATAAAAAAACAGGAAGGAGGAAGCCAAAGCAGAGGTCAGAGACATGTTAGTTAAGTGTGTTAGAAACGTGATGATACATTAGCAGCGCAGCAGAAGTAGTCTTCAGGAAAAGATTCCTTTCTATTGTGTCTACCTGACATTAAATAACGCATTGTGTGTACGTCATTATGTGTTTTTTTGTCTGAATTTTCTCATTATGAATTTTTATCATTCTGATGAAGTACTGAACTTCCATCAAATTTAAAACAGCACCAAGGGTTTTGTTTTTTTTTTTTACCAGTTCCTAATAAGATGACTTTTCTCTGTATAGAAATCCTATATAAAAACACTACCATCAATCCATCTTTCAATATATTTTCTATATTTGTAGTTATGCATATTTTTACAGTACAATATATTGAAACATACAGTGTTGATGAAGCATATCAGGTCACCACTTCTGTGCTTGGCAGCTTCTCCTACCTTCTCTCCATAACCACGGTCCTTTGTCATCATCTCCCGCAGTGTCTGCAGAACTTTGATGCACAGCCTCTCTTCATTTTCCTCCAGCAGCTGCTTGGTGTGTTTGATCAGCCTGCGCAGGCATGTTCATTTCTAAGTCTCAGTTTTTACAAATACACTCACTCCTAAGTTAGATCAGTTGAAGAGGGTATTTTCAGAGCTTACTTGCATATAAAACCTCCGCTCTCACACTTCTTGCGTGAGTCTGTATTTTCGGGGAAGAGCAGTTCCGGCCGATGCAGCACATCTACCAGGACTGACAGCTCAGCCTGGACCAGCGGACGCAGGCGGTCCTCGAGAGCCGACACAATGTCCTATAGTTCAGGCAGAGAAGCGTCCTTACTGCGCCAAATTTTAAGATCACATAAAATCAGCACATGCGTGCAAAAACTGATACCTGGAGCCTCTCGATAATGTTCCTGTAGTCCCGCGAAGCAGTCACCACTGAGTCCCTGCGGGCAGCATTGCGGGCCGAAAGCCTCCAGCTCATGGCTGTTTTTTGAACAATGTTGTTGGATTTCACAAACAGGTTATGCACCTGGTTGTCCAGGTCCACGGGGATGGCTATCGCTCTGCCTTTGGCTGTCGGGGAGTCACACATGAATCAGCTCCAGTAAATTCTATTAACTAGCACATACCATACGGATTGAGGACTTAACTGTTGGGTTGGGTTTGCTGCACTGTACATGAATGGCACAAAATGTAGGATTTAACGTCCTGCGTCAGCCATTGATTAAGCACTTAAAAACTTATCTTTACATTTTTCTTTTTTGGAAAAAAACCAAAAAGAAACAAACAAAAACTCTATGGCTTTGAAATGGAAGGGATGAATTTCTGCACTTCACTCACCATTCTGCCTCTTGCCTGGAGGCAGAGGGAGCCAGAGCTGTCATCTACTGACTTTTAAACTAGTCTACTATACACTGCACAGTGGCAACTTCTAATATTGCAATAAAAAAAAATCATAAATGTTTAACCTAGACACAGATTACCAGGTAGAAGAGGATGACCTACTTGTAAAAGGTCCCTTACAAGTTGATGCATCAGAATAAGTTTCATTTATTCAGTTATTAAGCCCCACAACTGTAAGTAATCAGGATTGTCCATTAGTTTTTCCACATAGAAGACCTGTCTGTCATAATTTTTGTGAATCAGTCAATGGTGGATTGCAGAATGAAGGCAGAAATCCACAACCATGACATGATGTGTCAATGTATTAAAAAAAACAAAACAAAACAAAACAGCACATGTACATGTTCACAAGGTCAAAAACATGATTTTCAGAGGTGGAATTTAAGTTGGGATTTGGCAGCAATTCTTGGGAGCACTAAAGGAGAATGATCTCACCGACATCAGAGAGCACCTTGATGCAGTTCTCAACTGAGCCCTTCTGGACTGGGATCAGCCAATTACAATGGTAGACCCTGAACACTGCCTGCAACAGCTGGACAAAGACGGGCTGCCTGGTCTGAGAAGAACAGACAAGAAAAGAACAAACAGAGATGTGTAGATTGTTTTGTTTTTCTCTGTAGACTTTCAAGAGAGATAAGAGAATGTGAAATATGCCCATTTGTCATCTACACACAGCTTCCCCACAAACATAGTGGTGGTTTGTTACTTTCTCTGAGCACATGTTTGCTCAAACTTAGCCCAGTGAAGATCACTTTCACCTCTGAATACTTGCACACAAAAGAATTTTCTTTACACCCTGCAGGAATTTGTACCACCCAGCTCTGCAATTCCCTAATTAATTGAATTACTACAAATACCTGAAATATTTTCCCCAACAGAGAGGCCTGCAGCACAGGACAAAAGCAGCAAACACATAAAACATGAATGGAAATCACAAATCACACACATACTGTCAACTGCACTGCTAAATTGTACATGTCACAAAATATTGTTATTGTAGCATTTTGAAACATCAATCTTCTTGTATGAGACATTTATTAAGTGTTTGCACCAGGAGGATTATTGTTATTTAGCATGAACATTTTGTATGTGTTCCAAACACATGAAGATACCAACAATCACAACTAAATGGTCTTAACTTTGTAATGTTGGATTAGCCCTAAAGTGCTATGCATACGCAAAGAATCGGGGGGGGGTGTCGTTCTGTTCAACCAGCCGCAATCAGGAAAACATTCTCACATATACCCAAGGAGCACTAATTTTATCACTTTGGAAACAGCAAGCAAAAAACACTACAGTCAAAGGTTTGCTTCTAGTCTAAAAGTTAGGCTTTCGAATAAAGGGTTTTTATGAGGAGTTTTGCTATTTGATTGAAATAACATAGGCATACATGGCCTGTAATTCATACTTACATTCTTTTTGATGGCCACCTAGAACCAAACATATACTGAAATTTGATTAATAGGCTGGAGGTCTGTTAGTAAATGGAGGCATTATGAGAGAGGAAGGGCTAAAACTCAATCACACATCATCGGCTTTGCGTTCTAACTCTTTCTACGAATCAGCTTTCTCTTGAATTATTTATCCGTTTAATGGTAAGGGAATGGTTACTTAAAAGTTGAACTCTGAGAATGATCATCTTGTAACAAAAGGGCGGGCATTTTGAGTAAAAGGTTCTTGGCAAGACTACGCGGAGTGTTCATTGGAAATAAGTCAGAGCTGAGTGTATAACAGTAACAACTTTAAACCATCATTTTCAAAAAAGTTCTCATGTCTCGCATAGTGTTTCAAAACTGTTCAGATTGGTGCTGCTGGTGACACACCTGCAGGCTGGTGCTCTGATCAGAGAAAGGTGAGCTGAAGAAAGTCGTTACAATGCTCATTACTGTCTCTGTCACGTAGCGCTCCAGAACGGTGTCAGCATGCTTGCGGTCACTTGTATTGTTGCACACCTGCAATCACCGAAAAAAAAAAAAAAAAAAATCACAGAATTTTCAGAATTTTATTAATTTTATTTAATTTTATCTTCATTTCTTAAGCGAAGGACAAAAAAATTCAAGTTTCATTTAGGGATGCCTGGTGTTGCTTACTCTGCAAATATCAACCAGGAAGTTCTCGAAGAGTTTCCACATGTGGTTGGAGGTGTAGATCTCCTTCATTTCCACCTCTGTGTCCACATAGCAGTGGTTCAAGAAGTTGATGTAGGCAATCTTCACCTGGAAATTTTGGGATAAGATTGATTGTAATAAAGGATGGCCAACAGTTAAATACAACAAAATAAAAACTAAAGGGAGAATTATAGTACATGTGGGAAAAAGCATCAAACAATTATAATGGACAAGGCCCCTTTAAGATTTTGTCTTTTATTTTCATTCCATACAGAAGCTTCAAGTTATAATATATAATAAGTAAAAAGTAAATAATTAAGCCAACATGCAAACATCACCTTGAGAGCAACAAGCCAATTATATCTCGTCAACTTGTAAAAATGTCTGCTGCCTTATGCAAAATATCAACATCATGTGTTCATGACACATCAATTAGTCACAAAATTACAACTAGTGAAGTCAACATTGATCTTCTTGCTACTATGCATGTTTTAGTGGACATGGATAATCCTCTTATGGTTGTTATTTGGCCCACAAACCCACCCAAACATTGTTTCAGACAAACTGAAACCCCTCATGACATCAATACTCCTTAATGGCAGTGATTCCTCCCTCCAACCCACCACACAACAAAAACCTGGCATGAAATGAGCATTTATCCTGAGCTGAATGTGTTGACCAGCTCCTCAAATTCCCCGGATTCATTCACTTAAAGTGATTGAATTCATTAAAACATGCTGGATTAAATCAGTCCACAGATGCCTCTCCTTTCAATTCACAGTACACAAAGCATGTGCTGCCAGCAAAAGGTCATGTGTCTCTGTCTTAAAACTCAAGAGCAAGTCTGATCCACGCTTGGGCCTGCATGGATGCTAATGTGGTCAGACACATCCTATGGCTGCTCAATCAGATTAGGATCTGGGAAGTCAGCTTGACTCTTTAAGCTCTTTGTCACATAACTTGCTCATTTCCTCAGTAGTTTTTGTGGTGTGTCCTGACTGGGGGCAGGGGGCAATGTCATAGGGTGTGATTGTTCTGCTAGGGGCCAATTGGGGCGGACGGTTTGTATCAAGTTGCATCAACATTAATGTCAGGATCAGGGATGCATTAGCGGTCACTTTTAAAACTTCTGTAGTCACAAAGTGCCTCCCGAATCTGGCCATACCTGGCTTGTTGTTTTTTCACAGCTGTCAAATTGTCAGCACAGCTCTGTCTGAGCCTCATCTCACCTCAGGGATACAGTCCTCATGGGTCACCACCCGCACTATGTCATCCAGTGGTAACAGGGAGTTACACTTGATCTCCGTGTAGACGTTCTTGCCCTCAGTGCAGACAGCCAACAGCTCTACCAGGTGTATATGGTACATCAGAGGGCTGTTCTCATCCATGCGGTCTCGCTCCGATCGCATCATCTGCACCAGCGTCTGGAAAGATGCGCGGTCATTGTAGAAGACCAAGACATCTTCCCCAGCGTTCACCAGCTGCAGAATTAAACAAATACGCACGATTACCTGCGGAATTAGGAGGAGCACAGCAGAATTAAAACATTTGAACAGAATAAGAGCAAAAAATGACCTCTGCCATGACAATGTCCTGACACTTTTTGATGAATTTATTTTCTGCTTTGACAATAGTCTGGAGGAATTTCAGATACTGGACATTCCGTCCGTGTGTTTCGATGCAGTGGACGAAGTGCTGAACCACTCGCTCGTTGATCTCACTGCACAGCTGGAAGTTATTCATGAAGATATGCTGCATGGTGATGGCCTCTAAAATCTGAACAAAAGAAGAAACAAAGAGGAGAACTAGATCAGATTTTTATTTTCAAGTCAAATTCAGCCATTTTAGTACTAACACTGGGCTCTCTGCCAGGGCCGCTCACCCCTGGATTGAGGAACAGATTGATGTGCTTGTGTAGCAGGGCCTGGTTCTGCTGGTTTCCTGCACAGAAATTCTGAAGAAACTGGTGGGCGAGCTTCATGATATCCTGCATACGCAAATCTTCTCCCTGGAGGGAAAAATGGCTGTTAGGAAGGTTTGTCCACTTTTATACACAAAAACAACCGTGCCAGTAAACAACATCTTGATAAAAGCTGTTCATACTTTCTCATAAGGGATCTGGAGAAGCTCAAGAACAACAGTGTGAGCCCCCATGTTCCTTAGTAGCCTCTGCTGCTGCTTCCTGCTCTTCCTGCCTGACAGACCTTCTTGTACACACAACTTGCTGAGCCGCAACAGGATCTGATAGAGATCAGGGGGAAGAGACAGAAAGTGAAGTGTGAAGGGTTGCAGTATGTGAACAAAATTCTCTAGGGAAGACAAAACTTGTTAATGATACTGATATAATAAATAAAACAAGATACCTCCTTTACCACCCTGTAGTTGTAACTGCTGGTACTTTCGGCTTTCTTCGGCTTGTCTGTGCCTCCTAAATCCCCCTACAGAGTACACCGCAAACAATGCATCAGAAAAAAGCCCTTACTATAGTAAAAACACTTAGTTGGGAACAGGATTTAGATACTGTACCAGTTTATGTTCTGGCTCAGTGGAAAGTCCCTCCCCGGCATCCATGCCCTCATCTGACCCCTGCCTCTTGTATACCCAGAGCTCAGACTTCTCTACGATAGAGCGCAGCTGGTCCAAGTCTGACTTGATTTGCTTGTAATTTTCTACATCTTGGCTGGTAACCAGCAGCTGGACCTGTAAATACACAATGTAATGTGCGGAGCGGAGCCAACTGGATTAGCAAGATGAGGCTGATTCAGCGTTCAAAAGTATGCTTGCCTTTGTCTCAACTGTAAAAAGAATCATGTGCATTTCAAATTTTACTCTAACTGGTGTGATGTCCCTTGCTTCAGTTGTTTTTCTACCTGCTTAAAGGCCTGCAAAACCTCCTGCCTTTGGCTGAAGTGCCTAAAGAGTAGATGGAGCGCTCTGGACACCAGAGGAGGATAGTCATGCATGGTTAAGTGAAGCAAGACCCTCAAGAAGGTACGGCCACCATGGTCATCCAGGTCCAGCGGAGTGTTCTCTTCACTGAACACACAGCAGAACGCATACTAAAACAAAAGCACCTCTTCTTTCTCAAAATTTACGACTCTTTCTTGAAGTGAAACTGAGTGAAACTATGATTACCTTCCACCAAATATCCCCTCTGCCTGCTCTTCTATGTGTTCAAAATCCAAGGCACCTGGAATTAAAAATAATGTTGTGAGCAACAAAGTCTGCACTGATCAGCCAAAATATAAAAACCAGTAGCATCATACTCAAACACCCTTGCAAACCGCCTACAAACACAAATACTTCTGTGTCACTGTCCAGAAGTATTTCGATACTGACAGTTTTTTTTTATCATTTTGCTTCTATACACCACCACAATGGATTTGAAATGAAAAAATCAAGAGTGAACAAAGTGCAGACTTTCAGTTTTAAATCAAGAAGTTTCACAAAAATATGGCATTTACGGTTTAACTACAGCCATAAATAGTACTTCCAGTTTCATGGGTTCAAAAGTATTTGGACAATTGACTGACAAGCAGATTGATAGCCAAAATTAGTCTATTTCCTTGTTACTTCTAGACAAATGAAGCAGATAAAGTCCAAGGAAATACCAATGCACCTAAGGAGGCCATCATTAGCGGATTTGCAGAAATTTTTAGGAGTGGCCAAATCAACAATTTGATGCATTCCTAAAAAAAAAGAAAAAATGCACTGGTGAGCTCAACAACATCAAAAGGTCTGAAAGACCACGCGAGACAGCTATAGCGGATGATGGCAGAATCCTTTCCCTGGTGAAAAGAAAAACCCCTTCACAACATGGACACAACTTCAGAATATTTTTGAGAAGGTAAGTTTTTCATAGTCAGAGTCTACGATTAAGTGAGTCTTCATGAATGTAAATACTGATGGGTGGGACAAGAAGGTGCAAAACACTGGTAACATTCATGAAGAAGAAGGTCAAACTACACTTTGAAAGATAACATCTAAAAAAGCCTCCATAGTTTTGGAATCAGATTCTTTGGACAGATGAAACCAGGATAAACTTGTATCCGAATGACGGTAAGAGAAAAATCTGGAGTAAAAAAGGAACAGCTGATGATCCAAAGCAACCAAATCATGTCTCAAACATGGTGGAGGCAGTGTTATGGTGTAGGCATGTATGGCTGCCAAAGGAATGGGATCACTGCTTTTTTTTAAGATGTGACTACTGACAGAAGTATCACATTGAATTGTGAAGTGTATAGGACTATACTTTCTGCTCACAATCGGCAAATTGCTACAAAACTGATGGCACTTCACGGTGCAGATAGCTATTGAACCTAAACATACTTTGAAATCAACTCAGGACTTTTTGAAAACAAAGAAATGGAATATTCTTCAATGGCCAAGGCAGTCACCTGATCTCAACCCAACAGAGCAGCTTTTCAGTAAGAAGGTGGCAGAAAGGCCCACAAACAAGCAGCGACTGAAGGTGGCTATAGTGAAGGCCTGGCAAAGCATCTCCAGGGAGGAAACTCAGAATTTGGTGTTGTCCATGGGCTCCAGACATCAGGCAGCTATTGACTGCCAAGGATTGTCATTTAAGTGTTAACTATGCTTATGTTTACAATTATGTTGATTTGTCCATTTACTTTTGAGCCTCTGAAAATAGAGGTTCTCTGTATAAAATGGGCGCAATTATTAAATGGTAAATGCCATATTTCTGTGAAACCTCTTCAATTAAAACAAAAAATCTACACTTCAATCACATCTTTAATGTTTTATTTCAAATCCATTGTGGTGGTATATAGAGATAAAATGATAAAAACTGTGTCACTATCCAAATACCCCTGGACCTAACTGTACATACTGATGACATTGGTTCTCCCAGTAGGACAATGTGTGTAAGACAAAAACTACCAATGAACAGCCCAAGAAATGTGAAGAAGAGCTTAAAGTGTCAAGCTGGCTTCAAAATTTCAATCCATGGAGGCCTCATTTTGGATCAGACTCTGCTCTTGTCTGTCAAGACATAGACCTATGACCTCTGGAGTGTTTAGCTTTGGCTTCTAATGGAGTGTCGCGTCCTTTGAGTCGTGTGGATTGCAAAATGGGCCTACACAGATTGAATCGGAATTGAGACATTTTGGACGCCTGATCAGGCCCTTAGCTCGTTATCATTTCCTATGTCACAACGTTCCTAAGTCTTTTCAGTGGTGTGGCAGACCATGGCTGTCCTACTAGGGGGGCACTGCCATGAGGGGGTTTACCCTGTCTGGTACAGTCCTCATGACTGTGGACAACTACAGATCAACACTGTACTGTGGTGAGAAGATCAACTATCACTGGTGTTGCTGTGTCGGATTGGTGTATATCAGTGGTCTCACATTTGTGTAAAATGCTGCCATGTGTAAATCAGACCTGGCATATTGTTGGGTCCTTCCATTGTTCCAGTTACAGACAATTCACTCTGGGAGTTACTCTCATCAAACTCCCTCTTAAATATAGACAGCAGACAGGAGATCCTGTAGTCCAGGCGTACATTCAAGATGAACTACGGGGCAGGACAGAAAATACTAAGCATATTATTTTGGAGGATAGACTGACTGTGTCTGATGAAATGTTATGCCTACATGTGTACTTTACCTGCAGGATCTCAATGATCTTGAGTTTGGTGTCCATGACCAATATGTCCTGTTTCTCAGGCTCAGTCTGTGTCTTGACTGCGTCTCTGCTGTTGTTGCTGTTTGAGGTTGTGGGAAGGAAGCCTCCTCCTCTCAGGACTACTTGGGACATTAGCTCGCCTACGCCATGAATAGACCTCATCACATTGCTGCCTGGAACACAATTGCAAACACGAGACATTATCCTCATGCCCATGTGATATAATGTTTGTCTGCTGAGCAACCACAGTTCTTTACCTTTACTTTCATCTTCTTTGTCTAGCTTGTTGAAAGGGAAAATGGTGCTAACATGGACACAGTCTAAAATTGCCAGCAGGATCTTGGTTAGTCTCAGGAGGTCACTGAAGTTGTAAAAGCCAAAATAAATCAGGTTCCTGGCCAAGTTCACCACCTAAAACATGAAAATAGGTTTACGGCAGATATCATCATCAAAACCCTCAATGACATAAGTGTGACTGTGTCTAACTGACCTCAAAGGTGAGCTTGTTCTTCTCTTTATCTGCAAAAGAGAAGCTCTGACACACTACATCTCTCAGGTAGTTCTCGACAAACTCCATAGTCTGAGAAAATCGCTCCTTAATTTCATCTTTAGACGTCCCATCATTGTCGTAACTGAGACAGCAAAACAGAAAAAGCAAAAAATAAGCAAAGATATTAGAGAATAGTACTTTATGTTTTTCCTTGTACTCACTCGTCAATGGCGATCTCTGAGGGGATCTCAGACCAGAGTCGAGCATATTTGACAGGTGTAACCTGTTCCTGAGGGTCGCGGTCCACGTGCATGTGCAGCATCATGCGGCAGAACGATGCCCGTAGATCGTAGGGCAGGTCCTCATCAGACATGCATCGCAGGATCAGGTCCACGTCCAGTTGACCAGAAATCTTGTTGATGGCCAGGTACTGCCGGTCTAAACACATCCTGGCAAACAGGTTCAGCTGGTACCTGCAAGGTGGACACACATAAGTGGCACACCCCAAACCTGATACAAAATCATGACAGCCACAGGCAACACATCAGCTTCAGCTCCATCTCAGTTGCACAGGGGGACTAGCATTATACCTGTAATAACTGATCACCTCCTGGTCCTCCTTCTGACCCTCTTTGGCATCCTGGGCCAGCTCCCTGATGCTTTTACTGCGGATCTCTTTATTGTTGTCTTTCCAGAACAACCACACTTCCTCCTCATCCTCCTCTGACTCCACAGAGTTCTCCCCAAGAGGCGCTCCCTCGATCTCAAACCTCGACAGCACAAGTCTGCAAGTTTTTGATTAAAGACATATAAACGACTCAGCATTTCACAGATTTCAACCAAAGCATTCATAGTAATATATAACAACTGCAGGAGCCATTACTGACATCATCGAGCTGTAAAGGATCAGTAAACACATTTGTGCTGCATCTTAATCTTTATTATATCGTATTGGGTCTGCAATTAATATCGTTGCCTATTAAATAATCTTTTCATCTAGCTCAGTGTGATTAAATTGCTTTTTTTGTCTAATAATCAGAGGCAAACATCAAAAGATAAAGAGCGCTTCGGCAGCACATCTGTCCATTTCATGCAAGCTGGCTTTAACAAGGAAATATGCACATTACACAGATGTTTTCATGACTAATAGCTCATTTCATCAGAAATGAAACACAAACACAGGTGGTGGATTATGGGGGAGGCTACTCACTTAGTTTCTATGAGGATGTCGGCATTAGCTGGATCCAGCACTGCATTACAGATGAGCTCTTGTGTCACAGGGATGGACTTGTTCATTGACACACACAAGTCCGACAGGTAGTCCAGGAACCTGGACACACACACACACACACACAAACAATCAAGTCAAGCATCATCTCTCAGCACAATATCCTTCCAGAGTGAATAATGTACTCATACACCCTGTTCACACATTGTAACACACCTTTAGTACACCATATATACTGTATGTGTCATAACAGCAAAAGGGCAAATGAGCATGCCTGCTACAACTGAAATTGTGTGCATCCATGTACGCATAGAGGACACTGTGATTTACGACATACACCTACAGTAACAATCGGGATGTGAATAACCCAGCTAACTATGTTCATGGTTCATATAAAGCCACACACAAACACACAAACCTGGGCTCCCGGTTCTTGCGAACCAGGCTAACGAATGTATCGATCTCTGCAGCGGTGATGTGTTTCTCCAGCAGCTTGCGGTTGTTATGCAGCAGAGCAGTGATGGTGTCCTCAGCCAGGACATCATAGCCGATCTGTTTCTGCATGAAGCGAAACTGTTTGGCTATGTACTCCTGCAGGACAGACAGATAAATAGTCTGAGCCAACGCAAAAAAACCCCCAAAAAAACTAAACTAAATGGGATGGGACAGACTTAAAATAAATAAGTCTGCAGCCGTTTTATCTTTTATTTTATTAAGTCCACATAAATTACTTCAATTGGCTGTAAAAGGGCCATCTGTGGAAATCAGGCCATGCTCACAAGGACTGCTTTTTTATTCAACGTAATTAAATGACCCATCAAACAATTACACTGTAATGTGTTTCAGAGAAATTGACTGCTCTTAGAAAATGGGAATGCTGCCTTTGTTAGGTGGTCAGCTCACACTGACAGAGTAAATGCCTCTTTCACTTAATAATTATTACGGACATTTAAAATGCTCATCGCTAGCGGCACATTTAAGTACCTTGCTGCCGTGTGTCAAGACCTGACAAACCATACCTGGTTTTTACGGTAGTCCTGCTGAGAGTGACGCAGAACACGGTAACACAGTCGGCAGATGTGTCTGAAGGGGGCATGACGCTGGTCGGCCAGCTCCTCCAGACGCAACATGGGTCCGTCTCCACTGTCAGTAAACGGCGCCTGCAGCAGCTTGAAGATCTGAACGCAGGAATAAAATTGTGACAGCTGCAGTCGCAATGAAGTTAAAGCCAGAAGAATGAGCTGATGCAAGTGGCAGGCCTGAAAACAATGTTGTTTAGAGCTATCATGAAAGAGGGTCACAGCGATTAGGAAAGGAGCTTCCGACAAGTTCATTTTAAAGACCTCTAAAGAAGTTTAAGACCTGCTCTAGCTAATGATTAAACCCTTAAAATTTATTTCTGTTTTATTAAATTTCATATTTCAATTTTTTTTCATAAAAAAAATCCCTCTGTGGCCTTAAAATGGATATTGGTTATTGGATATAATTTTAAACCGTTGCCTCATCTAGGTTGTGGGGATCTATGAAAGTGCTACTTTAGCCACGCCCGCTCTCCGCTCACCCTTAGCCCTTTGCCTGCAGCAGAATGAGCTGGAGCTTGCCTGCTCTGTCATCTTCTCATTAAACTAGTCTACTATACTCTGCACAGTGTTGAGTTCTAACGTTGGAGTAATTCAGCCATACATGTTTGAACCAGACACAGATTTGCAGAAAGAAAAGAAACTACCTGTACAAGTTTCATTTCTACAAAGTCAGGATTGGTTCTGAGGATTTCTTTGTAGAAGGCCCAGGCTGTCAGGAATGTATTTTTTGGAGACTGTCATTGGTGAATTGCAGAATGAAAGCAGAAATCCTCAGCCATTGCGCTGAATGCTTATTTCAGTCACGATGTGTGCTTTGGTGCATAAAAACCAGTTAAGACACTACCTGCTTGAGAATATTCTGCTCTCTCATGAGCTTCTGTCGTTCCCTGTTGGGCTTGTTGACCATGATCTCTAAAACGTCCTGGCCATTGTTGGGAATATCCACCACGAAGAACACCAGATCCTCCAGAAGCTTGGTGACCGCTCTGATTTTAATAAGAAAAAAAAGACAGACAAAACAATAAAGTATGATCTCCACATAGCATGAGGGGAAACTCCCAGTCATTTTATACCTCCTCTCATTCTGTGTGATGGTGCCTTTTTCCAGCTTCCCGGCAATAGATGCCAGCACTTTACTGGCATCGTTTGCAAAATCAAGGTCTCTCACTTCGGCTGGAGAGACAGGCACAATGGCAAAAGCCTCCTTGTCCTCTTTCAGCGCTGAAGTGCCAATCTTGAGGAGGAGAATTGCAATTATACAGTTATAGTGAACTAAACATGTTCATATATTTACAGCAGGGTGGTAGAGGGCTGATTCTATTCCAGCTGACAACAGCTAGTTATGTTTCTATATTACTGAGGACACCCCCATGACTCAAAGTCTCCTAAACCCAGAAATAATTCCTCCTCAGCATCTTGTACAGGGTGAGAAAAATGTTTATTGGTGTTACACATCAGTCTGCGACGAAGTGTCACTCACACGCAGCATGACAGGTTTTTCCTCCTCCTTGTCGATTGGCTGGTTGGTGCTGTGAACCCATGTGTTTGTGCACAGGTGTCTGAGGCGCACATACGAGTTCCTGAAAACACATTTTTTACGTATTTTTATGTACGGCTGTATCTTATTCCGGGAAAAGAGAAACTGGTGCTAAAAACTGAGCCTGGAAATGCAAATGTTTGAAATAACAAAGAGCGGTGTTCTTCTTCTGAGGCATCTTATGCACAGAATTATGATTCCTGCCCCAAAGCCATTAACTTTTACTGTTTATGATTATAGCAAGCAAAGAGTTTAAACTTAAACGCACTTATTAGACTACAGAAGAAAAGGTTACAATGATACAGTACTTCTTAAGTCTGCTTTGTTTGGGAGTGTTGCACAGCTCGACTGAAAAAAAGGTAGAACTTGTGAGACTCAACATTCATACCCCGTTATCACCTTAAATGTTTTTTTATTCTTTTAAATAACAATGTCTTTCATTATTTATTCACTGACTATTTTTTGTACTCCTTGTACAAGATAATTAATGTTAAACTTTTCATTTCACTCATACTTTTTATATAAAGCTAAGTTCATAAGCAATACACTGATTAGCCACAACATTAAAACCACTGACAAGTTAAGCGAACAGCACTGAGAAACTTGGCATTTATGCTGATCTTATTTTGATATGTAACAACCAGCTGCAGACCAAGTAGCATCTCTCATGGTAAAGCCGCTCCAAATAGCGGGACCCCCTCAAAAGGATAATGTGCCACATTAATGTACCACAAATATCATTCAGGAATAGTTTGTGGAACATGAAGAAAACCCCAAGGCTTTGACCTGGCCAAACTCCCCGGATGCCAATTAAATCAAGCAAACCCTGGACAGAGCAGAGGGCTGACCCCCCACATCCCACAAGAGGAAGGAACCACGATCCTCTGCCAATGTCCCGGCGCCAGTTGCCGCAGCACATGACACCCTCATTAATCTCTTTGGATCAAACTAAAGTCTTAGTTCCGCATGTAATTTGCTCTCAATTAAGGTTAACTGGGACAAAGATAAAAATGTGCTGCTTGAAGGTTAAACATGCCAACTTTTTTCTTTGCAATATATGCAGAACAAAAAACAGATTTTATATAAAAAGTTAGTAAAAAAAACTGGACTGTACAAACATTGACTCTTCCCATGCTGCCCCAGCATTGAACACCTTACAATAAATGTTTTGTGGTACACAAGAAACATAACTTCTGCTTGATGCTTAAATGAGGCACATAAGCAACAGCTTCCTTGAATTAAACTTTTCTTATGAAAGTGATGGTTTTTCTAGTGAAAAATGTGACGTGAGGACACACATCATTAATTTCACTGATGTAAAACAAATGTCTTTCATCCTGAATGCACACCCACATCGCCTAATAGGTGTGTACCAAAACTGTGAATAACAGTATGTCACGGACTGTTTTTGCATGGTGTTTGATTTGGACTCAGTATAAACTGGTAGATCCCTTCCTGTTTTTCAGACCAGGGAATAGGCTGTAATCTTCCGGAGACACAACAGATGTCCTACCTGGGCACCAGCGAGTCTCCACCTCTTAACGTGGTCGGGTCGAGCTCAAATATAGAAGAGATGTCATTCCCATCAGGTACGGATACGAGGGTGTACATGACTTTGTCCTGGGCATTTCTCAAACGAGCTCGTAGAGCTTCTTGCTCCAAATCCAGCTGGACAGAGAAGTCAAAACAGAGTAGGATGAGAAAATCACCAGCCTAATAACAAGCACCTAAATAAACACGCACAAATTCTCACTTTTAGCCAATGAGATTAGCAAGAAGAGTCCAGCGAAGAGTCAGTAAAAAGGTTAAATATTACTGCAGAAAGAGTTTTAACTGATGGGTTTGACCACTTTAAGCTTAAGATAAAGGTAATAATGTGCAAGACACGAAGCGATCACTATCCAAATAAGTTTTTCCTACAAAACCAAAATCAGTCTGAGCTTAAAATATTTGGACCTCTGGCACAAAAAATATTTGTTTATACAGTCAAATCACTTTTGGGGCTCAGCTTATAATGAAAATGTTCATTAAAATATACTTCAGCTTTTTTGCCTGGTTCATCAGCCACACTTATTTAAATTTAGTACATTTGTAATTTTTTGGGTTTGCTTTATTGCAAAAGAGTGACAACAAACTGAGGAGAGGACAGACTGAGCTGTCTGGTCAGCAAATGTGAACAGCTTCAAAAGAAAATCAAGTCCAAACACAGCAAACTGGTGCCAACTGATGCCCCAGTACTCAAAGGATGCAATTACTGTCAAAGACTGCCATCTGCTGGTGACTGAGAGATAGTACGTATCGCTGTGCACTGAAGGAGTCACGGGATATTTAAGCTGTCAACTGTGTTTGTTTCGTTTCGTTTCATTTCGTTTCGTTTTCTGCCGCTTATCTGGGTCGGGTCGCGGGGACAACCGTTTGAGCAGGGAGATTCAGACGTTCCTTTCCCCGGCCACTTCCACCAACTCTTCTGGGGGGACACCAAGACGTTCCTGAGCCAGCCAAGAGATATAATCACTCCAGCATGTCCTTGGTCTGCCCCGGTGTCTCCTCCCGGATGGGCATGCCCAAAACACCTCCCCAGGGAGACGCCCAGGAGGCATCCTGACCAGATCCCCAAACCACTCTCAACATGGAGGAGCAGCGGCGCTACTTTGAGCCTCTCCCGCATGTCCGAGCTCCTCACCCTATCTCTAAGGCTGAGTCCAGCCACCCTGCAAATTTCGGCCCTTTGTATTCGCGATCTTATTCTTTCGGTCACTACCCAGAGCTCATGACCATAGGTGTGAGTTGGGACGTAGATTGACCTGTAAATTGAAAGCTTTGCCTTCTGGCTCAGCTCTCTCTTCACCACAACAGACCACTTTAGTGTCCGCATCCCTGCCGACGCTGCCCCAATCCGTCTGTCAATCTCCCGCTCCATTTTCCCCTCACTCGTGAACAAGACCCCGAGGTAGTTGAACTCCTCCACTTGGGGAAGCGACTCTCCCCCGACCCAGAGTGGGCAATCCACCCTTTTCCGGCTGAGAACCATGGCCTCAGATTTTGAGGTGCTGATCCTCATCCTCGCCGCTTCACACTCGGCTGCAAACTGTCCCAGTGCGAACTGGAGGTCACTATTCGATGAGGCCACCAGGACCACGTCATCTGAAAATAGCAGAGACAGAATCCGGAGGCCATCGAACTTGATTCCTTTGCCGCTTGGCTGTGCCTAGAAATTCTGTCCATAAAAATTATGAACAGAATCGGTGACAAAGGGAAGCCTTGGCAGAGTCCAACCCTGACTGGGAACGGGTCTGACTTACTGCCGGCAATGCGAACCAAGCTCTGACTCCAACAATACAGAGATTGAATGGCCCGTAACAAAAGGCCATCTACCCCATACTCCCGGCGCACCCCCCACAGGACACTTTGAGGGACACGGTCACAAGCCTTCTCCAGATCCACAAAACACATGTGGACTGGTTTTCTGTTGTGTTTGTTTTGTGTAAATTTGTTTGAAGCCAGTTTAAGCAAGGATTAAGTTTAGGGAGTGGTTTGGTAGCACAGCACAAAGTACTGTATATTAACATATACTATGACAGAAACAAGTTCTTTCTGCCGCCCCAGTTTTACAGCAACAAGCCAGGTTTCGGTGTGGCTCCCTTACTGAGGAGCGGGACTCTAAGCACTCCTCTTCGTACTCAGGATTCACCTGCAAAAAACAAAACAAAAAAAGAAAAGAAAAAACAAAGTGTATACCACTTGGTTTTAAAGTGCAATTTACTGCTATAGAGGTAATGTTGCCTTTTTCCGATCGCTGTTATTGAAAACTATCTGTGGTGTCTGTGGTTCTGCTGACCTCTGCAGCCAGGTAGTGACCAGTGGCCAGATGTTTGAACCTGAACAGGCTGTTCCAGTAGCCTGCCCCGCCCCGACAAGGATCATGCTGCACAACCTGGTATCAGAACACACACTGGTTACATCGGGCACCAATTCATTCAGTTTATTCAACAGCTGCTTTATATGCTGTAAAGTAAAAGTTGATTCTTCTATACAAGGACTTACAGTGCTCTATGTTCACTGCTGCCATAAAGCACAACCCTAACTTTTAACTCACAGTACATACAATTGTAGCTAAACCTATTTCCTCACCTCTATCTCCCATAAGGCTTTGCTGCTGGTTGCTGAGGTGGCTGACTGCCGTCCAGTGGTGCGCAGGAAAACATATTGCTTTTTTCTGTGATCATCACATGTGAGGAACTTCTCCTGCTCTGCGTGAAATAACCGAACTACGTCGCCCTGGTGAGAGGAAGGAGTAGTTACTGTCAAAAGTATTCAGTTTAACCTTAAATCCAGCTAATTATTCAGAAAAAGACAGTTATCTTGGGCACTTAAGAAGAATTAAGATGACACAAGCTGCATAATTTGGAGTAGGACTAATAAGGAAAAATAGCAATAACAATATCAAGTGTGTGAGTTTTTGCTGGTGTGCCACTGTGAGACGAACCCCTTTTAGGACGATCTCCTGATTGTCACTCCACTTCATAAACAGGACGATTTTCCAGCTGGTGTTACAGTTGACCGAGTTCACCTGACAAACAAACATAGAGGGTTTGGCGTGGCCCACAGATTGGGCACTGCAACAAAACTGCATGGGTTAAAGGATTGGTTACAGGCTTGTGATCTCGCATTTTTCTTCTCAAAGTGAGACGAATCATTTTTTTTTAAGACAGTATAGAAGTTAATCAGCTCCTAAAGCAGTCTTCAAAAAGAAACCGAAAAATCACAGAGAACAGGCGTTAACTATGGTTCTGCATTTAATATTTAATATTAATGATCTTTTTTTTTCTTTTCTGCAGCTTCATATGTCCACTTTTGCTGAGAATAATGATTTTTTCCATTTTAACCAAACACTTGGACTCAAATTTAAAGGCAGCAATGTTTTCCTATTTTGACTACTTCTAAATGTGAACAGAAACAGAGCTGTGATAAATATTTTTCTTATTATCTAACTGTGTTTGTTTGTGTTTTTAAAATATGTGCTAAATGAAGAATTTAATTTTTTTTTAAAAAGTAAAAAAGATTAAATAAATTACAAAATAAATGTCAAATAAACAGTCACTAACATCACTATATAAAAAACGTGATTACGTTACACATTAAGCCAAATTACTGTTTGCATGTGCCACAGCCAAGCCTGCAAAAATAATAGCCTCATTCCTCTGGTAAGACACATCAAGATCTGACACACAAAACAATGTGTTCTTACGTTCTTACCATTTCATATAGTTTGAAACAGCTTTTAGAGTCATAAATAAATAAGAAATAAGTTTGTGTCTCTACTGGTAAGGAAAGACTCTGTGTTCCAAACTGTGCTAAATACAGAGGACAGGAAAACAACCCTGTAGTTTGTCACATCGGGCAGCTAATAACCGAGCAGTTCTGAGAAAAAGAAAACTATAATCAGATTCTGGTGCCTACGTTCCCGCAGAAACGTCTGAAGAGGATTTTCAGACAAACCTCATTGCATCCTGGATTATCTATGAGCTGGTGTGTGCTGGCGTGGAGTGGCTGACCAGCATTCACTGGATTAAGGACAACCTTGTCCCCAATCACCACCTGAAATCACACACAAAAAATGCAAAACACAAGGTGATACATATGGGAGGTCATACTCTTTAGTCCTGGACAGGACACAGCTGCCAAAGAAGGAACGTGGGGTCAGGGTTTGAGTTAAGCTATCAGGACCCTGATGATGTATCAACTTGGATCTAAATGCTCTCAGGAACCTGGAGGTGTCTGGCACCACCTGCCCACGTTATTCTGCAAGACTCCTCCTCAGTCAGCACTCAAGTCTTCCACTTCCTGTGCAGTGGATGCTTAACTTCAGCTCAATTCTCAAACTGGGCATATCAGAGGATGTCTTTGTCTGGTAGAAGTTCAATCTCCATCACCATTTGGTATGCTGCTGCCACTGCAGAGGACAAGCTCAGATTTCAGTGGATCGTGAGCATGAATGGAAGCAATCTGCCACCCTTCCAGGACGCGGACATAAAAACCTTTGGAAAGCTCCCATCGGACCATCAAGACCTAACAGTGCACATGTAGGCTCATCAAATGGGCCCAATATTGAAAGGCTATGAGCTTCAGGCCCTCAGACGCCACTGCATTGAAAATAAACACTCTTCTTTGTGGTAAACAGTGCAGGGGCTAGGGAGCATAACACAATTCATTTATGCATCTACAAATGCAAACTGAAATTCTAACATGCATCGAGGGAACCCTAAACCAGATCCAGAAGCACTGTTGCCTTCTCTCGGCCTGAGCTCCTTTAAGATGGACAGAGGTGAAGTCAAAAAATGTCCTGTGGTCTGATGCTGATGCTGATATATGGAGGTTTAAGAGACACATAGGCTGCCAAGAAGAAAATGTCTTTTTCAGGGCAGGCCTTGCTTATTTCAGTAAAAAAATGCCAAGCTGCATTCTGCATGTATACAACAACAGCATGGCTCCACAGTGAAAGTGTCCACGTGCTAAACTGGCCTGTCTGCAGTCTCGACTTGTCATCCACTCAAAATGTTTGGCAATGAAATGTAAAATACGACAAAGGAGATCCTGAACTGTTGAGCAGCTGAAATCCTACACCAAGCAAGAATAAGAAAAAACATTCCACTTTCAGAATTTCTGCAACAGGTCTCCTCAGTTCCCAAACACTTGTTAAAAAAAGAGTTGATGCAACAGAGTGGTAAACATGACCCTGTCCCAACTTTCATGAAATGTCTTGCTGGTACCAAATTCTAAGAGGCTATAACAATGAATTTTCTTAGTTTCAACATTTGATATGTTGTCTTTGTGCCATTTCAAAATCTGAGGTTTCAATATTTTGCAAGTCATTACATTCTGTTTCTATTTACATTTTGCGGTCTTGCAGCTTTTTTGGAAAAACAGGGTTGCATGCTGAACTCATTTGGTCTGGCCTACACAAATAACTTTCACTGTACTTTTATTTTACATTATGTTTTGATTTTGTGGAATTATATAGCAGACATATGGACATATATGGACATATAGCTCTGTAATTTTCAGCATTTAGAAATGTGTGCTGACTGGAAGCAACACCCTGAACACAGTGGACCTCATGGGTCAGAGAACATCAGGATCTGTCTTCTGTCTGCTCTCAGCGAGTATGGAGCCACTCCAACTTTTATGTCCGGGGCCTGCTGGTTTTTAGGCCTCGTGCCATAACTAATTTGAGAGGAGCTTAGAAGAGCAGCACAGCCTACGCCGTAGATCATTTCGTCCTCGGGCACTAATCCGCTACTTCATTCTGAAAGGAAAGCCGAGCTTGTGCCAACAAGAGCTTTGTCAGGTAAACTCCAATTGGGTGCAGGCGATGTGGCAGATGTGGGCAGCTCAATGCCTTATGTGGCAGTGTAGTGGACCTTAATCCAGCAGCCTTAACCTGTAGGAACATTACTGTATGTGTGTAATACACCTTTAAAAAAAAAAAGAAAAAGCACATCATCTGGAAGCATGATTCAGTTCTTTGTTTTGCCTGACATCTGTACTGACATACAGTACAACTTCCCCTTACGATACTCTATGCCCACAAACACATAAATGTGATGACTCACACTGTCCCCGATGGAGCGCAGCTTGTAGAAGGGCTGGATGTAGAACCAGGAGCCCTCATTCCCAGCAGTGTCCAACATCACCCTCATGGCGTTCTTCTCTAACAGAGCAGGCAGACGCTTGTTCACCGTCAGGTATTTGTTGCTTTTCAGGTGGAGGAGCTGCGCACAAACAGGACACAGAGGAATGGGCATCTTGGACAGGGCTGAAAGATATTTATTCCGTCAATACATTAGAGATTAATGTTATGCAACAGGACACGAAATCCTACGGAGTCAAACTGAATTAAAGTTGATGTTATATTATGACTTGCATGTGTGTTATGAAATTAATATATGATATATCAGTATTAATATATCAGTATTCTCTGTTTAGGTTACATTAGATTGTTTATATCTCATAAATTTGCAGTTTCACTATGACTGCAGCAGGCCAAAATTCACAGCAGTGTTTTAGCAGAACATGACATTTATTTACTTTTGGTTTAAGGGTTAGGATGAGATATTTCTCAGATTTACATCAAGTGAGGTTAGAGGACTCCCAACTTTTATCCCCATTTGTTTATAGCCTCATCAAATAAATCCAGGGCCCCCACTGATACGGATTCATATTCTGCTCTATGGACATTCTTTATATTTTGTTTATTGTACCAAAATTCTGTTAACGTGAAAGCTAACCTGATTAAATTTAATCAAATCACATCATCATGAATGCACATATTGAACTTACTAAATCGCCCAGTACAGTACAGCACAGTGAAAGCATGTGAAAGGAATTCCAGTTAAATCAAAATGGTTTGAGTGGAAATTATTAGACTAAACACTGAGCATAAGATGACTACTCCTGATCCTGAATCTGCCTTATTGGCAAAGTAGGGTATGCATATCCATACAAGGAATTTGATGCTTGTTTTAAAGTACACTCAGGGTCACAAGCTCCAATAACCATTTTCGGGAAGGCAGAAAAAGACGAATTAAACATTGAACTTTGATGTACATATGAGTGCGAGTAGGTGACTGAAAACAGATATTGGTAGGTAAGTGTTAAACCAACAGAAAAATACAAGTTTATACAGTACACGTCGAGTCAAAAAAATGAATGTCAAAAAACGAATGAACTGAAAAATAATAGATTGCTTTAACATAAATTAAATTAAGCAAAGTGTAAATTTTAAACAAGATTTAAAATTCATTATTTGTTGGAAAGTGTATCATTTAGTGTAATTGACACTGTGTGACTAATTTAACAGCTCATCATTGTAATGGCTTATGGAAATGCACTGTTCTTATGTCTGAAGTGTCATAGGAACTAACCTGAATGACATTCCCATACTGGATTACTGTTCCAAGGAGCTTTTTGTTTTCAGAATCATTTTGTTTCTTCTCCAAGTCAGCTGCATGCTGCAAGGAAAGAATACATAAAATAAAAAGGAGTGCAATCAACAAAAATTATCAGGATAAATCTTAATCTTAAAACTGTAACACTGTTCGCTGGTAAAGGTTTAAAAATTTAATGTGGTAAGGTTTCATTTGATTGATTGGCCATTAAAGATGCAGTAGTAACTAGCAAAAAAATGCAGACTTCAAAAGAGGGGCTTTAGCTGAAAAGTCTGCATGCATTTCCATGGAAATGCAGGACAGATTACAATCTTCCAGTGGTCAGATAACAAATTGCTTTAAATGGTATTGCAACACAGCTGTAAGAGAGAAAAGAGTGTAGAGGCCAGAAAGGTATGACAGTAAGAGTCAAATGCTTCTGAAAATGTCTATAAAAGGACTTCAGAGCGCTGCCACATAAAATATACATAATATCTTTAAGTGCAATTTTAACAGTACAGCTTTGCATTCCATCCCTCCCAAATCTACCATTACTGTTAGGTAACTCTGTCCTTTCTCCTCTTTATTCTACAAGCCTGTGAGGGCAACTCTATGTCTGCAGCCTGGCCAGCGTGTTGTCACTTTGCTTACATGGAGCTTGTTGAGGAGCACTGTGTCAGTGTTCCCTCCAGGCTTCGCTGCTTTCCAGAACTGCTTCTGGGCCGAGTAACGGTTCATGGGACACAGTCTGAATAGGCAGTCTGCAAACAGACACAGACGGAAATAAATATAGAGACGAAGACACACAGATGGAGAGGAAGCAATGGAAGAACACACTGAGACACAACACTGACTGGAGGCGAACCGCAGTGTTTATGGCTCACAGTAGTACAGTACATGGGTTTACATGAAAAGAAGAGAACACAAAAGAAATATGCTATTGCTCTCCAGAATCAACTTTACTGCCAAGAAGTTTTTTAAACCGAAATCAAAAGACCGAACAATGAAAACACACCATTTCAAACACTCGCCTCATATTCACATGGCCTTATTCATGGAAATCAAAGGGCTTTGTCTGCTCAGGGAAGAGAAACAGGGAGGGGACAGGTAGGCATCATTTGGTCTGTGTGTGAGAGTGTGTGAGAGTGTGTGTGTGGGAGTTGTGGTAGGGATAAGAAGATGATGCGGTCTTCTGAAAATTCTAATTATACTGCTCATTTTCATAGGTACTGTGCAAACTTGCAAACGGTCCCTTGATTTGCATGCAGGTGCATATTTTAGCATAACTGAGTTCCTCTTCTGTGTCGGTAACTGCAGCTGTGGAAGCCACACGAGCACTTTCACACCGGCTCACTGCTTAGTTTAGCAGCATTTTTCAAGTTTCCACTGCAGAGTTAAAACTTGTGCACATCGGCGGCTCCTCCCTGTGAGTTCTGTCTTTCCTCTGATTTCACCTCGGAACTGGCCCAAGCTCTTCATTCTGAGAGGGTGGAAAGAGGAGGGGGGGGAACAATCTGTCCATCC
>KV751324.1:22813564-22856205 GCA_001698575.1 Mola mola | reverse complement strand
AACAGCGTTTTTGACATTTTTAACCTATAATCTGCTGACGGAGCCCGCTCTCCCAAACGGGAGCAGGGAAACGTTTTCTCTCTCCTCGGAATGGTTTTCTTCCACCTGATGGGCTGCAGAAGGCTGACCAGTTGGTGGTTGTGTGTGGGGAAGATGGATGCCAGCCAAAACGGTCAGGACAATTTAGTGAAGTATGTGTGTATGTGTGGGAAGTGCAAAAACTCGAGGAAGGCCATAATATCTCTACGGTGACTCAGTCTTTGCTGTAGGTCATTTCATTTTTCATGAGCGTGGAGTGGCGGGGGCACTAAGCTAATTCTGATGACATCACTGAATGCTACACAATGCTGCACCTTCCCTCGATTATCATATTGTTTCTGCCAACAAAACAATAATGCAAGCTTTCGCTTACTGCCCTCAGAACAGAGGAGGAAACCCGGGGATAGAGTATTTGATCGATACACCTCGCTTTATAATACGAAACACGACTGCTGATATTTCAAACTGGGGACAGAGAAAAACAGCACATTACTGCTGGAACAGTCAGGGTGAATGAGTGGCTTGCACACAGTTTGATTATTATCGCTGAGTATTGTGCACAGCACCACCTAATTGTTGTTATTTTTCCTCTCTCTCTGCCCTCCACACCCACACGCACACTTTATCATTAACTTTGTATTCGCCTCCCAGCTCTATCGCTGGTGGTGGTGGGTCAGCCATGGCCACAGCACAACTTCAAAAAGCCGTCCTTGGCTCCACAACTGTAGTCTGTCCTCTGTCACTGATAATGGGAAGTGATACTGGTAAACCCACAATGCCCCTAATGACACCAAACTTTCAAAAAAGGGTCAACAGTCACCACTGCTAGTGTGACTTCCTTCCTGCTCAGATTGCAGTAAGGCAGGGTGTGAAGCAGACCCAACCACACACACACACACACACACACACACACACGGAACCCCAGCCAGTGTGATGGACGTACCCCAGGGTGCTGATGAAACCGTTGGTGGATCCCTCCGCGTACAGGGAGCAGATGTCCCCAACGTGCAGGAAGCTGGACATCTTATCCGACATGGCTGACACACACACGGGGAAAAACCTGCGGCACAGGAGACCGATGAGTTGAAATGAGTGCAGCCTGGAAACTAAAAACCAAACAAAGGTTTAAAGGGCATCAGAAGAATCCGAATGAAGATTGAAATGTTATATATTCAGGTACAGCACAGGGCTGGGAAACTCGTACGGAGCATCTCAAAAAAACCCAAAACAGAAAATCAAAGTTCTTTCTTTTTAAAAAGTAATACCAAACGTCAACATTTCATACAGTCTACATTCAAAAGTGAAATATTTCAGCTTTATTTGTTTTAATTCTAGGTGATTATGGCTTACACAGTAACAGCGCTATGTTCTAATTTTTTCAGACATAATTATCAGAAGGTCAATAATAAAATGCTTGAAACATTTTAGTCTGTGTGTAACATGTCGAGAATTTATTCAATGTTCCCTTTCTTGAATAATACAAACAAATCCCGATGCTCTGCTATTTTTAAAACACACTATCATGATGTTGTCATGATATGAGAATATACATATTGGCTGAGACGTTGCACATTATTATATCTTTTCTTGGTTTAAAAGGCTGCACTTCACCCAGTCATCAACTCCACATCACTGACTTATTCACCAGACCTTTCACTTTCTTAATATTTTGTAGTACCAAAGTACCTACAATATTGCTGCAGTGTCGATATCAAGGCAATTTAGTCAAAGCAAACATATTGTGATGCTTGTTGCTCGGTTCCACGGAGACCTTTTGAGTAGAATATTGGTGAAATGATCGATTGCCGTGGTGTGATGGTGGGAACAGGCTCTCTCACGGAGCCACATACCCTCAGAGCTCCCGGTGAGGTGGCCGAGCGGGTTTTAGAAGGAAATGTCCTGCAGTGGCACCACTATCTCGCTGCGGTGATTTGCATGGAAGCTGCGGGATCCTTCTCGGGATCGGTTAACCGCGCGTGACGCGTTCGCGGCTCAGCACGGCACCGTTAATGATGCACCTGCAACAGGTCGATGCGGGTCCACCGCAGCCGGGTTCTCTGCCGGTACTCTCGGTACAGGAAAACACGCAGAATGACACCCACGCCACCTCCATGATGAAAACAGTCCCCCCCACCCGCGTGTCGGTTTTTCTTCCCGAGCACAAACATACGAAACTCAAGTAAACGCGTCATTACAGGAAAGCTTTGACTTTTGACTATTCGGTATCCGCAATCACGCACTTTCACTGCGGCCCGTAATTACAGCCCGGAGCCGGACTCGAGCCTCTCCTTAACCATTTAAGGAGAGCCGAACTCGGTCTTTCCCCGCGCTGCCTGCGGCGGAACAGGGAGGATGGTGGGGCGAGCAAAGTTGTGCGCTAAACTTTACCTCGGCTCGCTGATGAAGGCTCGGCCGCTCAGCTTCCTCCAGCCCGGCTAAGGCAACATGGCCGTGGCCGTCCTCCACCGGGTCGAGGGGTGATATCACGCCGTCAGCGACCTCGATAATCCAGGGTGGGTTTTTTTTTGTTGTTGTTTGACAGCTCTGTCCGCTCTCCGCGCCCGTGTGTCGGTGCTCCGGGGGCGTTGAGTGAGGCGGGCAGCGCACCGACTGGCCCGCTGCCACTTCTTCTTCTCCTCCAGCGGCCGTAGCGTTGATAGCTGGGAAATGATGTCCATGCGTCCCCGTCCCAGCCCCACGGGAAACACGAGCCCTGTCATCGCGCCCGGCCTGGGGCTTTGGGTTTTTCATGACGCAGGCTGAAACAAAAAACAGAACCTTCTGTTTTAAAGCAACACATTTATGCTTTTGTTGGTATAATAATTTAAACGGTGTCGTAATATTTATTAGATTCACCAAGAATGCCATAAAACACACACTCTTCGCGTTTGTGTGTTTGTACATGCATAATAGCGTTTTACCATTGAAAAAATAAATAAAGAGTCAATATTTACTTCGGGAACGAACGTGTTATGCTGCATTCAGTGATGTCAGAATAATAGGAATAACGGCAGTCTCTATATGTCAGCCCTGTGATGAACTGGCGACTTGTCCAGGATGACCCCGCCTTCGCCCGGAGATGCTGAGATAGGCTCCAGCCCCCCCGGGACCCCTAACAGGATAAACGGTAGAAAATGGATGGATGGATGGCCTCTCATGTCGGACAGACAACTCGGCGATCATTTTAGAACACGAGTTGCCGACTTGAAGCCATTCAAACAGAAATGCAGCTGGTAGAAGTCAATGTTTGGTTAATGATAAGAAACTATTTTTGTATCGTTTTATGTATTTGATATAATTTTGATTACTTTAATGTGGAATTTGATATTGCTGTCCATGTAGAGTGACCTAGATTAGTTAAATTCTTTTAGTATAAATGCCGATAACAAGTTGAGTAAAGCTATTTTAAGATATAGGTTGGTGGTTTCAACGTATCCATTTCCGTTGCTCGTCACTGTTGAAGTTTAAGCATTATTAACTTCTTGTTTGAATGTTATTTTCATTAAAATGCAAACGATCCTCTGGTGTCCCCAATTCTCTACCACCTCAAAGCACTCGAACAAAACGAAGTCGGAAAAACTTCCCAACTCTGAAACTCCGACCTTCCGACATCACATGAACGCAGCACTGGCGAACCAGCTGACTGTCCACGTGACTTTGCGGAAGCGAGAGCACTGAAAACAGGAGCAGATCGTGAACCCTGTACCACAAGAATGGTGCGCAGTTTTACGTTGTTTCTTGTCTTTGGTTGCGCTGGCAGCGTGTTTCGTGTCGGAGGTTCATGCGGGACTCTGGCGGAAGCCGCGGCCCCGCAGGGAGCAGCGAGCTGCGGCTGTGAGAGCCTGAAGAGAGCCGCTGCAGTGGAGCCTGTGGAGGACGTGACATCTTCTCCAGAGCCGGCTGGCAAATACTTGAGAGGGGCCAATGAGGGACCGCCTGCAGCGACAGTTAGCTAATACTATTATAACCATATGGCTAAAAGCTGATTCTATCTCACATATATGTATGGATAGGTACACAAGTATTTGGACTGATACATTTGTGTTGTTTTTCCTCTACACATCACCACGATGGATTAAAAACATCAGTAAAGATGTCACTAAAGTGCAGACTTTCCGCTTTCATTTTAGGTGTATCACAGGAGTATTGCATTAACCGTTTAGGAATTTGTCATCTTTATTCAAATTCCCTCATTTTCAGAGGCTTTTCAAAGTCTGATCAGACAATTTGCTGGCCAGCAGTTTTTTTATGAGTTTTATTCCCTCATTAATCATGACAAATTAAGCAGATAAAAGTTCTGGGGCTGATTCCAAGTGTGAAACCTACATTTGGTAGCGCTGTAGTGGAACTCTCAGGGTCCAAACAGGTGTCAACACAAGTGAAGGAGAGCATCATTACGCTAAATACATAAATAAATAAATCATTATGGGTATGACGACACACCATAGCCACAATTCAGTCCAAACCACGAGACACAGGACACGCTTAGTTATGTATCACGATACATTATTATACCACAATTTTCACTGATTAATTCTTTGATCAGTAGTGTATTGATTGATACTGATGTTTTACCATTGCAGAAAGATGTGATTGTTACCATAATTTTGCTTTTAGGACTTATCTTGTTACTTCCTTGCACATGTTTTACATCATTTATGCAGTTTTTTTGATAAGGGTCATCATGTCTATATCGAGCTAGATGATATGTAACACTATCAGATTATCACGATACGCGATTTCAAAATATGAGACGATTTGAATGAGACTTAACGATGCGATTTATTATGATTAAAAATGTATTACCATATCAGGATATAAAAATATCCAAAAATGTCAGACAATTGATATTCTCATATCGAGCTAAATCTATGCATCACGTATGTGCCCAGCCCAGCCTCTGCCTGTGCTTCTGGAGTTTTTGGAGATATTGTGCAGTCTAATGGTGTTTATCTTTTTCATTCTGTAACTTTCTTCAGACCTGCATGATTCATAGGAACATTTGTCTGCTTGTAATGACGTTTGTTTGCTGTGTACAGATGGTGCTGATTCCTGGAAGAGAGTTCCTGATGGGGACAGACGACCCAGGCATCCCTGCAGATGGCGAGGGCCCTCAGAGGCTGGTGTATGTGGACTCCTTCTACATGGACATCCATGAAGTCTCCAACCAGCAGTTTCAGGGCTTTGTCAATGCCTCGGGTTACATCACTGAGGTAGGGCTAATCTAATCAGTCCAACCAATCAAAAGTTAGTGTGAAAGCGGATCTTTGCTGTCCTTTGCCGTGATCTTCTTGTCCTCGTGATTTTAGGCAGAAAAGTTTGGAGACTCGTTTGTATTTGAGGGACTTTTGAGCGAGAGCGTGAAAAGCCAAATCACCCAGGCAGTAAGTACAATTATTGAACTGCACAGCTCAGTTTTTTGTGCTACATCTCTGTTGTCAATACTATAATTATTGCCCAGTTTCCTGTAGAAAGTCTTAAAAATGTGTACATTTCACAAATGATGGGGGAAATTAAAGTCTCAAATTTTCCTGTATATTTAAAAATGTATATTTTTTACATATTATTAATATTCTACTTTTATCCATTGTCCTGATGCTAAATTAGCCAGTGATACAACAATAAAATACAAAACAACATTTGAAATCAGACAAGTGGAAAGCAAAACATAATGCAGTTTTATTGTACTCAACATTTTCATTTTAATGTCTTCTCATTGTCTTCAATGTTTTTAATTATAGTGTAATCTTAAGTTTTATATATATCAGGTCTGCATTGTCACTACACAATGTTAACGACACAAAACAAGAATGTGAGAATATTCGAGGTACTTACATTAAAAACCTACAATCACTGTAGGAATTTTTTTTAGTTTTTTTGCCAAGCTGCAACCACACCAGGAAGAAAATACACTAAAGTAAAGAAAACATTCATTCCATTTAGTAAGAAAACAAGTGGGGAACAATACGCAGTTCTTAGTTATAATGAGGTGTTAATCTAATGAAATAAACATTAATTTTATGATGTTTACAGCGTTGCACAAAATGTTGCTTGGTATGTAAGTGATGTCCGCCTCAGGCAGGATGTGAGGCTGTATTTTCAAAAAACAAGAAGGAAGACAGCACCTGCAATCAGAGACTGAAAATGTAAAGTTTCCATGGTAAAGTGTGCGTCCTAAGCCTTTATATAGGAACCCTTCAGGGTACCAACCTCGTTTGTTATCAAGCAGCCATGAGAATGTCCACAGATTGGTTGTATGAGCCCCGACACAGTGGGGACAGCGGGGAATTCACTCGTTTGTGTCAGCTGTCGTGTGCAGCCTGATCATATGGCCGAGAAGGTGTTGTGCCTCAGGAGGGCAGTAGTGGAAACTATTAGCACATTTGCTGTTCTGTTGTTCCAAAGACACATGGAGATGAACCGCTGAGATGTGCATTGTATGTCACAGGAAACTGAGTAAGGTGTATGACAGGAGCATTTTATCCATCAGGTTGCTGCTGCCCCCTGGTGGCTCCCAGTCAAAGGGGCCAACTGGAGGCACCCCAGCGGTCCAGACACCAGCATCACAGACAGGTAGGAAGACACTTCACATGTGCTTGAAATCCAAAAATGTCTTTGATCAAAATTTTATCCATATTTAATGGCACCATTAGTTTATTTTTAATAAAAAATGTATTTTGTAATTTATAATGCTCGTTGAGCATTATAAATTACAGATGGAAGGACAGCGACATGATCTACTTATAATTCATATTAAAATGAATAACTCTATCAGGCTGCTCACTGTTGTCTTATACATTAAAACTGACTATTTCCTTTAGCTTGTTGTGTGGAAATATAATTCACTTCCAACCGCTCTGCAACTCAAAGTCGAGTAAGTTTCTGCATGGGAATCTGAACAGATGCGTCCAGTGAAGGCAGCACTGATGTTTTCTGACTTTAAACACTGCCACAGCCCATACCATGTTTTGTTTATTGTTTATGTCTGTCTTCCTTCTTTTCTGTTTATCAGCTCTTTGTGTCTTTTAACCTCCCTTGTTTCTTCAATGCTGTGTTCATGCTCTCCTTTAATATCTTACTCTACAATTTAAAAGTGAAATATAAATGATGATTCATGGTGTTTTGCGATGAAATCACGGGAAATAAATGTACTCTGGGTGAAGCCAGGCAGCTGGCTTTAATTTAAAGGACTTTATTCAGCGTGTTGGTATGATTAGATTCGGTCCTCGAGAGTCTGCAGTCAGAATTGCATGCACAGCAACGTCGTTGTCCAATCAGAAGAGAGAATTAAACCGCGTAACACCCTTTCCATTCCAACACCCCAGTCCCGAAGAGTTTCAAGCTGGTATTACTGTTGTTGCCATTAGGACAAACAACAACAAGAAAGCAATAGCGGCATTGCTCATGCTGGCAGCCTGGCTGCGGTCCAGAGCAAAAATAAACAGTAGAACTCTGGTCTCAGTGTCATGATAGAGACAGAATGAAAACAACACAGCTGTGTTAATAAGTAACCAGGTTCTGCTGACATACTGCTTTTTTGCCATAAGTCAAGTGATATTTTTCAGCAGTGAAAACAAAGCTCACAGGGACCCAATTTAAGCACAGATGGGGTCATCACACTGCAGTATACAGTAGTTATTTAATCAAGTACAAAATACAACAATCTTTTTGGTTGCTGTAATTGTTTTTCCTCACTTCAACGTGATGAAGTGCAGCTGAAGCTTATCTGAGGCTCCAGCAGTCTGACCAAGACAAATCAAGCGGCCTCTTCTGAAGGTACGGTGTTTTTAGTGCCGAATCGTCGCTTTCTGCTCTCGTCTCCTCCACTGCAGCTCTTCAAGGAAACACAGCGTAGGAAACTCAATGCATGAATTTAGAAAGATCGTAGGATACCAAATGCTTGCTAAGTTTAGTTCAGACTGGCGGTGTCTGATGTGAACTTCACCACAGAAAGCCTCAAGTAGCAATTAATTCCCTACTATTAATTCCCCTATTTTGATGTTTAATGGAAGCTTAGAACCATTAAATGCTGCTTTTTTGTTCTTGCCCCCTTATATGCAGAGATTTTTCCATATTCTCTGACTTTTTTGATGATATTATGGGCTGTTAGAAGATGAAATCGCAAAATTCTTTGCAATTGCACATTTGGAAACATTGTTATTAAGCTGTTGGACTTTTTGCCCAACTGATTTTTCACAGCTAAGTAACCCTCGCCATCCTTGCTTGTGAAGGATTGAGCTTCATGAGGACGTCTCTGTCAAAATCATGATACTAGCTAACAAACCTGTGTACCCTCTAATCTTTCAACCAGGTTTTTTTGAGCCTTTCATTACTTAGCCTGTCTTTATTTGCTCTCGTCCCAACGTGTTTGAAATGTTGCAGCCGTAAAATTCCTGATAAACACATAATACAAAAAATAATGAAGCTGGCGAGGTCAAACATTCAGTATGATGTTTTTATTGCAACTGTAGGTCAAAACACATTAGGAAATCTTCTCATGAGGTTTTAGAGCATCCCAACATTTTTGGAAATGGGGTCGTATTATTAGCTATCCCTTGTTTTGTAATTTAGTGCAAACCTGTTTTTCGCAGGTTGGACCATCCGGTCCTTCATGTGTCCTGGGCTGATGCGGTCGCCTACTGTTCCTGGTTCCACAAGAGGCTTCCCACAGAGGCAGAGTGGGAGTACGCCTGCAGGGGTGGCCTCAAAGACAGGCATCATATTCACTTACTATGTGACTATAAATATAAATCATACAGTATTTCCCCATGTTTATTTACTGACATGGTTTTCCCTCTGTTTAGGCTTTACCCCTGGGGAAACAAGCTGAACCCGAAAGGGCAGCACTACGCCAACCTCTGGCAGGGGGATTTCCCCAACCACAACACTGGAGAGGACGGATACATCGAAACCTCCCCGGTAAGACAGCGAAGCAAAGATGGAGAGAGGCCATCGGCTGTGGGCGTGTTGATGCATTTAATATCAAGTTAAGGGGGGGGGTGTACTCATGAGCCTTTATTGCAAAAGTGGAAAGATTTGTATTTAAGCCGCTGCTTATGACTGTTCCTGTACAGAAAATGAAAGGTGCTGAAGGATAAGATCATTTCAGAAGCTAATAAATTCACATCAGCTGATCGCAGACTCTGGAGATGAGGCAAATAACCATTAGATAACGTAATTAATTCTCTTTCAGCAGAAAATGAAGCAGCTTTAAAGACCCAATTTCCAAGTATAGCGTGTGAATGCATGCAGAGTGTGAGCTGCTGAAGCAAAATGGACGCACAAACCTCAACTACAGGGCTGTTTATCCTTCACTTATTATGATATAACCAAATGCCATGTAAGCATCTGGGAATGTTGAGCAATGAATAAAAGCAATGGAGAAAAACAGACAGACTGCCTGTAAATCCAGATACTTGTGAGTCGGTTCTTGGAAATTGAATTCATGCTCACATGCTCGTACAGCCACGGGCATTTCATGTCCGCCGTGCTTTCAACAGTTTGCCCCAGTAAAACCATAATGAACCCGCCTTAATGTGGCACCTCATCCCCCGCACCTGGCAGGTGATGTCCTTTCCTGCTAATGGCTTTGGTCTGTATGACATGGTGGGAAATGCTTGGGAATGGACCTCAGACTGGTGGACTGTGCATCACACCGCAGAAAAGCAGCAGAACCCAGTAAGAGCACATGATTACCTCATACCTTTAGAGATTTCCAGATTTCCTCACCGCTCTGACATGTGATCTAGTGTCTGATTCTAGTGTCTCCTGTCTCCTGTCAGACAGGTCCTCCCTCAGGAACGGACAAGGTAAAGAAGGGAGGCTCATACATGTGCCACAAGGTGAGGCGATCCCGGCTTTAAACGATTCAATCGAATGTGATGAAATTTGAGACATCAATCTGAAAGTGCACTGACGTGAACTGTTAAAATAGCTCTTACATATACTGTGTATATACATAGCTGATAAAATTGCTCTGGCACCAGCATTTCTAAAGAGAGGAGGGGAGCTCTTTATTACTGTCCATCTCATTAGAAAGCAGACTCTCTCCTATCCTCTGAAGGCTAAAGTCGAGTACTTTCTGTGCCAGTGCCTGCAGACTCGCCTGGGTAATTGCTCAGTGGTTCTGCTTGTTCTGGATTCAAGAAACTTGAAAAAAAAAATATATGGACGAGGAAAAGAACTCCCACCAACATATATGGTCAATCTACTTTATCAACAACGCCATTAGAAGCCGCCCACTAAGTGGTGACCGTTGAGGTTTACTTGCCACCAATATTTGTTGCCATGGTAATCTGACTAATTGCATGCAAAATGAAACTGAAGAACAGGGATTTGATTGTTTCACGTGGAGGAGGAAATGTTCTACATTCACAAGTAACAGACTAAGTGCAGGATGGACAGAAATTCTGATAAGAAATCCAGTGTATAGGTTAAAGTGAACCCACATTAATATAAGTAGAATGAAGCTCGAGTACAATGCTGTATTTGATGTCAAATGCATTAAATGAAATTGGTAAATTATATATATATGTATAATTTACAAAGGCTCAGTGGGTCAACTCATTATCAACTTACCCAACTTTCATATCCCATATTCAGCATTTTGAAGATGATCAGATTATCACAATCAGTCATTTTTTACATGCAATCAAAGTCACTAAATTAATGCAGTGGAGTACATTCCTTTAACTCCAAGATGTGGTGGGATGGAAGTTATGAAGCCACGCAAAATGAAAATACTCCAGAATTTATGTAAGTGCACGAGTGCCTCCATGTTGTACTAGAACAGCAATTGAGTGCTGTTCTAGTACACTCAAGTGCACTACAATCTAATGCACTGTAAATCTAATTGGTCAATAAATCATAAAGAGATTTCTGTGGGAATTGCTTTGCAACAAAGCAGTTTTTCCAGTGCTGAGCACTGACCACTGCTTTCCTCTTTTCTGTCTCCATCCCCCAGTCTTACTGTTACAGATACAGATGTGCAGCCCGAAGCCAGAACACTCCGGACAGCGCAGCCTCTAATCTTGGCTTTCGCTGTGTCTCTCAGGAGCGACGGTGACCTGATCTGCTTATCTTAAATACTGGAAAGCTTCTTTCAGCTGCACTTCAGCTCCAGTGTTGGTTGCAAAGTAGAATATAATAGAGGCTTTGTTACTTGTCATATTATAATCGTGCATCTGGAGATTAAAAAAAAGGACAGAGGCATCGAACATTTTGGAGCTGAGAACTGTCTTACCTTCAACAAGTTACTGTCAGGAATAAAACCTTTTCTAACTACTTATGTTTTCACTCATTCCCATTAGATATAACACAGTAAGAGCAGTTTAAGACCAACCCAAGTTTTTGTTTTGGTTTAGGTTTTAGTGCCATTTTCAATATTAAAAAAAAAACCTTGCAAACAAGTTGTCAATATTATGTACCTGAGGTACAGACAGGGATTCCAAGCAAACTGTAAAATTATTGTAAAGATTTGTAACATAATTTTACCGTGAGTAATAAATGTCTGAAAATTTGGTATATTTAACAATCTTTTTTTCTCTTTCTGGTTCTTAATTAGCCTTAATTAAAAAAAAAAAAATCCAAATCAAGTACTTTTTTGTCGTAATGTGACTCAAAATGCTACACTAAAAAGAAAAAGAAGGATTTAGTTGGAGGTAATTGATGCTACACTCACAACCTACCTTGTTATTACTGTTATGTCAATATTTTACCTCTATAAAGCATGTTCAATATGTAGTTGTTGCGTCCACCAGAGGGCAGCGCACACTCAAATATTAATCTGTATATCTGTCTGTTGAGTATATACATATGCCGTATATTATATATGACTTTCTCCAAATCTATATTGAAATGTTAAGCTGACAAAGCTCACCTGCAGAGATGGTTCCCAGCAGTGAACACTGCAGTGGTGTAAAGCCGATTCACTTGGACTGAGATGGGCTTAAGTTCTATTTAAGACATGCGATCCACGTGAAACCGACAGCATGTATCACCAGGGAGTGTGTGTGCCTGTCAAAAGTGAGAATACTGTATGATTAGAGGAGAATCTTTTTTTTTTTCTTTTTTTTTTAAAATTACCAAACTTCTGCGAAAAGAACCAAAATTATTTATTTTAACTTCGTTAGTGTACATATTCCATGTGAAAATAATAAACTAAGTAATTAGCGAACAAGTCTAGCAAAATAAGAACATGAGCTGACAAAGGGTCAAAGAGTTTCTAGTGCAAGTGGAAAGTAAAAAATACTCAATGTTTTAACAAACACTTTTGTTCCTAGCATTAACATCACATTAATTAGCAAACTAAAATCCTATTCTCTTGCATTTTAACGAGAAAGATCAAAGGTATAGTTGATACAACATTACTGCACAATTGCTAACATTCAGTAGACAGTTTAACAAGTCTAAACCCACCTGTCAGCTTTTACTTGAAGTTCAGGCAAACTCCATTATCTATCAGTGCACAACAGATTATCTGTTTTACTAAACAAAGAAACACTGATTTCCACTAATGATGCATGAAGGCTGTTGGCCCTTGCTGCTGAATTATTAACCAAAAGGAGAGTGAGTCAAAAATGCACCACAGGAACAAGAGCACAGCAACTAAGACAACCTGTAGGCTAAATACAGCTGCCATCTTGGAGAGTCCAAAACAATTAAGAGAAAGAGAGAATGCAATAAAGGCGATACGCTATACTAATAAAAATCCTGTCCTTGATCACTCTGCCTCTTCTTAGCAAAGCTGAGAATACAAAAAAACATTTGCAACTTTATTTGACTTTTGCACCAAAATGGCAAAAGTGTGTCTATTTTTGTGCTGCTAGAGAGGCAGCTGTGCCTCTTCACTAAATCCTCACCACATGTAATAACTGCGTGTGGTGTCAACAGGAGAGGGTTTCCCCTCTGTGCCGCCATCTTTGTCCTTTTCCCCGTCAGCTTCCCACAGGTTGATGAGTGGAGGGTAAAGCTCGTTCAGGGGGATTGATGAAGTCTTCATCATGTATTTCTTCAGGGAGTGGTGGTAGTTTTTTCTCTTCCATCTGCGGGCCACGTAAATGCTCACAGTGGCCAGGCTGAGGAAAGCCAGCACGGTTGCCATCACAGCCAGCACGGCTGCGCTGGGATGCTGGTCGGACAGGTCCAGGGCAAAGGTACCACGCGTTGTCACGTTAACACAAGACTTGTGTGTCTGCAGGTGGACATTGGAGACCGTGAGACATACCTCGTACTCCGTGGCAGGCTGAAGATGCGTGAGGTTGTACTCGTGAACGTCTACAGGTACACGAGCTGTGTAAGTGATGTGTGGGTTGTCAATCTTCATGGTGGCCGAGGCCCACTTCAGGTTGGAAGTCATGACGTTTGAATTTACTTTCCAGGAGACCAGGATCGAGTGTGACTCGGTCTGCTTGACATAGATTTTCATCACCTGGGTGTTTTCTAGCAGGGTACCGTTTACACGGAGTGCGACAACCCGTGTATCAGCACCTTCTGTGTTCTGGGCCACACAAGTGTAATGACCAGAATCCTCCACCTTAACATGAGACAGCCGCAGGGTTCCCTCGCTGCTCAAGTGGTACCGCTCTGACACGGTGTCAGTTGTAATTTTGGTCCCAAGAGGAGCAACCCAGTAGATGTCAGACTCGGGTTCAGCCATGGCCCTGCAGTCGAGACTGACACTCATACCTAGCTCCAGGTCCAAGTGGCTGGGGAAGGTGTTATGGGATATGAGGGGGAGGCACTGTTCCAGGGGCTCAAGCAGCCTCAGTCCTCGAACACTCTGGCCTTTGAGTTCTGATGGCGTGGAACACAGCATGGACAAGGGCTCCATGAAGCGCACCGTGGTCCTGTTGGAACTCATCCACTGAATGACACAGTCACAGCGCAGGGGGTTGCTATGCAGACTGATTTCCCGCAGATTAGGCAACACCTCCACAGTTTGCTGATAAAGGGCGGTGAGAGCATTGTTGTTGAGCATCAGGCTTTCCAAAGAGGGCATGTCCCTGAAGGCCAACCGATGCACATAAGAAAGTTTAGGGTTGTTGGTGGCCTCCAGCTTCGTCAGTTCTGGCAGGTTGTCCAGAGCGTAGCGGTCAATTGACACTAACTCCATCATGTTGTTGATACCCAGCTCCTTCAGATGTAACATGTTCTGGAAATCTCCTTCCTGAATTTTGTGAACTGGGTTTTTGTTTAAATCCAAAAATTTCAGATTGGGAACTTTTTCAAAGGCAAGTTGAGGAATTCTCACTAGCTTGTTGTCATAGAAAGAAATGCTTTCAAGGTTATCCAAACCTACAAATGCATTCGGTGGAACATCAGTAAGGTCCATGCCAGCTAGAACCAGACTCCTCAGTCGTCCTAGAGGCTTGAAGTTCATGTCTAGGAGGCCAATAATGGGGTTCTCCCCAATCATGAGGATCTCAAGGTTAGGCGTTTCTTGAAACCAGCGGCTGTCTATGACATGGAGTTTGTTAGAGTTGAGATGAAGGCGCAGCAGGTTGTGGAGGCCAGCAAATGCCTGAGGTGAGATGGAGCTGATCTGGTTGTGGTTGATGTAGAGTTCCTGGAGATTTGAGAGGTTTCCTAGGCAGCGCTCGGGCAGCTGGGTGATCTGGTTCTCCTCCAAATGAAGGGTGGTCAGGTGATTCATGCTTGTTAGACCCACAGCTTCAACAGTGCTAAAGTTGTTCTGGGATAGGTCCAACTCTGTCAGGTTGAACAGCACCTCCAGTTCTCCACTGGTGTGAGAGATGGCATTACTCTGGAGCAGCAACACCTGAGTATCTCTGGACAGGTTGGTAGGGATGTGCATTAGCCTCAAGTCATTGCAGTCCACTGTAGTTGCCTCCTTGTAGGTCGACTGTGGGGTGAACCAAGGGCGGATCTCACATACACACAAACGTGGACATTCTTTGCCATGTGCGGGTGACAGAGATGAAAAAACATTTCCAATGCACAGCCAGAGCATAGGGAGCCAAGGCTGCAAGCTGAGTGCCATGTTGGAGGCTTTCTCAGCTCACGCGAAGCTTAAATAAGAGGCAGTGTTCTGGAGAAAGGTTTGGAGGAAGGGTTCAAGAGCATTAGTCTGTTGTGCTGTTAGGGAGATTCTGTAGGCGGGTTCCAATATGGTGATTCCTCATCCAACAGAAAGTTATTTGCACAAACCAGGGCAGACGATCATCTGGCCACCTTCTCACCTAAGATAGACAGAAATGAAAGAACATGTTAAATCCTGCAACATCAATGCCTGTATACAAAACTTCTGAACATGTGTTTGCGAAAAGGTACAGGGGTGGATTTCTTAATAGAATAAGATATTGAAATCAAAACTAGCTTAACAAATACAATGAGAAAGTAAGACAGTCATATTTGGTTTCTTTCTAGAGGGGAAAAAATCAGGCAAGAGGCAGTGTTTCACATTGCCACCCCACAGACATTTAGGGGACTAAGTCGACATGCCTAACAGGAGAGGATGTATCTTTCAAATTTATCTTGTTCCTCTCCCATCGCACAGACATTCATTCCTACTTTTTAATGAGCTCCTACACAGCCAGACACAGCACGTTTGACAGAAAGTTAGTCACTTCTGAATCTGGAAAAAAACTGAGTGAAACCATGCATGCCCAAAACTACTTCACATTTATGCTGTTCATGCAGCTGTTCTCATTATTAAACTGCTTTGTAAATCCAAATTATACTATTTGTTTGTGTGTTATGATAATAACATATTACAACAGTAGTATCTACAACATTTGTGCCACACACTTATGATTTGGCAACTCTATTGTCCAAAATTTAGCATAAACATTAGCTAACAGAGCCATGCTGAATTGTGAACCAACATGCACCATATTTATGTCTTAAATTATGAGGTTCATATGAGTTCTGCTGCCGTGATATGTTGCATATCTGTCTCCTCAGAGATTGCCGGCCCGTTTTTCTCTCTGAGCTGGGTAGATTATCTGCATACCAACTTGGTATCAGTGATCCTCTTGAACGAGATCCTGGGGTGGGCACAGCCGGCAGCTCTGGCTGTGAGCTCATTACACAACAGACTTAATGAACAGCGAGTGTGTGCTCTTCACTGTTAATCACTCACTATTTTAATACAGACTCATGGGAAGCAGCCATACACTTGTGAAGAGAATTTGAGAGCCAGAATTGTGCCTGTGCTGGCCCCGCTCATCCAAGCTGGGTCAAACTGAGACAAGCAGAGACTTATCTGAGTAAACTAACAGGCTGAGCCGCCAAAGGAATCGGAATATTTTACGCTTTTGCATTCATTTATCGATGTCTTCACACCAACTCAAGGGGATACAGACTCAAGTTTCACATGCACATCACGATCAGAGTACCTGTATTTAACCATTGTGTGATCCCTTAGATTTTCAAACACAACTTCAAGAAACCGAGGAAATGTATTTGTCCCTGTGCAACCCTGGGTTGTACAACAAAATGAAGTGTGCACCAATTACTGGCCACCCCCCAATAAGTTATGTTAAAAATCTGACTTCTTTCTGCATCGCTGAGAGTTGAACACATTTTGGCAGAGTATAAATACCGTCCCAGCATATTTAGGCACAGCAATGACCCATATATCTTCATGTATGCTCATGTATGTTCTGCACTTAGGGAATAATTTTATACATTCTTAAAATTAGATAATATGTTCTGCATGTTTTCATTAAGAGTTCAACCACTTGGGAACATTCAACTTTGACTGTATTTGAGCCCCAGAACCACCAATGATGTAAACACAGAGTCCATCTCCCCTCTTGCTGCTGGAGTCGTAACACTCGTCCACCTGTCAAGAGCCACATCTTGATGTCATAGTGGAGACACATCCCTGCGTGGATGTAGAAATAGAAGTATCTGATTTTACATAGCTTGGCCTGCCTGAATCCCATTTCATTCCTTTAATTTTCCAACGACTGGACTTAGGTCTAAGGTGTGCTGGGATGGTCCCTATTCGGGATCTATTTCGCCTCCTGCGACTGGTTTGACTCAACAGTCACAAAATGCAGTGACAGCAATTTTCCCCCCATAATGTCCTGCTGTTAATCCGAACCCTGTGCCTTCTTTTCCAGAGCTGCTGTGTGCTTTTCACTCAGATAGGCAAGTTTCAGCATCAAATCCAAACAAATTCAAAAAGAAAATGACACCCTCTCAGTCTTACCTCCACATTTGCATGAACAAACAGCACAGCAGGGGGGCATGACAAAGTGAAAAGCTTTAGTGAAATTGACCAAAAGGAGGGAAATCAATTACAGTGTTCAAGCATCACGGCTCATCCGTGTTTGAGTAAGAGCACATATGGTTCCTGGTATCAGGTGGCTGCTCTCTGAAACGACCCAGTCACACTTAACTGATCTGAGTCACTTAGCGTGACTGAGGTGTAACATCTTCTCTCAGCTCGATCCGGATCCTGACCGGGATAACTCACGATCTTGTGGCACATCCTTCCTCCCTTCAATCATCCTTTTTTAAAAGCGACATATTCAAATATCTTTCAGTTCTTGCCCGATAAAAACACTCTGCTTGGTTCTGAAAAGATTTAATGGGTGGCACAGTTGTCCGTCCTCTGTTTAGTATAGAATCAGAGAGACAGGTGGAAGTAATCGCTGCTCTCAAGCTGAGGCTATAAAATTCAGACACCTGGCACCAGTTTTCTGGCTGGCTCGTGGCACTGTGGGGGTCTGCATCCGTTCCCACCTATCTCTCACTGTGTGTATGAGTTGACCTCATTGACCCAAGGAAGCTCTGCTGAGCACATATGCTCTTTTTTTCACCAATGCCCTCCATTATAGCCGCTGCAGTACACAAATTCATGATTCAAGCTTTACTGGCCCCTGGTAGTCCAGTGATTTAAGCTGCCACACAGCCTGCTGGAACATCACTCTGATACAGTACATGTGAAAGTCATCTACATCACAAAACAGCAACAGCTGTTACTATGTAGGGCACATATACAGGGTATCCATGCCTAGTACATGCCATCCATGTTCTACATCGCATCAGTTGTTGTAATGTGAGTCCCAACACATTCACTTTTCACCTTTTCCAGAACTGTCATGTCGCACAGCTCAGCACAGATCCGGTGACATCCATTGCCACAGGCTGGATTAAGGCACATACAGTATGAGCAGAGCCAGCTTTGATTAAAATAAAAGCACACCCCAAATGCGTACATGCATTTGTGTTTTTGTGGCTGCTTGCCTGAAGGCCAACATTATGTACATCACATTGAAAAAAGCTGTCAATATTTTATATTACGCAACATGAGAGTCAAAGAGCGGGCAACTTAATTTATTGATTTTGTAGAGTGGCTCTGCAAACAAGTTCTACATCACCATTTTTTTTTTATTGTGGTTTTATTCCTAAAATATTGTTTATTATTGTTTTGGCAGTTTACAAAATACAGTTTACGTAAGTTTACAATTACAATCGTAAACATCTCTGTGAATATGCTAGTGTATCCATCTCATCAAGTTTTAAAACTGTAGTGCCTGGGCAGACGTCATAAAAGACGCATGAGTGACATTAAAACAGGAACAGCGGTGCTGTACACGCAGGTTTTTGTCTTACAGCATGACAAAAAGTAGACAGGGATAAAAAAAAAAAATCTCACAGGATCATATCCAAAATGCAGTACGAGGAGCTATAGTGACATTTCTAAACAGAAGGAGTTTGGTGGGGCCACACCTTTTTGAACTTACCTCTGCCAGAATGTGTGACTAGGCCTGAGATAAATCTCTCTCACTGCCAAATCAAGGCTGGACCAGCACAACCATTCTGAAATACTATTACTAATCTCTTGGCTGAGGAAGCACCACACAACCACAAAACACGCATCCTGTTTTCCCTCTCTTATTCAGCTCGCACATTGTGACATGCATGCACAGATAGCTGAAAGGGGGCAGAAAAATCCCTCAACAGCTTGGCATTATCCAGCTGATTGTCTAAACTGCCGGCTCCAGCAGGAGGGATTTACTCTTTCTGCACACCCAATCCTTATGAGGTTTTAAGGTTTTAAGTGCACACTATACACAGAAAACAAAACACATCCACTAATATACATCTGAAATTGTTGGCCTTTCCAATCGCCGGGCCCGAGATTCAAAACAAGACAGCAGCGAGCTGTGATTGTGGGACATAATGAGCTTTGTCTGCTTCATGCTAAGGCCTCGTAAATGCATTAATGAGACAGGGTCTCTGGACGACACCGGCAACAATGAGAATAATGACAGTCTCTATAGAAACACACACTGCAGTCAGATGCAGGGAGCATTTCCCCATGTGTGTGTAGGCGTCACACTCTGTGCTCACAGCAAAAAGTTAAAGAATATTCAATGTTTCACTGAATTGGCATCTCCTCTTGTTGATTTCAAGTAATCCAATTTGTTTTTTGTTTTATTTCTTTGATGAAATACTGTTAATACTATGTGCCACCGGTGCAGCCAGGAGCAACAACGCTTGATAGCGTACTGCATCATTTCACAGGAGGCGATGCTTCACCCCCTCTGTTCCTGAGGCCCTTTTTCACTGGGCGCAAAATGTAAGCAGTGTTTCTGAATCAGCATCTGCACAACAGGCTCGCAGGCATGCCGTCACCATAGCAACAGCTATGCCACGGGCATGTGTGTTTTCATAAACAAATGTGAAGACATGAGATTAGGGCTATTAGTGCCATCAGGCAGCCGAAGGAATATGTTAGAGGTGCTGCTGGTGCAAGAAGGTGACCACAGCATATTGGTGAAAAGACTTATGATTATATATGCAGGAGAGAGCATCTAAACCATATGAACATATGCTCAGACGTCTGGCCTCGGAGCAACATATCTGGATTAAATCTGGCAGGTCTTTTTTTTTTTTTAAAACACTCTCAATCCAGTGCTAATCCAGCAAATGCCTGATGTTTTCTCGACGTCCTCACCGCGTCGGCCTGCCTGAGAGACGTCCTGTTCCTGCGGCATTAGTATGCTAGCGTCTCACTTCACATCACACAGGGCTGTGGTGCAGCTGCTGATGGCAGAGGTGTGTGTAGCCGGGGAGGGGAAGGATACATGTCCACTCAGTCAGAGCGGAGAAAAGTGAAGGGGGGAGAGGCTGGAGAAGAGCGCTGGACTGAAACACAATAATGGCTGAAGGCACAGTGGGAGAATACAATGCCACCTCTGGATTTAAAGGAAAGTGTGCTGCATATTTTTTACAATGTTTCTTCAGACTCCGTTAAAGTTTAGCCATGGAAAATTGACTGGTAATCCATATGGCAGCTTTATTTCCCTGTGGAACGCGGATAAATCTTGACGCAATTTGTCTGGCTGTCATATTTTTCTTTGCCATTTTTGACCTCCTGAGTTAATCTCTCATTACTGTTGGTGTGACTGGTGAAAAACCAATAAGGTGTCACTGGTGCATCAATCAATCATAATGACTAAGTCTCTAATCTCAGAAGAGTCCCTACTTTAAACATTACAAAGATCCAGAAAGGTAAAAGGTTAAAATGGATTTTTAATTAAATATTGATTTCCCTGTGTTTGATTTTCTCATTGTATCATTGTACTGCACTTTTCGAAACAATACAGGCTTTGAAACGTATGAATGCATCCCGAAGCCTTGAAATGTCATGCACCCTGTCTATTTAGAATAAAGGTAGTGTGTCAACTTAGAAGGCAAATTCATTATATAGCTGATAAAAATGAACAGGTGACTCAGTAATTACATCACATGACAGAAAAGCCTCTCAATGTGTTTCTGCTGTCGTGTTTCTGTGCACAGACCCCTTTCAGCTCGTGCTCACAATGGAGGAAGGTCAAGCTGCTGCAGCCTTGCTGCTGTGGGAACACCGGCACCAGCACATGTTGCAGCGTCGGGCCCTGTATGAGCTCACAATGACGCCTACTGCAAAACGCACAGATACACTGAGTCTTTGTTTGGGCAGGTTCTCACACTCCTCATTACCAGCCGAGGAGATACATCACTGTGCATTGTGAAGACTTACGGGGGGGAGGGACCACCTAAACTCTCTTGGCTCATTGGTTTGACACATTTGTCTGACTCTCCAGACAAATTGAACTAGCTGATGTTGCGTAATTGCGGTTGCTAAAAATGCTGCAATTCATAATGATCATCCTGTCCAATTCAAACTGATTGATAACTACAATATCAGCCAGCTCCTTTGTGATGCTAATCACCTCAGTAACAGGTGCTGCTGTAATGCAGTAGCTGAAACAACTTGACAAAGGTGACCTGAACAATACAGACCCACCCCAACACACACACACACCCTGCTCTCTCAAACTTAGCAGAAACTCTTTTCTTTATCCTCTGTGTCTTCACTTTAGACATCTGCCAGTTTCCTGACCCCGACAATGAGGCTGCTGCTCGGCTGTTTCAGCTGATTCTCTGCTTCGAGGGGTGATGCTGCAGCTTGTGTACATGTTAGGCTGCAGTTAGTTGAACCCAGTGTCAGTGTGCAGTGAAATGTCAGGGCTGCTGGAGAGACTCCAGCTTAAAAAAAAAAACAAAAAAACACTCACATTTGGATCTATGTGGCAAAAGCACAAACAGAAACTCAACATGAAACTAAATATTCCAACTTAACTCAGGGTTTTGCAGTATTGATTCTCATTTCACCTCTGATTTCCAATCATGTTTGTCAAGTGTTAAGACTAAGAAAGGCTCATGATAACTACACACTTTGACTGGCTGCAGAGCTCAGTGCATGTGTAAATCTGACAATGCGTGCACGGACGCAACGCACGCGTGGCAGACAGGAGACATGGATACATGTAGACATCTATTGTCCATCAAAATGAAATCTGTTTTGGAGCTATAAATGCTCTTTGCGGTGGTAACAGGCACTGCGCGCGGACTCAGTGAAAGAACGCGTTATTATTTCATTTCATCTCTGTTCAACAGCGCCTTTCTCAAGACAAAAATGATAACAATCTACACCCTGCCCCACAATTCGATCGAGGGAGATATTAAAAGGACAATTTGGGATGTTTTAATGGATTTTTAGCCACGGGCATGAAACAAACACATCGCTCTTACCTGTGAAGCGCCGTATCCTCCGTACGCGAGGCTGCTGCAGGCTACACTATCTGAGCCATGCGGGAGGCTATCCGATGATGCGCAAGGGGGCTGCAGAGTGAACTACAAAACACATACACGCGTAAATAGCCTTACTTCCGAGAATGAGCCCTGTCTGTGGGGAAACGACGCGGTTCTAGCGGGATACGCGCTCCGACCTGCTGCGCTGCGCGGAGAGAAGTGGAGACGCTGCAGCGCACAGCTGCCGGTGACGAAGAGTCAAACGCGTCCTACGCCGACTGTGGCTCCCAAGCAGGCAACCTCGCCATCTGCTCCGTCACCGCCACATGGGAACAAAAGTCCCACCCTGCCCGGAGCTGCGAGCTGCAGCGTGCGCGTTGTGTGCAGGAACAGCTGGAGGAAGCGTCCGCGTCTCATTGTTTGGCTGTTTGACCTGCCCTCGCCTCCGCGCAACCCCAGTTTATCTGCTGGGAAAGGGGCTTAAAAAAGCTGGACTGAGAGGATCCACACGATATAGAAATTCACTGACTTTCTAATTATGAATTGTGAAATGAATTTCAAAGTGGATTTTTTTTTTTTTTAAATCACACTTGCAGACACAAAACAATCACTTTTCACAAAGGAGCCTGTGTTGGAAGAGAGATCTTCTGTCAGACCTGTCACTTGTTTGGATTCTTCCTCCTCCTCCTCCTCCTCCCGTGCTCTCTAAGGAGAGCAGTGAAGATGACAGCGTTTCATCACTTACTGTTTGAACTCCTGCTGCTGCTGCTGCTTTGAGAGCTGCCTGACTGGTTCTCCGTCCTTGGCTACAGAGAAAGGATGCGATTATATCTGTGTTCAGACAAGCGTGCCAGGCAGATGTCATCTCTAGGCTTTGGCTGTTTATATCGTAATAGAGCGCAAAGTAACATTTTAGATTTTTTGTGTCATCACTGTTTTGTTGTTTCTCTTTGATAAGTTTGTGTGGAACATCAGAAAGCCCGGACATTCATGTTGTTGCCTGTCCTTGCAGAAAAACCATCAAACCTCCGTTTTGTGTTTGTTCAAGCTATAAAGACATCCAAAAATGTATATTTAAACAGGGCGTTAACAATAAAGGAAATCTGCCATTATTTAGGCCACACAGGTTAATGAATAAACATCACCTCAGGAGCAAAGGCATGCTCGAACCACACCTCTAATTACCTGTCAATACACTTGTACCTGTTCGATCCAGGGTGCCCTGGTTGCCTCTGATGTCTTGATGCACTCACCCTTCCCTTTAGGTACTCACCTCCCTTCCTTACCTTCACCCTTTGCTCAACTCTACTCATCCCTGCCAGCATCCTTCTTCCCTCTCTTTCCTCCTCTCTTCTCACCTGATTCAATCCCATAACAACCCCTTTAACTGACAATTCCACTATTTTTCAACCTGAGCCACCTTCCTCTCAAGCAACAAGTTGACTATTTAAAATCAATTTTTTTATTCATATTTATTGTTTTGTTTTCTTTTATGCATTGATATGTGCCTGGAGATGCTGGGTTATTGGTGTTGTTTTTTTTCTAACAATAACAATAAAGCACTTGACTTGGCTTGACTTTGACCTGAACTTTGAGGGTCTAAAACTTCACAAAATACTGATAATATAAAATGAATGTTTCTGCTTCCTGCCGGTCACAGACGTCATCCGTGGATCACAGAGTGGCACAATTTTGTGCTATTTTGTTTTTTCGTATAGTTTGTAGTGACCTAAAATTTCATTTGTGCGCGGACAAGATCTACATCACATCGCCTTAAGATCATGTCTATTAATTTCTATTAAGCATAAACAGTGGTGGATGAAAATATCTTTATTCCCTAAATGTCAAACTCCTCCTTTAATACAGAGACCGAACCACTAGTTAGATGTATGTTAGGGATTCCAGTTTTCCTAATCGGAAAAGTGTTAACTATGTAGTAACTATAGTTCTGCATAAAAAAAAAATACATTGATAAAAAAGCAAAAAAGAACATTTTCAAGGGCCTTTGTGGTGCCTGAAAACCTGCACTGTAAGAACCGCCCCCTTGTCAACAGAAAGCCACAGAGCTGATTAAGCAGACGCTGGCCAGCAAAATCAGAATTTCCCACCATTAACCTGCAGTGCTTGTGGTGTGGTTACTATGACGACGGCTCCCTCCCAGGAAAGGCGATGCAGCATATCCACCGGTTTATTAGATCTCTGATCACACAGCTCCCCCCACGTGGCCTTCTGGGAAAGCCAGATACGTATGCCCCCTGTTTTACCTTTTTTCAAAGGCTTCTCATCATTTTACAGCATTATACTCTGCTGACGAGAAGACGAGGTGTTATTTCTCCAGTCAGAGCCTCTCTTCAATCATAGATGTGCAGAATTGGTCTTTACCAAATTGTCTCTGTCATCTCACCAACAAGGTTTAAGGTCAGAAGAGGAAAAATGTAAAGCTTTTAGAAAAGATTCACTTGATTAAAAATGGGCCTGACATTAACGTGGGCATCTTGGTGCTGTTTTGAAACAAATGTGAGTCTCTGAACACACACACACACACACACACACACACACACACACACACACACACACATATTCACCACCCTTGCATGAGAAACACTGTCTCTGTCTCAATTACAATGTTATTTAAGTATCCTTTTCCCCGACACAATACTGCGTTTGTCATGCAGTCCAGCTCTCCGTCTCTGTGTCTCCTCTCATTTGACTGCAGCTTGATAGCTGGAACAAATATCATCTGCAAGAGGGTGGACACAAACTCTTTGTGATACGATTCAATACAGCCCACAAACTACAGCTTCAGAAAAATCCCCTCCGTGTTGAATCAGCACCTTGCAGTCGCTACACAAATGGGACATTATGAGCCTCACGGATGTTGAATTTCTAGCATTTCTACTATAACTGCTACTGGACTACAGTGGGGTGTACAAGTTGTATGTCGTTTCCCATGTAGCTTTCATGTGGAAGCTCGATTTCATATCATATTATGTGATCAGATTCCACTAATTTACTCGGTTAAAGAAATAAGAAATTGGATTTTGCTCTTGCCAAGAGCTAAAGAAGAGGACATGAAGATATACCCAGGAAATTATTGGCTTATCATATTCCTGGAAATACAAACAAATAGCACGCCTCACTCTACCCAAAGGCCTAATGCTCACTAATTACCATTTTATATTTTATTTTTCTAATGACATGTTGTTGATTTCTGGAGATTATGTGTTATTAGGAATTTAACAGGAACCAGAGTAGTTTCAAGACCTAGAAATCGTGTGGCATATATCCACCTGAAGAAACTCAACTTCCCTTCAACCTACCTTCAGGGAAAATGTAGGAAGGCAGGCACATAGGATTGTAAAAGATCCTTCTCATATTCTGTTCCCAGAATATGAATCATGACATTCAGGGAGGGATTCATCCTGTAGAACATAATCTAAACATAATCTCTATGTCCTCTCCTTCTTCCAAACATCCACTGCTCTCCTGAACAAACAACATGCTCAATCTAGAATCCTGAGTACAACTATATTATCTCTTTTTTTATCTTGTTTGTTTTTTTTAATCTCTGTTTTTGTATTTTACTGTTTTTCGTTTAGTTTTATTTTATCTTTTAATTTAAATTCTTATATTTATGGGATATCGCACCATTTTAACATATCTTGCCATTTTAATGGTTCCTATTGTCTTATTCCTTGTGTGGCGCTGCCTTAGTACATTGAGCATCTTTATGCACATTGTCACTTTCTGTTATTCTGTTGCAATACACAATTAAAGGGCAGGTGCAATTTATGAAAAAACCATTTCCTGTCATCTGAAGGGAACACCAGGCATGTGAGTGTGTACGCTTGTGGTCATGTATGTCCCTTTTTTTTGTTGTATTCTTTTCCTAAATTGTTGATGAATGTGTTGATTGACACTTTTGTGGCACTGTTGTCCGGAACAGTAAAGTTTATCCTTGTCTTTTTCCTTAACTTGTTGTTTGCATGCTTTTAAACTAGCAAACAGCATAAATGTATTAATTAGTGAGGTCTAAATATGCTGGTAGTTAGATTTGGCTGCAGTCTAAGCTGCCCTGTATAAAAAATGTAGGCCACTGCTCCTCCATTGGTGTTGGCATTGACATCATCCAGCGGCGCTGCCAAGGGTCAAGGTAAGTGTGAGTGTGAAACATCTTTCTGAATGTGTCTTAATAGGCACAGAGGTGATGAGGTCCTGACTCCTTTTACACATGTCACTTTGCATTAGTATCCACATTAGAGCCTGCCACGTAGCAACCAATCAGAGCCACTTAACAGCAAAATCAACAGATCCCCTTATAATTGCTCCTGAGGAAAGCAATTTAGCAGAGGCTCTTGGGGATTGACTTCATTTAGGTTTGTCAAATGGGCCCCATTTGATTTGTTTTGGCCCAGTTGAAAATTAAGAACAAAGCAAGAAGTGTATACGTGTGTGTGTGTGTGTGTCACAATAAGTCACCTCACTGGCCATAGAAGAAGAAGTTCATAGTAGAACAATGGCGCACAGCCGTGTAAACAAAGTAACGTTAAGAGACGTGCCAGCCACATTCAAATTTAAAGTGGACGCACTTCTTCAACGTCGATTGGACAAACCAAATTTATTAAGACCACACGAGAGGCAATAACATAAACACGCAAGGTACATGAATCGCCATCACCCTGACTGCATTGTAAAGAGGGCAGCTAATACTTAGTCCACCAATCCATCACTTGGTTGATTTGCAAGAAAAGTAAATTGAAAATGAATGGAAATGAATAGAAGCACTGGAACCAATGTATGAAATACTAATTCTGATGCAGGACTGCAGGAAAACTCTAACTTTTGCAAACTTATGGCTATTTTACATCAAAATGGTGCTCAAAGAACAAAGTTACAGTCAGTATTTATCGTGTATTGTACCGTATTACATCGCATCATATTGTGTTTTATTGTGTCATATTAGTTGTATCTTATTATATCATGTTTCATCATATGGTATCGTATTTTATGGTATCGTGTTATATCATGTGTTACCCTGCGATTCCCATCCCATTACCATATATATTTGACTGTAGGTATCACAGGACCCATCTGAGTGAGCACAATAGTGTTGAGGAGCATGAAACCTCAGAACCTTGCTGGTTTTTTTTTTAATTGTCCTCAAAACAAAACTAGGGGAAAGTCAGTGTCTCTCCCATCCTCCATTCTCATCCCTCTTTGTTTACTCCTCCCTCTCCTGTGCCAGCTGAACAAAGACAAGTGCTCTTTGTTGGCTACATGCTCCGTCCGAGAGTTGGGAGCCAGAATATGTCTTTTCACTGATGCAGGTGGCAGAGATGCTGGCGTGTGTCGATGGCAGCATTATCCTAAAGATAATGTTAGGCTCTGTGCCTCCTGGGTTCTTGTTTGGAGCATCGGTGCCTTTTTCAGGCGTTTTCAATAGGGACAAAGCACATGTGGAGCTGAAGCAGCTGTCGCTGTGAAAACCTTCTACACAGCATCTTTCTCTTAACATTCCACCCTATTGTTCCGCAGTTTTGGGCAGCTCCACTTGAAAACATATCTCAGACTTACAAAAGGATGAGCTGCACTTTTCCTGTCAGGGAGATGAGACGATTTCAAAGTTTCCACAGACAGCATCTTATTTCATCCCTGCCGTGCAAGAAATAAATGCCCAATGTGCAAACAGCTTTGACAGGCAGAGTTGTTCCCTCAGTCAAGCAGCAAGGTGGGTATAAACACATCGAAGTGATTGGGACTAAAGAGGAAGAGGATTCGCTTTCGGAGGAGTGAAAAGTGTGATGGAATTTTCATTCCCTCTGCCCCACACATTTTTGTATGCCATATATGGCAGCAGTGATGTGCTCGGGGCTGTTGAGATGGTTCACCAGTCTGTTCTCTAAGGGTATTATTTTGGAGGGGGGGAAGAAGGGGGTTGGTTGGCCTACTTTACAAGCCTGTTCTTCTTTTAAATAAGTCGCTGACTTGCCTTTTTTCTGTTTTTCACCTTATCACTTTGGCACTGATAGGCTTTTTGTGTTAGAATATGGGTACATATACTGGTTATTTACAACATAGTGCAAGTTAAAATAAACAAAAAACCTTCACCATAATGAATTATTTCCATATACTGATAATGATGTGTGCATAATTAAATGCAATGTGCATAAGCAGTTGTCAGTGGGTCACTTTTGAGCACTGCACAAATGTTACACCGGACCAGACTCTTCATTAGAGTGTAAATCCTATCGACTGATAAGGTCACCTGGTGAAGGGAATAATTTAGCTTCATTTCCTGGATGGTTAATATCAATAGATGGAGAGTTAAAGACTGTGGAGAAAGCAATTAACCCTTATAAATCAAGCTGAATCCAGAGAAAGGCCTGGACAAGGAAAGACGATTCAGAGGATGGGACTGGAGGAAGTGACGGACAGAGAAAACCCCAGAGAACTTATCTCAAAGAGTTTTTTAATTCCAGCAGAATAAACAGCTTTCTTCGACAAAGGTCTTAAATGGAAATAGACTGAGACACAGGAAAAAAAAAATCAATCAATATTAGGCTGCCCACCATGGCACGACAGTTAAGTCAAGAAGTATTTGGACAATGACACAAATTTGATGATTTTGTCTCTACACACCACCACTATAGATTTGAAATGAAATGTGCAGACTTTCAGCTTTAATTTAAGAGGCTTCACAAAAATATGGCATTTACAGTTTAGGAATTACAGCCATTTATGCAGCGCACCTCCATTTTCAAGGGCTCACAAGTATTTGGACTACTGACTGAAAAGCAGTTTCATGGCTTGGTGTGGTTCATTTCCTCGTTACTTCAAAACAAATGACGCTGATAAAACGGTCTGGAGCTGATTTCAGGTGTTGAATTGGCATTAGGCAGCTTTTTGACTGGAGCTATCAATGCAAGTGAAAGAGACCATCATTTGGCTAAAAAAAACAAAATAAATCTATCCGATATCACAAACACGGATATGGATGATTCAAGGGCAGGAGTCAGGTTCAGAATCTTTATGCAGGAAAAAGGTTGGTACATGGGCAATTTGTCCAATCAGGCAAACAAATCCAATGGGGAAAGGCAAAAGCTCTAAAACACTGGGAACAAACAAGGTCAAACACTAGAAATCCGAAGACGAACCGGCAACGAGGATAGGAATCAATGGGGTTAAATAGATGGTGAAGGGGCAGATGATTGGATTCACGCAGGTGAAGCACATTAGGGCGGGGAGGAAACTCAGACTGGTAGGTTTCCATAGAGGAAACCTAAAACAGAGAGAAGGGTTAATAACTTAGACAATATATATATAAAAAAAAGAAAACATAAATGAAAAGTAAACAAAACACATTACCTAAAAAACATGGTGAATCATGACATCAGAGAGATAGCAAAAACTTTAGGAGTGGACAAATCAACAATTTGGTGCGTTCTGAAAAAGAAAGAATGCACTGGTGAGCTCAACATCATCAAAAGGCCTGGAAGACCACAGAAGGAAAAGTGGATGATGGCAGAATCTTTTCCTTAATGAAGAAAAACCACTTCACAACATTAAGACAAGTCAAGAACACTCTGGAGAAGGTACGAATATCATTGTCAAAGTTTACTATTAAGAGAAGCCTTCATGAAAGTGAATACAGAGTTTACAGCAAGGTGCAAAGCACTGGTAACATTCAGGAACAGGACTTATATCTAAAAAGCCTCCTTACTTCTGCAATCAGATTGTTTGGACATAGGAAACCAAGATGAACTTCTATCAGAATGATGGGAAGTGGAAAGTCTGGAGAAGAAAAGAAACAGTTCATGATCCAGTACATCCAAAAAACCAGCAGCAACTGAAGGTGGCTGCAGTGAAGGCCTGGCAAAGCATCTCCAGGAAGGAAACTCAGACTTTGGTGATGTCTATGGGTTCCAGACTTCAGGACACCATGCAAAGGATTTTCACCCAAGTATTTAAAACCATGGTTACAATTCTTTTAGTTTGTCGAAATCCTTTTGGGCAACTGAAAATGGAGATGTATAAAATGGCTGTAATTCCTGAACAGTAAGTGCTGTTTTTTTGTTAAATCTCTTAAATTAACACTGAAAGTCTGCATTTCAAATCCATTGTGGTGTTTTACAGAAGCAAAATGGTAAAAAAAAAAAAACAACAAAAAAAAAAAAACGTTGTCACTGTCCAAACATTTGTGGACCTAGCTGAATTTGCAATTTTCAGCAGAATTCTTAAAATCTTAAAAAAAAAAACCCACTTAGAATTTCAAAAATCAAACATAGCAATGTCCTGCAGGTAACATCCCACAGGACTCCATTAGCTTCAAGACTAATTGCAAAAGCAAAACTCAGAGCAGTAATTGGAATGCATTTGGGATTTTTTTTTAAAATATATGTATAAAAAGCGCCTTCATTAGGTTAAATCAATAAAGCTGCTCTTCAAAGGGACATAGTGAGGCAGTCTTACAACTGTTCTAAGCCTCATTACATTTTAATAATGAGTATATCATGTTATGAGCAACACGGTTCTGATCTCTGATCTCTGATCCCTACCAAATTTAACATTTGCAATCTAACTCCCACAACCACTCTGCTATATTTCTTGATAAGTTGAGTGCAAATATACAGATTTCAACATCCCCAGGCCCCTCCAGAGTTGATGAGTTCCCCTGTAGCTTTCAGGTTCTGTCAGATGTCCTTTTGAGTAGTTTTTGGCCCCTTTACTTCAGGTCTGAAACCAACAACCTTTGCTCTGTTATATGACTTGGTGACTCTTTGATACTGATTTTTACTTTGCCAATTCTGGAACCACTTCTTTGTGTTTTGACAGCCAAAGAGTTGGCTCTCGGCTGGGTTCCAGAATAGCACCAACATCACGCTGATCTAGAAAGCCAGGACCCGGGGGAGGAGTTATCATGGCATCAGAACATATAAAGCCTTATGACTGTCTTTTTTGTCAATCAGAACTCTTCCATGGAAGAAAAAAGAGGAGATTTGCACAATGAAAATTAGACTCTGTTGGCTCTCATTCCTCTGAGAAGGACTCTGTAGATTTGAGGTTTCATGGTTTGATTTCTTTCACTAAATTGTTCTTTACAAAATGTTAGTTGATGTGAGGGGATATTTTCATTCATTCAGACTTTTGTCTGTTCTTTGGTGTCATTTGATGCACTTTGCATAATTTTTTTCAACCACAATTCATCAGCATTTGCGTTTTTCTTGTCACTGTATTTGCATTTTTCTGCTCCTGGCTCCATAACCATGTTTTCTATCCCTGACTAGACAGCAGATTCTGGGTATTCCCTGCAGTCTTTCTATGGCCATGACATCCCTCAGCAGCTCAGGTGAAACTGATTCCCTCTCTGTCAACGCTGTCACTTTAAGTTTGCTTGTTTTCAGATATCATCTCACGCATGTCAAGGCGTGACTCCAGTTAATCATTACTTGCAAGATGTAAGATTGTCTGCACACTACCAAATGCACACTACCCCAATTATAACAAATAATGCAGAGAGCTTCTTCTTCAGGTGTATTGTAGCAAACCCAGTCAATCTACTGATTCTCTCTCCCGACAGGGAACCACAAATACAGCAGAAAAGGTGGTGGAATCAGAAAGTTTAATATCGGGGATGACCTCCTGACTTATCCTCACTCTACCTGTCAGAGCCCTGTTACCCTCCAAGAGCTGTGTTCTTTGTTGCTTGTTGCATCTAGACAAAACATGAAATTTAAATATTAACCAGTTTCTCAGACAAGAAATGACATACACTCTGGGACAGTCACACAGACGCAGATAGCACTGACAGCCGCTGGAAACCAGCTCGGTGAAAGTACATCTGCACACCTTTGAAACCACAGTCATCTCATTAGAGATTTCCAGTGATGCAACTGGAAAATCTTAGTCCTTCCAAAGGGAGTGAAGAATCATATCAGTGTCGAAAACTGGAGCAGACAGACCTCCTAAAGATGTTTAAATTAAAAATTAATGTTTTTTTCCATATTCAATGTGTCCTTGTAGGATTGCAGTAAGGGGATTGCTAAAGCATTGTATTGTTGAGTCGCTGCTGTTGGTTGTGGAGATGTTGAAAGTCAAAAAAGACATAATCAAAAATGTATCTTTCATTTCAGGAATGTTGACTTCACTTCAGGTTTGTAGTATCATTCAATAACTCTACCATCACCCAATCAGGCCACTGTCACCATTCACTTGACCCAGAGGAAATCAGTGTAGGAAATAAAATCATGCCAGAAACAATCCATAATGCTGTGACTCCCACTGCCAAGTTATCTACTAGTCCCATTCTGCTTCCCTCATGGAAAAAAAGGCTGTGTGTTCAAGCATGCCTGTTGTTCCCCAGTGGAGAGTATGATTCCATTTGGTATTTAAATGGGTCAAACTGTGTTGATTTATTCATGCTCTGAGTCTTTAGTGCCATTCAGCCTATCAGGCACTACCCTGCCTACACTAAACTCTTCTTTCACCCCATCCTCCTGCACCTCCGTAGGAGGATGGGGTGATATATAATGGGGTGAATATTTGCTTTTTTTCTTTCTCTTCTCTCTGACACTAAATTAAGCATCTGTATGCATTGTAATGACCTAAGAATTCATCAGTGAAATAACTGGCAGATTAATGATTAATAGTAGATATGATTGGTTGCATAAGTTGAAACTCCAGTTTGTTTGCACAATACTGTACATGCACATAACATAACATTTCTCAGCGCCTTTTTTCATCAAAGATATATGTAACATAAAAGGTTACCGTACCCCTGGGACACACAATCCAGATTTTAAAAAATACAATAAAATATACGTAACCGCACCATCCATGATGCCACAATGGTTCTGAACAATGTCTGTTTGTATTTCCATTATCAATTAGCATTCAGAGAGTGCTATCAGATAAAGAAAACTCTGTCAGTCTCCCTTTGAAATGTGCAGACTAGTGCCTCTGCTTTTATAGGCTGCAGGTCACCGGCATCAGTGAGAAACACAAAAGAACACAAGCGTTGTTCGCTGCACTCATACATGAAAGAATACTCATGAGACGAGTATATACGCTGGCAAAAAAAAAGAAAAAAGAAAAGCTTCATTGTGGATTTTCACTTGTGGGAGGTGTAGATGGTGAAAGGAGACGGAGATGGAATAGACAAGTGGCAGCAAGAAGCTGACCCTGTGGTACATCTGAGGGGAAAGTCCCGCAGTAGATTCGCTTACAGTGTAACAAACAGGATGAGATTCTTATCAAGGTCACCATGGAGCCGGGCTTGCTTCCATTTCTTACACATTCATAGCCTGTGGAAAGGTCATTTCTCTAGTGTCTACAGCGCTCATCTCATGCTAAAGGTGTGAAAATATTGTCTATATGATCTATATGATCACCATTACACTCTGCACTGTACATTTTTAAAAGGTTTTTTTTTTTTTTTTTTATAAATAAGCAGTACAGATGTAACTTCGAAAAGAGCAGAGAGACAAAGATCTCCTTTAGAATCAAACCAGGACTGTGAGAATCATATTGCAATTGATTCTCGATTCTCTTTATAACAATGTTACTTAACACATAAATTATCAACAACGCGCAAAATTTCACATACAAGATTAGTAAAAATATAGCATAGCTGGACATTTTTAATCATTGAATGTTTAAGAGATGTCAACGTGGACATTTTTTTTAACTGTTTCAGTTTTGTCTAATCCACCAGCAGATGATCGTTGCACCCAACAAATACAGATTGCTGTTTCTTTAAGGCCTGGGAAATCCACAGTAATTATACTAATATGGCACCCTCTCAGCAGGCTCATTTGTTAAGCTTCCAATGGGGCCGACCAGATGGTCCCCTGAGCCAAGTGGTCCTCCATATTCATGAGGTGGAATTTGACCCTGCCCCCTCTGAAGGGCTGACCTCTAACCCAAACCCTTTAGGATATCTATAGGCGATTGAAGAGGGCAGAAAGGGAGAGGCTTTGCAACAAGTCCACCAACCCCCACCGACAGTCCCAATGGTGGGCACATATTCCTCTGACTGAAGGCATTGGATATGCGAGACCAGAGTGACTCCAAGCTAGACATGCCTTCACCAGAGTTCCCAGGCTCTGGTTGGTTGGATGCCGTCTCTGAAAGTGAACATCTGTCCCAGTCACATGGAGTCCTACACACTGTGTGGATTGGAGTGCAAAAAGACAAAGCCGAGGGATTCAAACTAATGATGCCAGACCGTGTCACCAGTGTTCAAGAGCAGGGCAGTGAAATAAGTAATAAGCATTATAACTGTATAACTCTTTCCAAAAAACTAGGACACTGTAAATAGAAACACAATGTGGTGATCTACAAAACACTGAAAGCCCAAATTTAGTTTAAATAGCACGAAGACAACATATCAAATGTATCAAACACTGCCTCTTACTTAACTTTATTTCTTTCTGTCCCTTTTCTTCGGCTACATTTAGAAACTAAACTCATAAAGCTCTTGAACAAATAACAATGTATCTTAAGGTAAAGTAGTTTCACCATCTTGTGCACATTTGTACTCATAGCTGCACCCCTTCATTGGCTTTGTATGCAGTAGTGCTGTCAGTTACTAAAGGTCATTTTTCGTCTGGATCACTTCCACCAGTTGGCTTTAAAATCTTCCTCTTGAAATTCAACTGCTGTGCAAAATCCTGGAGGGCCTCTTCAACATTTGTAAGAACCTCTCCTCTATGAAAAGAACAGGTTAAAGCAAAAGAAATAAGTTACAGCTATGTGAAATACTTTATCATTCTCTAAAAGCAAGCAGGTAGAAATGATGTTATGTTTACAACGGCACAAAGACATCGCTGAGGCCACAGCAGCAGTTTAATGCCTATTCAATAATGTTAAAGCTTTGACTGGTACTAAGTGATATGATTAGATGAGAGTATATATGGCAGGACCTAATGGTAACCTCTGCTTTTTCTCCTCCAGCTGCTGTGGAGGCAGAAATATCAGCATGGTGGTTCTTTATTACTGATCTTATCTGGGCCTATACGGCTGCATTATTTTCAAGAGGCTGTGTGCCTGCGGAGTGGAGATGAGGGGCGGTGAAGATAACACTACACATCCATCTGACTAATTGGCTCTACAGTGCAGCCAGGAAAAAAAAACTGATTTACTGGGCTTTAGGATGCAGTTTTGCACATTATAAATGTCTATCCCTCTCGATCAGCTCAGGCTCAAGACTGAATTTACAGCCCATTTACTAAATAAATTCTTTGGTCCATCATCTCATTAAGGACATTCTGTCGGAAATGCCTGTATATGTAGCTGATAGAGACGTCCGTCTATTGCTTAAGCTCATTGTCGCCACTGGCTGCCTGCTGAGCGCGTTGTAAGGCTGAAAAAGACACGAATTCACGACCCTGGAGCGATGCCACCTCTGGCAGGCAAAAAGCCTTCAGAGAGGGTCTCTACAAAAGAGATTCACCCATATAAGCTGATTATGTTTCTCCTGGAGATGATCGTGTAACACTTTATTTCGGTTAGCCATGAATTATCCCCAAATTATGTGCACAATGGGATCTCATTAACTATCCATTCATTATTTATGGCCTGACAGGGACATTGGTGGTTTTGGCGTCTCGTTTTAAACAAACTGTTCTCCTGAGGGAATGTCACACACGGTGCCGACATACCATCTCATGACTCACGGTAGACAGGCCTGTACATGTCACAAACATCCACCATTGCACTTGTCATTGGAGTTCCTGCCACTGTCAGTACAGTCACTGTGAATCTGGAAAGTGACACCAGATGCATTTGTGTGAAGCGACAGGTTATAGCAGTGACGTGTATGTGATAGTGTCATCACTGGGTTATAGATGTCCATGTCAGATTACTGACAAAAACTGGAAGGTCACTCAATGGAGTGCATACCTCCACCCAGGCCCAACAGTCCCGTTTAACTTCAATCCATCCATCCATTTTTTAACGCTTTAACCTGTTAGGGGTTGTGTGGGGGCTGGAGCCTCTATCAGCATCTTCAGGCGAAGGCGGGGTCACCCTGGACAAGTCGTCAGTTCATCGCAGGGCTGACATAAAGAGACAAACAACCATCCACACTCACATTCACACCTACGGGCAAAATAGAGTGACCAATTAACCTGACCCCCATTTGCATGTTTTTGGACTGTGGGAGGAGGCCGGAGTACCCGGAGAGAACCCACGCAGGCACAAGGAGAACATGCACACTTAAACTTGTTAAAGGGGTTTTTCCTTTTCCCATTTCCCATTTCCCATTCTCCCATCAAGTTTTGTTGGAATCCAGCCTGTATTTTTTGCGGAATCCTGCTGACAAATAAACTGAACAAACAACAGACACAGGCAAAAAAAAAAAATCTCATGTCACAGGTAGCAACAAAACAATGCAAAAAGAAATGATGGTAGCTATTGCACACCATATGATTAATTAAAACAGCTCTTTTTACCTTTACTTACAGAAGATGTTTAAAAAAAAAACAGCACAGGCAACATGAATATAAAATGTGATAAACATGATAGTCAGAGTTTGCTCTGTTATAGCAGGGAATATGATTGATCCATTGCACTCTTAATCAAAGTTTGGCAGTCTTTAATACCTTTAAAACCTTCTCTGATAGATTGAAGGGGGCAAACAACTAGCCTGACGCAGTGCTGAGGTAAAGAGATCTGCCAACCAGCACTTTTTCCCCCACTCGCTAATCTAAATATAACATTTTTTTATGTCATTTGCTTTATCCATTCCAAAAACTATAGGGGGTTATTTTCTTGTGTGGGTGCACTAACTTGATCACTGTATCTGCTGGCCACTCTCTTATCTTGTCAGAGACTACTATTAAAAAAACAAAAGATTATTTTGTTTTTGTTTAAGAATACAGGTATTTTTACGATGGCTGAGAGAGCTCAACATACTACAGCTTAAGAAAATAGTATTAGTAGTAACAGTAGTAGAAAATAGTAGCCAAATAAGAAAACATCTTTATGAGTTGCACTGCAATCACAAGTGTCCCCCATGTTACTGCCAAAATGCTGCCTAACTGGTAGTCATAGCATATACATACCACACTGAATTAGTCTGCTGCAATCGTCCCCTCCTCGTCCGCTGTAAGGTAAAGATGACCAAATTCAGCCCTACATACAATATGAAACCCGTGTGACTTCAAAGATAGCCGACCTCAACACTGATCAAAACTCACTGTTGGGCAACAAAACAACAGTGTGCTCTCTTAAACCAACAGCAATTTGGCTTTAAAAAAAAGATATAAAACCATGAAATTTAGCAACAAACTGTCTAATCTGTTATTTTTATAAGCAGTTTTGCTATTCAAACCATCAAACAACATAACTCAAAATGTACCGTATAGCTACTACCAACACAATAAATCACATCTTGCAGCGTACACCCTGGAAACATACCATGGTGCTTGTTATTGGTGGTACTATCAGCGTTTGAGTGTTTGCAGCACACGTGTTGTCGATTCAATGAAGATGCTTGCCTGTGCTTTCATAAGGTGCAGTGTGTTGAGCATTTTTCAGGATTTTTCACTGTCACAAAAGAATGACTGAAATTTGTATATATTCCTGACTTTTTTTTTCATAGTTTTATAATGAAAAATAAAATGACTAAAAACAATAAAAGAGATTAAAAAAATTTAAGAAAAATAAAGAAAAAAATTCTTATTTCATATTCTGGGACCCGATATGGTCATTTACAAGTGTACCTAATATTGTCAGTCTGCCAGACAATTTAGCAGTTTGATCCAGGCAAAAATTGCTTTAAAACCTTACTCTCTCATGAAACGGTCCAGTTCGGCAGCTATACCCTTTTTTTTTCCAAGGATGAGAGACCTTTTTGTTCCATTATTGAAAATCATTTTAGTCTGAAGCAAAGAATCAGCCTGTGGCACAATGGTTATCCATATTTTGTGCTGCTGACTACTGAATGAGCTCAGAATATAAAAAAAAAATGATTTTGTTTCTTAATATACAAAAGAACAAAAGATTCACTGAATGACTCTAGATTGTCACTTTTATATTCTGACTCTTGTATGAATTAAATGAGATACTGAGTGTTAATGAGCATCAGGTGTTGGTGAAAAATACTAAATGAATTTATGATTGTTAATAAATCGTCTACTAATACTTTATATATCACTGCTAACTAAATTTTGGGGCGCAAGGTTAAAAAATAAAATCCCTTTGGCTAGTGCTCTTGGGCATCAGGTGTAAAACTCAGCGAAAATCCACTTTGCCTTCCTTAGTCCTCTGATGAACAGCCCTTGAACCCGCTGTGACTTCTAGGTAAGGCAATAATGTGTAGGTGCCCTATGTGGACATTACAGCTCTGACTAAGATTCACCTCTTCTTCCAGGAACTGCACAGTCGATATCCCACAGCTGCTGAGGAACAATGTGATCCACGCAGCCATCAGTGGCTCTTGACGCATTAGCGGCGATGGGAGGCCCAGGGTAAATGGGGAGAAGTGCAAGGTAAAGCGGTGGTAAATGATCCCACGGCGGTAAGAACAGGAGACGCTGCATTAGACCTGTAATGGAGCGCTGAGAGGCTACAGCCTGTTGGAAGCTTTACGTTTCTGAGGAAAGTTAAAGCTCAGGGGACGGGCGGTGGATCAAAGCAGTGTCAGGTATCCACGATAAGGCACTTCAATCAGGAGGTCAGTCACAAATTTTGACCCTTGACCTCAGCCCATTACTTATGTCAATTCATCCGTCAGCTGAGTGTCGTGGCTAATTAAACGTGGGACTTGATTAAATCAGCGCATGTGCTTGTCATCCCAACAAGCATCCTGTAGTGATGCCGTTAGCTTGTCAGGGGAGATGTGTTACTTACGTTCACCACAGCTTCGGATGTGCTCGTGCCTATTGAGGCTGCGGACAAATCAGTGCAAGGTTGCATTGAAATCACTGCTAAAATCCACGCAATTTCATAACAAACAATCTTGTACACACAGACTGGGTGTATCAATAAAGGCCGACAGTCATGTGGTTGTTACATGATAATTTATTGGTTCTGCTCAGTGGCCCCACACCGTCAGTGGGAGGAAGGAGAAACCCTTCATCAATATTAATCTTTTTCCTCATCTATATTAATATGCTCATTCCTATTCATCACCAGTTACGCAGAACGTATTAGGAAGCTCTTTTTCTGCAGATCATTGTTTGAGATGAAGAGCGGAGGACTGCCGGGCTCTTCCTGGTTTGTGTCTGTAGGTTGCATCAAACCTGCAGACGCTGTGAAACCAACTGTACAAAACCATTTTCATCTTTATTTGGGCCAATCACAATAGTTTATTTACATGTAGAAGTGTAATTTCAATGTACACATTATGTGTTTCTTTTAATCAATGCTAACTTGTAGGCTCACTTGCCATTTTAATGAAACTGAAACTGATTGAAATAATTGAATTGAAGTACGAGACAAAAGTTTTGGATAAAATTATATGTTGTACCTGCCAGAAGAGGGAGACAGTTTTTAAGAAATGTAATGTGTATTACAGATGTTGAGCTATTATAGACTAGATATTATAGACCAAAGTGATAACTGCTACAGATAGATGTTCAGCTATTCACATTTTAAGAAAACAATATCAGGTAGGTCCGTGTTAGCACAGTTGTCTGTAACTGTCATCTTGCTGGTAGAAGTAGAAATGATGGCTCCGTATAGAAATTCAAATCATGTGAAGCTGTTGCTGTATTCCCCAATGCTCTTTTAACTGCGAGAGAGGAGGAAGAGTAAATCTGTGCAGTTCAGACAAGAGTGAACACACTCCACCTCATCACTCATTATCACTCCCAGTGAGATATTCCCTCTGCTGCCTGACTTTGATTAATCATGCCATAGGCACAGAAAGAGAAATATTCCTCCAATCAATTTCCTCGTTTCAGAACATGCATTTGTTTTTCTGCTGTTCTCTGCTTCCTTCCCCCTTTGATTCTCCAAGTACTTCTTATCTAATTTCCCCTCATTTCTGCCACCTGTACTCTTCATTTCCTTTCATGAACAGTCTCTAATTGACTTCTTAGCCCTGAAAAAGGCAGAGATGAATCACACACATGCACACACAAACACAACAGACACGTGTAATGGTGGAGAGAAAGCAGGAACATTGGTAAAACTTGTTAAAAATGAAGCCCATCATCCCTCTGTGCTTTACTGCTCTCCCTAACAGTGAAACACATCTCGATCCACAGCACGCGCTTTGCTTCTGCGTATGCTTACTGTGTGTTTTTAGACATTACGCACCAAATTAAATAACTCCATTGGTCTCATTTCCTGTTCTTTGTCTCGACTTTCCTCTGTAATTGTGTTCTAACAGCTGTAATCAACAGAAGACCTCAAAAAGCCTCAAACCAGGTGCTGCAAGTAGCTGAGGGGAGCAGCTCAGCCTCCGAAGGCACAGACTTTTAGCTCACCAAATTTCTGCTTTAATCTTCGTAGAAAAAGGTTCATGCTTGCTCACAATACCCGTGTTGTTAAAACTATGCAAAACTCATATTTGAGCAACAGTAAGGATATCATGTTGAAAAATTACTTGGTAAAACTGAGTCACACATATCAAATCTCTGAAAAAGCACACCATGGTGTGTAGTTTAACTCAAAAAGGTAAACTTTCATATATTCTGTATTCATAACACGTAGCGTGAAATCCCATGTAACCAAAGTGACCTGGTCCAGCATCGGCCAAAAGTCAGCATGCCTGAAGGAATAAGCCGGGCCGTGCCTGACTCGGCTGTGACTCAGGATGAATGATGCCCCGAATCGAGCCAAATATGCTGGCCCAGTTCTGGTGGCTGACATTAATAATGACCTGCCTCAGCAGCAGCCCAAACGTTGCATGCTGAAATGCCGGGGCCTCGTCCAAACGCTGCACTTGGCTGCCTTTTTTGTTTTATTCTTGGTAGCTATTTTAATATTTTGAACCGTGTAACGCTGCACTTGGCTGCCTTTTTTGTTTTATTCTTGGTAGCCAATGGTTACAAGAAATATTCTAATATTTTGAACCGTGTTTTTTTTTGTTTTTGTTTTTTTGTTTTTTGTAGCTGCAGGCCATAATTATCAAAATTAAAATAGTAAAATGCTTGGAAATATTTTATTTTACATGTAATGATTCAATCTTACATTAAATGTTCACTTTCTCACCTCTCGTACCACTGATACAACATGCCGCTGACTATAAATTGAACGCTTATCATCTCTACCTAACTGTCTAATGCAGTGTGTAATTTGCTAAATTACTGGTACCTAAAGTTCTTAAGTAAATACAGTGGGTTAAAAAAACGTCCTCCAAAATGTCATGGAATAACGGTTTAAAAGAGCAAACAATAGAAATACTCAAGGAAAGTACCGCAAAATTGTCTTCAGCTGAGTAAATGTTCTTAGTTGCATTCCGTCATTGTGAGATACGAAATTTAATGACCCAGCAGTGACATTCTATCATCCATTTCTGATTTTTAAGTGCTGTTCCAAGTGCTCCTCTGCCGTATAAGCAAACGTTCTAAACCCCAAACTCTCTCCCTGCTTTAAGAGCTCGGCATGCAGGACTCTCGCTCTCTCAAGAAAAAAGAGCCCTCTCCTTCAATCCTCTTTTGGCATCAGCTCTCAGCTGCTGTCAGGGAAGCTGTCATCCTTGTAATTTTCAAATCCTGACTTAACACCAATTTACTCTCACTGTCTGAAAAGTTTGCATAAATTTGCGAATTTGACAGGATTAAACTGTGCACCCCTTGGCAGGGGCATATGTCTGTTTGACTGTATGGTGAACAGATTTAAAAAAGTAGTGGCACAGCAAAATCCAGCAATCAGCTTTTATTGGTTTCTCTATACTGTACCTGTCAATTTAAGTCAGCTGTCTGAGAAAGTAAGAATTTCCTCTGCTGAGGATTCAACATTTTTTTTCTTCACGTAGGTGCTGAGATTTTTGTCAAGTCTGTCGTTGTCTTCTATGAGTTTGAGATAAGATGGTAGCCATTTTTCTTGGGCCCTTTAAAGCTCAATTACTTGTGATATGTGATGTTGTGTGATTGGGCAACAAAATACATGTGATCTGACTTCTCTGATTACAGCATCCTCCAATAATGAGGGTGGATGTGGTGATACAGTAAATCGCTGAACAGGAAGGAGAATGCTGACTCGTCTCTGAAACCCTCTTCGTGGCACATTCAGAAGCTCTGTGGGTGGGAAAGCACTACGTATTTCAATGTGGATACCTGGCAAAACAGCCAACACTCTCTGTGGCTGCTGGCAAGAAAAAAGAACAGAAAAGAACAGAAAAAAAGCAGTGAGCATTGTTCAGAAACCCATCAGGGGAGAATTTCTTTCCATTATCATCACAGCACTCATCTCTGATCCTTTTTTGAGTTAATGATAAGATATAATAGGTAAATGTATAAGTGTAATGTAAATGTATAAAGTGAATGTCCTTCACATGCACAGTTCTGCCCTGTGCACCGCCCCCCCAACACACACGCACGCACGCACACACACACACACACACACACACACACACACACACACACACACAC
>KV751324.1:22782122-22813450 GCA_001698575.1 Mola mola | reverse complement strand
CGCGCACGCACGCACGCACGCACGCACACACACACACACACACACACACACACACACACACACACACACACACACACACACACTTCATAGATTACATAATGAGCACATAATCAATGAATGGCAGAACTGGTCATGGTGGGATGGTACAAGTGTATTGAATGCAGGCAGTTGTGAAACATGATCAATCCCCGCAACACAACACTGCGTTGTTGGTTTACATGCCTGTACTGTAAATACAGACTATTGTGTCTACTGGAAAAACAGAGGCACCGGTCAATAACAGCTGTTATACGGATCAGTGACAAAGGCCAATCAATGATACACCCAAGAAATACGACTGTGTGCCTTAAAACAGTAGTAAAATAAATGTATTCAGTTCTCTTAAAGAATTTTGACAACACTTAAATGGGATAGACATTAAACTGATGATATTTTGTTTTTGCTCATTTCCATGTTGCAAAATTATTAATGTTTGCAGTTGCACAGTCACACGTTGAATTTAAAATCCATTCTCATATGCTTTGATAATGCCAGAAACAATACCCAACTCTTTCACTTTTGTCCTCATAGAGAAAAGCAATTACTGCTGCTTTCTCAGCTTGTTTTGCTTTATTCCTTCTGTTCTTTTTTTTTTTGTTTGTTTGTTTCCTTGTTTGCTTTGCGGCAGGAAGCATCTGATTGAAAACACAATAAGCACGACCGCAGGCTCGGCGCCTTCTCGTCTAACGGTAATGGGAGTTTACCATGCATTACCTCTGACTGGGATTTATTGACACTTTGGCATTCATTATCTCAAAGTGAAATTTAATAGCAGTGTCCACGGGGCATTTGCAGTCCAATCTGAGTTTTTTTGCCAAGTCTAAGTTGGATGAAACTGGAACGGCGAGGAACGACTTGTCTGGAGCTTGGATATGTCCCCTTCAACAGATGCTGTGCCTCTGTTCGCTGTCGGGTTAGGGATGGCTTTCCATCTGGTTGCTTTGCCCTTGTATGTATGTTTGGAACGTTGACTTGGCTTAGCGAGCAGAGAGCCTCTCCTTCAACAAGTGCAGAAAGCCCCGCTTTGAGCGGAGCGGGCGTCCCCCCGCTGAGGTGTCCTTGAGCAAAACTGTGCATCCGGCACAGCGTCATGGGCACAGTGAAGCAGCTGAAGAGTAAAAATAGAAGATTCTTTCCTATAGTGATAAACAGATTTTCATTCAGCAAGCCAAGGAAATGCAGAAACCATTCTCTCCTCATATGATTAGAACATTGTTTTTCAAGTTCGGCCACAGTGACGGGACAATAAACTCAAATTTACCCTGCGCACTGGTGCACAAAAACTACTGCTCAGATCTTTACCAACTTAAACAGGGCTGTTAATATGGTCAAGCTCTCAGGTTAATTTGGGAAGTTTTAGGGCCAAAATTTACAAACAGAGACAAGCATTGCTACTTGCTCAATCAATTTGCTTACACCAAATATGTGCAATGTCAAGATTTAATGTTGACATAAGTTTACTTTGACGTGTCAAAGGTCAAGGTTACAAGAGGGAATTTTGTGAAAAACAATATCTCAAGATTCCCTGGGGAGAATTTTTCCAAATTTCAAATGGGGTATCTTCGGACCTGCCTCATCCAGGTTGAAAAAATAAAATCTGGAGCACCTCTGCACAAATGTGGGTCTGGGTCTGCAATCTCTGAACAGTCTTGTATAAACGGATTGTCTATTTGCCTCAGGTGAAAATGCTCAATATTGCAGCAAATGCTATTCATATCCAACCTCCTCAAGTACAATGTGAATAACTACAAAGTCATGTAGAAGCACTGAAAGTGCAACATGGGAGTGGTTAAGGCCCAGTACAAGTCTTTCCCCTGGGATGTCTGGGTGTGACTCTCATGAAGTGCATTCATAATTTAGTTTTTTCTTTTCAGTTGCAGTTTGGGCAGAGCTATGGTTATGGTTGGATTAATTATAGATAGACCTGGGTGTAAATAGGACCATTGTCTATCCCACCAGGGGCGCAAGAACTAGATACTGTGGTGCACATAATATTTGCCTTTCGTGAATTAATTTAGGCCTTTTCTTGTAGAAAACAGGAAATTAACTAAATCGTTCAGCTCTGATGCTACAGTGGTGCTTTATAGTGAGCTCTGTTATGTGATAGTGATGAAGAATGAAAAAAAGCCACACGTTGAAGACATGTGACAAAATGACCTCTGGAACGGAGAGCCTGACTGTGTGTGGGTCAAATACGTTGTGGAAAAAGATGGATTAATGATTGATTTCACTCTAAGGGCTGCATTTTGTATGTGTGAGTGTGCACGCTAAGTTGTGCAGGGTACACTACTACACTCCACACTATAAGGTACATTAGTAAATACTCGCTAGCTGAAACAAAACATTCTCACTGTTCATGTACTATACATGTTCGGACATATTAAAGCACCAGGGAACGCTGCTGTTAATCAAGAGCGTAGCAAAGTTGACACCTCAGCATGTTAGACTGTCCATATTGACTGCTGACATTATTCCTGCAAACCTAATTAACAATATCAGGCCATAAGCTGCAACCCCTATTGAAAGCATGACAAGCAGTCATATGGGGAGTGCTGAACTGTTAATATTTATGGCTCCGTTCCATAGTGCAGAGAGAAATGGACTACATTAGCAAGTCTAATGCTTTGCAATGTTCTAAACCATTGCAAGAGGGAAAAATGAATAAAGCATCTACCTTCCGAATCAATGGTGTAGTGCTGCTATCAGGCTTCATTTGGGAGCTGTAATATTTACCTCATGACACGCTGCAGTTGCATAAACTACAGCTGGTTGGAGCATCTCCATTATATTATTCGTCTCTTTCTCTCCCTCTCCTCCTGTCTCATTCTCCAGCCTACAAACTTTTAATGAGTCATAATCTGTGTACGGCAATGGTTAGGTTTAATGAAGAGCCAACAACCTTGACTTGACTCACTCTGCAGCTACACGCTCACTAATTTGTGACAGTGCACAGCTGAGCCTTGGACCACATGACAGATGCACCATGTAGGCAAAGTTCAGAATTGGCTCCTCAAAGTTTGCTTTTTTTTTTTTTTTTAAATGTTGTTATCTAAAGAGCTGTAGGACTTGGCAGGGATTCCATGTCTTGATTGGAAAGTTGGGAAAAGGGAAACTTTCATGTTAGCATTCTGTCTTCAAATTATCTTCCTGCTGCTTCCCAGAAGTCTTTCCAAACACATCAGAGATGGCTGTGAAGATGGAGAAGAGCAGTTTGGATCTCCTATCTACCACTGCCATAGAGTAGTTATAATGTTGAAGCAAAACAACACATTTGTTATAAATACCTTATGCTTGTGACCAGATGTTGCAAGTAAATAGATAAAATAGACAAATAAATCCTTCATAAAACATTTTCAATGCCGGTGACATACTGATTCATTCATTTATTTATTTCATTACCCAAACCACTCAGTGCCGATTTATGACTGACGACACAAATGTAACAAGCAATAATAAAACACCACCTGCGTAAACATTCATTCCAAACTGCCAGTCAGCTGTCTCCGTAGGTTTCATCATCATACAGACTCATCAGACAGGTGTGGCTTCATGACGCCCGAGTCATAAGGTCTATTCCTACAGTCTATTCAGACATGCTCCATTGGCTTCGCTTCACATACATCAAAAGGTCTCTGTTGGGCCATGAGGCAAGGTGCTGAGTGCTGCCTTTCCACCAGTAATAAGCTCCCTCAACAAATCAGCTCTAAGTGCACGTTTTCAAATGGATGCACACACACACACACACACACACACACACACACACGTAGAGTGTTGCCATGATCTTGCTGTCCTTGATCTGGGTCAGGCTGTCAGCAGTGAAGGGCTCTCATTTGTGTGCGCTCACCCAGCACGTTAGTTAGATGCTGCAGCCCCATGCTGAACACATCACACATGAAATTCATCTGGTTAAATTTAACGAGCATGAGGTGGAAACATCTTCCACCCCGCTCTCAGTAAAAACAGGCAGGATAATTCTGCTGACAGGATTCTGAGAAGCACACAGTGCAAATGCACTTTGTTCATCCCACACTCTTTTGGGATGTTTTTTTCTTTGTTTTTTTTTCTCAGAGAAATAGACTGAAACATTCAGACAAAGAATAAAATAATCATAAAAATAGTCCATAAACTTTTTACATTTAACTTTCATTGTTCCTCAATGAAACTGATAAACCACAAAATGAAGTGCTAAACCTGAACAGATCAACAAATTTGGGTGCTGCTAAAAATAGTCTTTTGTTAACTTCGACAACGTGAAACGGATCACAAAAGAGCTCAACCAGCAGGCCAGTAAAACATAAGCACACCTTGTGCTCTACCAGTTAATTAGGAGACATGCATTGGATGCAGATGTGGTAGATGTATAATGTGTACTTTCTCATGGGACTGAAACAAAGCAAGTTCCTACGGGAGCTGTTTTTGTTTCAGGTCAGACCCACAGCACATCCAGTGAGTCATTCATCCTGCCCATCCTTGTCACTCCCAAAGAGAATCTCAACATCTTTAACTCTACCTCCTGTCTTTTGGTATTTCAAAAATATTTAACCTGTTTAACATCAGCATGGCAGCATACTATTGTGTCCAGTTAGCATGCCGGCGTTAGCATTTCGCTCAAAGCACTGCTTTGCCTAAATTGTCGTGCAGAGTTGCTGGTGTTGCAAGATCATTCAAAAAGAAGTCTATCGATAATTAAATGTTTGAAATAACACACCCAATACATTTATTTTTTTTTTTTGTGAGTATGATGGGATGTGTTCATCAGGATGGAGCCAGCCGTTTATTCTAACCAAGACAGTATCAAATGTTCTGTTTGGGTGGATTTGAAACATAGTTCACTGCACTCCATGGCTCAATTGCTTGATATCTACTCCTCCTATATCAAACACGCCAAACATCCTCTCCAGCCTCCCTTCTTATGAGAGCGGTCCTCTATCTGTCTCTGACTCACTGGTTCAGATGGGAACTTCTCCTTATTCACCCAGCAGAAATTACAGGCCAGAACAGATGCGATGAACAGCACAGCAGTGCTGAGATATGGATGTTCAGTCCACTGCGGGCAGGGGCGGTAATGATGACATTGTGTTCAAGTGCAGAATTGTAGCTAAGTATTTCACAGCTGTAAGCCAGATTTCACTGCGGATCATATAATCCAATGGAAAACATTAACCGCAGGAGAGATTGTTAAAAGATATTCACAAAGCCAGAAGAGTTTCAAAAGCAACACAAAGAGCCGGCTCAGGGTGCCCTTGCCGCCACGTCCTTGCTGGAGCAGTCACACTGACTGATTAATGATCCCGGGGTAAGAAACACACACAAACTCGAGCAGGTACTTTGGAGGATCAATTCATCACACTTTATTTTGTGTGACCCCCAGTTGTAGAGAGCAGCACAATACACTCTCAGCACAAATGTATGAGTGTAGTAAAGGATGCTCACACACACATACACGCAAACACCCAGTATCAACAGAGGTCCACTGCAAAATAATCAAAATCATCATTTCTGCAGGGGGCTTTGCTGGTGTGAATGTGACTGAGGAGAGACTGTGGGCAACTGTGTGTAAACAGGCATGCTGGTTCATTTTTCTTTCTCTTTCATTTACATTTCTTTATTTAAACTGGTTGGAATTGAATCCCGTGAAGCATCAGGCTGCAGTGCTGCAGGGTGAAGGACATGTTTGGGTCACCCTGTATTTACAAATACTGAGGACGCTTCATTAAGAGGGAGGTCACTAAGCCATCCCTCGAAATGCCTGCAAGTGCCGATTGAACTGGTCAGCATTTTCTTTGGCTGTTAGAAGCTGCTTTTGACACAACTCTGCCAGAGCCTGCTGCAGCATCTCCACGTGCGCACCCTGCAGCTGTTTAATCTGGGGAGAAAGAAAAGAAAAATGACTAAAAAAAACACGTGACCTGCATCTACACAGTCAACAAATTTTGATGTTACACAATGCACTTGAGATGGGTACGCCCTGTGGTTTACCTCCTGTTTAGCCACTCTACAAACGTGTTCAAATTCAGCCTCGGTTGCTTCCTTCACCTCCTCCATCTGACGAGTATAAAGAGCTTGTTATCACAATTATATTCTTCAAAATGAACAGTTTGCACTTGCATCTAATCTCTTGGACACATGTCGACAGAAGGATACTGACACCTGCTGGTCACACGAAGGTTTACATCCGCCGTGGCAATGTGACATTTTCAAAGATGCATAAAGGCACTCACAGCAGCCTTCTTTGCAGGTTTGGCCTTCTCTGCATTCCTCCTGGCGTTCTCTAATTCCACAAGTTTACAGGTTCTCCTAAAGAGCATTTCCTTCATTGGACATAATACGCGTGTTATACACAGGAATATCAGACAGCGACCATGCAGAGTCACAGGGTCAAAATTCAGTAGAAGACCAGGACCTGAGATAACTTTGACGACTAAATGACACACCTTTTCTGCCTCCTGGTAACGTGACTCCAGATCCAGGCATAAGCCAAGAGTGCTCGCGTTGTTCTCAGCAACACTTGCCATATTTTTCTGGCCGCGAACAAACACACACACACACACACACACACACACACACACAAGCACAGTTTGTGCATCTTATTTGGCAAAGCGATGTGGAAATGCAATGTAAATGCGTTATAGAGGACCGACAACTTACCTTCATACATTCAAAGACTTCTGATAATTTGACACAAACCCTGAGGAAAGTGTGAGGTTGTTTGTGAATGATACGTTGTCTGCAGTTTCAGAGGCATTAACTTGACTTGGGGACTAATACTGCTCTCTTACTTAGAAAAGGCCTGTTTATTAGGGTCGTCGCCTGGTTCCATGCAGAGATGCAGAGCAGCTGAAAAGTGCTCGCAGGCCACTGCTATTTCTGCAAAATCAACATGGAGCCTAGATTAAAATCAGACTGGAGGTAAACACACTTCTTACCAAAATTCTACATTGATACACTCATCAGCCATAACTTTAAAACCTCCTGCCTATTATTGCATAGGTCCCTCTAATGCCACCATAAAGGCTCTGACCTGTCGGGACATGGACCAGGGACCTCTAAGAGTGTCCTGTGCTGGACATTGGCAGTGGATTCTTTGGGTTTTGTGAGATGAGGGCTGGTTCCACTGAATCCCATGAATGCTCGATTGGATTGGAATCTGTGGAGTTTGGAGGCCAGGTCAAAGCCTCGGGCTGTTCTTGAGCCATTCCCGAATGATGATTGTGGTCTGGTAGAGAACTTAGTCCTGCTGGTTATGAGTGGTGTTGCCAGGAGGGGGTGTAATTGATCTGCACTAATGTTCGGGTGTTTAGGTGAGTGGTACCTTTCAAACTAAAGCCCACCAAGCAGTACGGTTCGATTCAGTTCGGTGCACATTTTGTTGGGTTTCCATAGTCAAAAGCTGTAAATGGTGCAGTTAAATAGCAAACTGGACCATGCCAGTTTTGTCACCCTTCACTTGGGGTACCGACCAGAGCTATCCTGTCCCATGGTGGCTACATAAACAGCGTGATAAACAGCCATATGCTGTAAAGAAACAGGAAATGCCGGATGTCCTCCGTCATTTCCTTTATTTGTTGTTATGGTTTCTTTTTTCCACTTTATTAGGAGGATACACGTGGTCCACAACTCCCACCTGGTAATGGTACAGTCACCAGTGGAAATGCCCTAGATTACTTTCCCAACGGCTGTACTGAACTTAAACTAACCGTACTGCTTGTTGAAAAGGTGGCCTAAGATCCACACGAGTACCAGGAGCTAAAGTTTCCTCGCAGAACATTTTATCTTAATGGGATAATCATTGTTATTCACTTGTCAGTGGTTTTAATGTCATGGCTGTTTCTGGTTGTTGCAAACACACACAAAGCAAAAATAAAAACAAGTGATGAGCAGTTCCTGTCTGTCCTAGCAGACTTAAAAAAAAAAAAAAAAAAGAACCTTACTTTGCTCTGTCAGCACCACGTCCAGGAATCTCTGCAAAGAAAAACAAAGAGGCTGTGAGTTTAAAATTCAAAAACAGGACGAACAAGATCAGCAGGTTTTCAGCTCACCTCAGCTGCGGTCTTTGTGCAGCCAGTTAGAACAAGGTTGTGATCACGTTCGGTCTGAAAGAACTCATCCACGTCCTGTGAACACAGATATCATGGCATTAAAATCTAAAATACACATGCAGAGGCTGTAAATCTCTGTTTGATTGAGTGTGTGTGTGTGTGTGTGTGTGTACAGCGGTGAACCTTATGGCCTTCTTTCCTCATCCCTTCCATAGCTTGACTCAGCCGGTTGAAAATGTTTTTCTTTACTCTCTGTCTGCCCGGAGGCTTGAGACAAAGACACAAACAAGTTGGCCATTTTTAAACTAAACATGGATTAAACACAGGATATTTAATATTTAAGATGGGTGGAACTCTACAAGATAGCAAATATTGTATCGACGTTGGGCACGCACACACACCAACACCTTGAAAGCCATCGGTGTTTTCGGTCAATGCTGCTCATTACAAAGCAAACCTGACTCAATGACAGCAGTCAGACAAAGTGTGTGTGTGCGTGTGCGTGTGCGTGTGCGTGTGTGTGTGTGTGTGTGTGTGTGTGTGTGTCTGCATACACATCAGTGTTTATATTACATTTAAATACACCGAGCTGAAAAATTATGTTGAACTGTAAAGACACACTTTTATACTCATGATTTACTCTTTGTATCTATTCTTATTCGTACTGTGTGGTGTAACCAGAGACCCAGTTTACTACTAGAGATCTACAATATTCATCACAACATGAATCATCAGCCTGATAATGACAAATATACATTGTCAGCTATTAGGCAATAATGAACTTGGCCACCTATACAAAGTCAGACGGCTGCCTGTACACACTCCAACACAGTTTTGGTATCAATATGCAGAAAAGATGGTAAATTACAACATGCTGTTGTTGCGCTCATGATGATGATGATGATAATGATAATGATGACATCACTAACAGTTTCAAGCAAAAAAAAAAGAAGTTAGTGTCGGGGCTGCTTTTAACATTTGAAGTCCAATGAACTTGGAAAAGAAGAGTTGAGGTGAGACTTTGAATCTTTAATACGTTAGCACAGCTTTTCACTTTAAGGTTTTGTTTAAACCCTTAAAAACTCATTCCCTTCTCATAAAACTACTTGACGCTGACTGTTCATGTCGATCGTGATGTGTTTCGTAGTATATAAAGACACACAATGAGGATGTTGACAAGGTCAAAAACAAGATTTTCATCTGAGGTGGTCTTTATCATTTTAAACTTGTTTTTTTTTTTTTCATTTTTTCAAACTGGCTCCTTTTTTTTTTAATAGATCAGATGTCAGAGTAAGACATCGCAGTTGTAATTTGCAATTACATGATCCACGAGGATTCAGGCAGAACAAAGTCTGCAGGCTTACAACACAACAAATCTTAGTGAATGATTTTACCTTTTTTTTTACAACCCGAGTGCCCAAACTACAGATTAAGAGCATCTTTTTACAATGCAATAAGTGTGAAATCGGTTATCAGTATGAGAATCAGTAATTAGCAGCAGCTGGAAAAAAATGCATGCTGTGCATCCCTTGACGGTGTATACAGTTAGTGAGAGCACGCCCAAGCTCTTCCCTGCGTCCCTGCTGTAATATGCAAAGCTGATATCAGTTTGTGCACCACGCAGCACACTCCCTTGTAAAACAATCTGACAAGAACATTTAGAACACCCTTACAAAACAGGTTTTACAGTCAAAGTTGTGTTTCTTTAACTAACCCTCTTGATCTTTCACTCTTATGTTATGCTTTCATTTTGTCACAGCTCCTGCCATGTCCTGCAGGCAATTCTTTTACTTTAATTATCATTCCATCATCTCTGTTTTGTTTCCTGTTTTGCTGCTGTCTTTACTTTCGTCTTCACAGAGAGAGAGAAGCGGGGCTGGAGTCTCTGGCTGCTGGTAATCAACTACCAGCATCTCCGGAACCACTTCAAAACCACTTATGAGTTGAACCTTTAATCTCCAAATAAATCCGTTATAACTCTTTCTGCTTCCGGGTCCACTTCTGACTGAACCTTTCCATCGCGCCTGACACATTGCACCGTTTGGTCCCTGTTAAAAATGTTAGTGCACTTTTATGGCCTGTCACATGTTCACATTAAAACACTACTGCAAAACTATTGTGTCATTCTGACTTAATCCATATACTTGGCTACAGACCCGCTGAGATGCTATGGGGAATTCTCTGCAGACCATCTCATCTACAGATGCACGGCTCTCCATTTTCTCCTCTGAAACACCGTTAGTGAAGTTTAGCCATTTTCATTATTATACACTCTCGTAAAAAAAAAAAAAAAGGTATCACATTGTCCCCTTTTGCCCTATATAATTCCCTTTTATTTGGCTTTATAAGGGTAAAATCAAGCGAAAAAGGTTCCATTTAATGTCCACTTACATCTGAGCTGGTCAGGAAGATCTCGACCGCCTTGTTTTTGCTGAGTATGCTGTGTGTAGCAATCTGCCGGAGGAAGGTCTCCAGTGCTTTACGGTACAACTGCCACTCGCCTAAACTGAGGAAACCTGCAGAAATAACATCAACATACCGATGAAAACATTTCATATCAGACTGCATTAGTTATGAGATGCTGAAATATGAATATTTTGCCTAAATTTCACTTTTAAATCTCTGTAATGAGGGTGGCCTTCAGATGTACACACCAAGCTGCTTTAGAACCTTTGCAGATGCGTTCACTTGAGCCTTGGCAGGCAGAGGAGGAAACTTGAAGAAAATAAGAAAGTAGTACATTTATTATTCCGTTTTTCAAGGCATGATTCATTTTTCTTCTACTGTTCTTAGTTGGGTTTTTTTGCTATGTAAAAACGATGGTGCATTTTTCAACAGGATTCGCAGAATTCACAGATCAGTGATTACACAACACATGCTTGCGTAATATATCACAAACACGGCGTCGTACTCGGGAAGTTGCATACACAAAAATACTTTATCATAGTTGTGTTTTCTCGAGAAAATTACTCCAGTAGGTTTACTGGGTCAATTAGAACACTGTCATCAGTATAAACTCCCTGTTTACAAAGAAAAGAACAAGAAGATGATGTAAAAATGGGAAAGATGGAAGCTTTTCATTGGAAATGCCTCCAATGGCAAATGTACATTGGTGCCTTTAGACCGACAAGTCTGTTGGTGATTTTCTCAGCTGCAAGAGCTCAAGGATGCATGCTCACACTCGTAGATGGAGAGAAAACGGTTTTTAACCAGCTTTAGATCATTACCCTATATCCAACTGCCTATTGCTTGTCTCAAAAGTTTTCAGTAATTTCAGAGATATTCTAATAGACCAGCAGTACCATCAGTTTCAAAACTGAAGAATAGGCAAGTAAGAGCATTTATTGGTTTGGTTTCTCTAGTCAGGGAGCACCAATTTCAAAAACATTGGAGTCTTTCCACTGCAGACTGCCCAGTTTAACGACCACCACTCCCACGAATCAGTAAAGCTGCAGGCGGTTACAAAGATAACATGAAGCGGCAGAAATGACTAAGCAAACGACAGATTCCAGCGCTAATCTCCTGGACCTGTAGCTGTGCAGATGAAATGAAGTACTGACTATGACTCCCTGGATCCCGGGCACATCCTCCTGAGAGTACAGGTGCTGCTGCAGCCACTCGAAATCGTCACAGGTCCGGTCCACATGGTGCTCCCCTGTCCCAGACAGCTGCAACAGACCAGACAGACTGAGCAGTCTCTGTTTCAACACCAGAAGTCAGGTGATTTACATCGACATCCTGCCAGTTTGGTTGTTGTAATTCCAATGAAGTCAAGGGGTCTTTTTCTTACCTTTTGAGACACAATTAGGAAGGTGAGTGTGTCCTCGTCTTTAAGCACCTCTGTAACCTTGATGTTATGACCATGGACACTCAGTGCAGATGCACGTTCTTTTACCTCTTCCTGCGATTAAAAAAAAAAGAAAAAAACAACATACGGTAGGTCAAACAATAATGTCAATACCACAGCTGTGAGTGCCAAATTTCCCTCACCCACCACTGCATGCACGGATGTATACAGGGGGCACACATCTGTCACATGATCCTCAAGTGATTGTCAGAAAAAACATTTTCAAGCAAACTTACCATCATTGCGTGGCTTGGAGCGAGTTAACGGTTCCAGTGTGTCTCTTAGCTGCTTTGTAGAAGGCTTAAATCTCCTTTTTATCACGATAAACACGTGCTAAAGCTGTAAATTCTTTTGTCTTATGCTGGCTTTAGCGTGCTTACACTCCAACTGCTGAACAGGCACAGGATATCCTCTGGGTCAAAGTGCACACTGGTCCTGCGAGAGATGAAGTACAACAGTGCCAACTCTAAAGTGCTGGCGCAGGGAAAAGGACGAGTAACTGTGTTAGTCAGTAACTCGGGACTTTCATCACACCCACACGGGGTAAGAGGCATAATGGCCCAATCAGCTGTCCGGCTCACATATTTGTGAATAACCAATAAACCTAAGAAGAACACAAACACAGGTACGTGAGTGTCCATTCGGGTGACTATTTACATACTAAACACACACACGAACACAGTTTAATATGGAAACTTTATTTTCACATCGAAAAACACAACAGTCATGCTAGTTAAAGATATCAGGCGTCTAAAAGTAATTCTCATCCTCATCCTCAAAAAAAAAGCCGAAAGCAGGGTCATCGAAGCTGTAATGCTGACACTCCCTGCTCCAGTGGAAGAACGGCTCGTCCACAAAGGGACCCTCGTCAAAGTCAGGAAAGAAGTCGGCCAGACTGAAGGGGAATCCATCGTCATGGTCATCCTCATGGGCAAGAGGGGCATCGCTTTTCAGGAAAGCCTCGTGGCCAACACTGTCATACAGCCTCCTCTTCTCCTTGTTGGAGAGCACCTGGTAGGCTAAAAGAGGAAAAAATGGGTTATTGCTTTAACTCTGACTGAAACACAGCAATGCAAGTTCTCTTGTGTGTAAACTAGTTGTAAGAATCTGAGAAATGAGGGTTTAAATGTTCAGATTTTTTGAGGTTAAAACTCTTTTTAAGAGGTTTTGTGTGAGCTCCACAGTCACGGCTGTGGCACTCTTCAAGCTGTATTGCATTATTGTACATCCCCCAGCCCATTTACCGTGTATTCATTAACAAAGTAGTCTGAATGTGCAACTTCAAAAACACTGCATCTGTTTTAGCTGAGCAACTGGTCTTTATGAAGCTCATTTACAGTTAAATAATAAAGAAATCAATTCAATCCAAATGAGTAAGTTTCCTTTTTACCTGTGTGCATTTCCTCCTCTACAACCAAATTTCTGATTTATTTATTTTTTTTATTTTACCTTCAGCAATCTCTCTGAAAGCCTTCTCTGCGTCGGCGCTCTTGTTGTTATCTGGGTGGTATTTAACGGATAGTTTGCGGAAATTATTCTTGATCTGACTGTCAGTTGCGGTTGGCTCTAGACTGAGAGTTTCATAGTAATTTCTGCTTGTCCCTGCAGCAGCAGCAGCAGCAGCGGCGGACAGGAATCCGGATAAGGAGATCTGCAGGAGCACGCAGGCTTGCATCCAGAGTAAGACACCTGCCATGCCGGGCGCAGATGAGGAACTGACGCGGATACTACACAGGGAAGTTATGTGTACTGTCAACTTGTGGTTTGACTGCTCTGACTGAACACGACGGGGTTGGGACTCAGCGGCCACATGAGCAGCTCTTCCCAGCACCAAATACGCGGATGATAGTTGACCCAACTGGCGGCTTTGAGGCCTGGGTTACGCCTGTGTTAACCGAAGTGCGCACAAAATATGGAAGTTAAAGTGCGTCAAACTAAGGTAAATGCAGCAATTTTTTGGTGACTTTATATATTTCGAGATTCTTTAATTTGACAGCGAACTTTGAACCGGGTATGAATCATTTTGAAATCAAACTGTCGATAAAAAGTCGGCGACGTTCACTATAATCGCCACAGGATGGCGCAAAAGCTCTGCGTGGAAAGGGAGAAGAAGAGATCGTCTTCTTCTCTGGTATGGAATGTGCACCGAAGTGTGGTAAACAACACCGGGGCCTCGAAGGATTGCAAGAAATAACGCACGCCTCGTTGCTGTTGTTAGCAGATAACGTCGTGTGGGGTGCCCCAAATCGGAGCGCGGCTCTTCCTGCGTGGAAGTTACTCGTCTTTTCTCTGGATTCTGCCCATAGTTTCGATTTGGTAAGACAACATTAGCGTTTAGCCAGTTAGCTTGGTCATGTTCGCTAGCAAGCTAAGATCAGCCCAAAATAATGCAGCGGACACAGCGGACTCGCAGCACCATATTAGAACACAATAAATCACTAATTCAGATGTATTGTCAAAGAAGAGTGTGATTTAGTCATCGACGGCCAACATTTCCGTCCAATTCAGTGTCTTAATACGAACTATTTGTGTTATGTATTTTATTTATTTGTTTTTCGCATGACGCTGGCTGCTGCTCACCACCCAGTGACAACAGCATCAGTCATTATTTACCATGTTGTCACGTGCTGTTATTTTAGCATCCAGTTGAACTGGACGTTCTCTTCTGGTAGCTGACATATGTATATTATTCTGCACGTGTGAAGCTGTTTTTCACCTTGTCTTTATTTTGTTATCTTGAAGATCTGTAGATTTCACTAATCCAAAGGAAAATTAGGTGTGACTTCTTTGCCTGTTTATGTTTGCCAGGTCTTGTCAGTCCCCCCTCATACACATGAGTGCCGTCTTCTCCTTGCGCTGGGCCAGGCGCCATGCCTGATCGGGACAGTTCCTACCTGTCAGGTGGTAGTGGGAGTGCTGGTACTCTAGGTGAAGAGGGAGGACCTGGGTCTGTTTTGGCAGTGGGCTCGGCAGAGGTCAGAGGAGGCTCAGGAGGAAGCATCGGAGGCACTGTCTCTGGTTCTGGGAGCATGGGGGGAGGAGGGGCGCTTGGAAACGGCAACGGTTGTGGGAACGGCGGAGGTGGTGGGCAAAGTTCAGGACTGGCGCTGGACGGTGTCTGCAGGGACTTCATCCGTAATGTGTGCAAGAGGGGCAAGCGCTGCCGCTTTAGACATCCAGACTTTAATGAGGTGCCAGACTTGGGCGTGCAAAAGAATGAGTTCATCTTCTGTCATGACCACCAGAATAAGGAGTGCATGCGCTCCAACTGCCGCTTCGTCCATGGCTCCAAGGAGGATGAGGACTATTACAAGAAAACAGGAGAACTGCCCCTCAGGCTGAGAGGGAAAGTTGCAGCGCGGCTTGGACTGTCCCCCATGGATCTCCCCCACAGCCGTGGGGAGGTCCCGATCTGCAGAGACTTCCTAAAAGGAGAGTGCCAGAGGGGCAATAAATGTAAATTCCGCCATGTCAAAAAAGACTATGAATACGAGCCTACCAGGGTTGGGGTGGGTGGTGTTGTGGGGCCAGGTGTCACTGGAATCGTGAATGCTGGTGGAGGAATAGGTGGTGTTGGAGGAGTTGCTTGTGGAGGAATGCAAGGAATTGTGGGAGGTGGTATTGGAGGTAATATGATGGGGATTGGGGGTTGCCCCAGTCTGGGTGGATGCAGAGATCCAAGTATATCAGGAGTAGGGGGAGTGGGTGGAGGTGGGATAAGCGGTTGTCCATCAATGAGCTCTGCAGGGCAGCGGCGTTACGACAGGAGCTCTTGCTCGGTGTATGACCCTCTGCTTGAATGTGGGCTCTTTGATGCCAGCTCCCTGGAGGCCTCTGTGGACCACACTACCCTGCAGTTGAAGAGGAGGCGGTTGGAGGGGCTGCGCCTGGCTGATGGGAGTGGAAGTGGCCACTACGAGCTGGGACTCCAGGCTGCCTTGCCACCACGTCCTCTGGAGTACAGATTCCTGGAGGAAGAAAACTCCCTGCTGAGGAAGAGAGTTGAAGAGCTGAAGAAGCAGGTTAGGATGAGAGATGAAAAAAAAAAAAGACATTTTTGAATCTCTGAATCTCTGCAATACAAAGTGCTAAAGTTCTTCCCAAATAAAACTACTTATTGTAGGCTGGAGTATCTGATTGCATTATATTGTCAAATGTAATCATACTTTGTACCCATGTATACTCACTGATATATTACAGCCCTTTCACATGATCCTGTTGTGTGACATTTACTGAATAGACATAGTGTTCTTTTTGGTATTTGGGCACTTCATCAGACAACAAAACAAGCAAGTTGAAGACAAGACTTCAGTACACTCAGTCATTTCTGTTTTCCTGATCATTTCATTTTCAGGCATTTTATAGGAAAAAATAAAAGATGAGAATGCTTGATAATGAAGTGCATTTTTATATACATATGCAGCCCTATTGATTTTATTGCTGAAGATTTGAGGAAAAATAAACATTAGGTTGTCACCTGATCGGGACTGCAATATATATATTTTTTTTTTTTCTTTCAAATTACAAGTGCAAACAAATCTTCAGTGGCATAAAAATAAGTAGTTGTTTCATGCTTTTTTCTGTATAGTTGCTTCCATTCCTTTTTTGCGGGGGGTGATATTTGGTTTACACACTGTATTTATAATTGGAGATAGTGTTCCAGCCACTTGATTAACAAAATGCAAATTTAATGTAGGCTAATAAGTGGTTATGAGTACATGAAGTGGAGTTTACATGTTCTCTCAATGTCTGTTTGGCTTGGGCTCTGGTTTGGACACTGGGTTACTGTAGGTGTAAATGTCAGTGTGCATGGTTGCTTATTTCTGTGTCACCTGTGCTATGAACTGACAGCCTGTCCAGGGTGTGTTCTGCCTTTCTTTTATTGTTTATTGAAGCTGGGATAGGCTCCAGCTCCTTGCAACCTGGTGTAGGATAAATAGTGATGGATAGATGGCAGCATGAGGGATTAACAAATGTCCTCAGGGGTTTATTTGAGCAATTTCAAATGTTCTTTATTTTGTACGGGCATGTTAGCCCTTCCTTATTTTTAACTTAAGCAGCAGTCCCAATGAATGTATCAAGGAACATTTAAAATAGAAAGCCCTTTATTATCCTCATAAGACACAAACTCTGGGAGGATTAAAGTTTGTGATCATTCTGCACAGACTTGTATCTGCAAATGGTGTGTTTCTGTTGGTTGGCGGGTGCCCCACAGTAAAAAAAGAACATTTTATTAACTTTGTGTGTATGTATTCAATGTACTTTCAGAATATACTAGTAATGTTGGAGTTTATGGCCATGTTTTGTAAGAAATTCCATGGACATTTCTTCTAATCAGTGTCTCGTGTGTTTCTAAGGTTTCAAATCTCATTGCCACAAATGAGGTTCTTCTGGAGCAGAACGCCCAGTTCCGCAGCCAGGCCAAAGTTATGACTCTGTCCTCCACTCCTGCGCCTACTGAGCAGAGTCTGGCGCCCCCTGTGGGTGCAGTAAGTTCCTACAACCACAGCATCGCCCAGACTCACACCACCCTGAGCAGCGCCGGACTGCAGCCTCGGCCTGTCACACAGCAAGACCTTGTAGCTCCTACCGGTGCCCCTGCTGCACCCCCAACTAATGCTGCCCCACCCACAGCCCCTCCACCCCACCTCAACCCTGAGATCACCCCTCTCTCAGCTGCTCTTGCACAGACCATTGCCCAGGGGATGGCACCACCTGTTTCTATGGCACCGGTGGCTGTTTCCGTGGCACCAGTGGCTGTGTCAATGACGCAGCCTCTACCTGGCATCACCATGAGTCACGCCACCACCCCCATGGTGTCGTACCCCATTGCAAGTCAAAGCATGAGGATCACTTCCCTGCCTCACTAACTGATGAACTGCAGAATGGGTGCCATTGAGCATTTTTAACAGAGGCGTCTTCCATTGATGGTCTTTTATGTTGCACCATGTGAGGACTCTACTGATTGCAGATCAGTGACTGGCTACCTTTAACTGTGACGTTTTGCTGTAATGTTGAGCTTTTCCAGCAGCGGGCATGCCTCACGGTGCTGTGGCAACATCACAAATGCATTTTTCCTTCAGACTGACCTGTGAACATTCTTTGCACCAAACGGTTCTTTCCAAGCAGGCACCGAAAATAGCAACAGTCTGCAAACATGTGAGGGAGTCATCCATGTGTTTGAACCGTTTCTGCAGGACTGTTGTGTTGTCCCTGTGGGATTCCGAATACTTTGGAAGCAGTTTGGTTTATATTTGTGTGCATTGCTCTCGTGTAAATTAACTTTGAAAAAACGAATAACAAACACTCAAGAACGAAACCTGTGTTATGTGTCACTTTGTTTACAGCTGCCTTCATCTTCTAACACTATATACAGTTTTCACAGGTAAAATAACAGACTAATGTCATCTGAGAGAAGCACTTCTTGTGGTAAACACTGCTGCTGAAATGTCATTGCTTGAGTTGTTTGGGTGGAGCAGCTTTGTGTGAACTGCTTCTTCTGTAGCCACATATCCGTGTCTGAACAAAGAGGGTGCTTTAGACACTGAGAGGCACGTCCCGGGCGTGTGCACTCACACCCGATTTAAGGATTCAGCAAAATGCACAAACTACTCCTTTAAAACCAAATAGAAAGAAAGGACAGTCTGCAATTACTTTTGGAGCACTTTTCGCTTTGAAGTTCAGCTGTTCTGTACTTTACCAGATCGGGCTGTTTTGTTTTGATAGTCGGTGTAAATTCATTGAAATCTGGCGTGGGAAAAGCGCGATGCTGCAGTAATATCGGGAATGACTTTAAATTTGATACCACTGCAGAGTCGCAGGGGCTTGGCAGCGTCACTCGGTGGGCGTGGCCTCATCGGGATAACGGGACTCGGTGACGAGCAGAACTTGACGGGCGAACACCTCTTCACCAGAACCTCTCCCCGTCCGAGAGTTCTGCGGATAAACCCAAACAAGACCTTCTTATACCCCAAACGAAGAAGCGACTTGGAAGTGGACTATCTTGGGTAGAAGCAACAACATTTTTTTGTTCAAACCGTAACTAGCGAGCTGAAATAACCCCACTTAGAGCAGTATTATCAAAGTTTTTGTTTTTAATCCTGCGGTAAACCATAGGTGGCCATTTTTGGTTTCAGAACACTGCCATGCAAACAAGCGAGAAGTCCGAGCCGAGCGAGCCAAAGGGTGCCGACCGTCCGAGCACCAGCGACACCGAGAAGAAGACTCCGAGCACCGCGGAGACAGAGGCACAAAATCCGAGGGGGATAAATGCGGTGGCGGTGCTCTGGACGTTCGGGAAATGTCTTGGAGCCTTGCTGCCTGTCTACCTGGCCGGCTACTACCGGGTCAGCACCAGCCTGCTGATGTTCGGCATGATGGTCTACACGGGCTGGAAACACGCCCGGGAAGCCAAGGAGGCGCGCCTGAAGTCAGCCATACAGTTTCTCAACAACGAGGAAGAGTACATGTCCAGGAAAGTGTCCAAAATCAAGCGAGAGCTCCCTGCCTGGGTGAGAAATGACGCCGCAACGTTCAGCCTGCGTCTCATTTAAAGATACTCCATACTGTTCCCGACGTTGACCGAGAGTGACGAGGCAGAACCTGCAAACAAGGAACCATAACATTCTTATCCCCAGCATGAAGACACTGGCGGGGAGAGATAAACCACCGCAGTCATATTTTCAGCTGGTTTCATCTTTTATAGGAATGTCCATAACTGTAGGAAATATAGTTTCTGTATACCAGCGTTTAGAATAGCGTTTCCTATAATTTCCCTCCGTATGTACTAAGATATAGACACAATTTTTAAAGTCAGTGTCTCATTAGGTTACTTTTGATATTACTTGTGAAGTTTAAGTCCTACTTGTGACATGAATGCATGTGTGCAGAAGTCCCTTTCCTGTTGTAGAAGTTTGTTTTAGCATTGTCACTGCTGAGGAGGTCTCCACGTGTGTGTGCAAGTTTGTATTTCAAGACTCAACTTGTTTAAAAGGTTAATGAATACATTACAGCAAAACTCCTCAAATCCTTTGTGCAATCCTGAATTTGGTTACAAAAAGAGTAAGGATCTTTGATTTGGATGCCATACTGACAGTATATGAACTAAAATAGAAATGCTGAAAACCACATGGGGCTGTTTTGACCCTGGAGCTTTTTTTTTTTTTTCTTTGCCACACCCTGTTTCCTGTTGACCTTTTTTTTTCAGTGAATGATTATAGTGATTGTTTGCATAACCAACTGGCATGCATATTGCACATTATGGTATTCACAAAGGCACATTATAATGTTATTGTGTATTTAATAGGCTCTATCAACAGTTTAAATTTATATCCACATTGTTTTCTTTCCTTCAGGTCAACTTTCCAGATGTGGAAAAAGTTGAGTGGCTGAATAAGGTAAAAAAAAAAATCAGTTTTTCTACTCGGCTTTATCTTTCCACCACACAAACACAAAAGGCACTACACATTCCGCCTTCGTTATGCACACAGTAAACACACGCATCTGTCCGGAGTGGTCCTCAGCGGGTGTGCTGAGTGACACTTAATGGAGCCTGCTACATTAATAGTTTGTGCTAGCTGATGGGTGGTTAGCACTGCTGCTGTTTCTGCCATGTTGCAGATAAGGCCACACCCCCATTAGTGTAGCAGCCTCTTTGTCTGTACTGCAGAGAGCAGGCCCAGCGCCAGGCAGCCCACTCAACATTTCCATTTCATTGCAGGCAAGCTCAGAGGAAGGGGGAGGATCTGTCCAGCCCCCTAAACTAAATAAAACTCCAGCCATTGTGCCCCTCCTCCCACCCCTTTGCCCTTCTTGCCAAGAGTCATCAGTGCCAATATTATCATCGGAGATAAATAAAAATATTCATGCTAGCAAGACCACGAGATGGAAGCAGCAGAGTCCCAGACAAAGCTGAGGTTTGAGGCTGCTTACTGGAGGGGTAGGTCAGCAGATTCCCTCGTTGTTCAGATTTCATCTTTAACAAGAGCAGCAGGCTGATGACTCACCCTCCACTTATGCCTGACTATAAACCCACACAGTTTTTTTCCACATTCGCACAGGCACACAAGAGAACAGTGGCCCTGGTTTTGGTCCTTTCCCTGAAGGAATAAGACATATCTATGTAGCTAAATTAATATTTTGTAAAAGGCGAGCACATGTAGAGCATGGGATTCGTTGTGGAAAGTATGAGGGAGGAGATGACTAACAGCTGAAGAGACTCAGTGGCTGCAGCTGTCTCTGCCATTCTTCAGTTATTGCTTTTTGAAAGGCGAGGCATTTGACAAATGGTTTATTTGCCACATTGCTAAAAGTTTAATGAGGAAAACTGTCTCCTGTTGCAGGGATGTGTCGTACATTAAGTGTTTCACAATAAAACAATGTTTATATCCATGTTGTTCCTGGCCTGCTCAGGTGCTGCAGCAGGTGTGGCCCTTTGTCGGCCAGTACCTCGAGAAGCTGCTGGTGGAGACCATTGCTCCATCTATCAGAGCCTCCAGCACCCACCTCCAGACACTTAGCTTCACAAAAGTGGACATGGGAGATAAGGTGCTGCTGTTAATATCTCAGCCATAATATCCAGCTTCATACTAATGACACATTGTCTAATCAAAATGAGCTTTGTGTTCGCCTCAGGCCATGAAGGTCGTTGGGATCAAGGCTCACACAGAGAATGACAAAGGACAAGTCTTGCTTGATCTGTATATCAGGTGAATGTTTGGTGCTTTGTCTTTGAATTTGCCTGCCATGTCTGTGTTTACAGCTTTTGGGCAGTACTACTGTGGGCTGACATTTTTCTTCTTGTATCCCCAGCTATGTTGGCAACGTAGAGATCAACGTTGAGGTAAAGAGGTACTTCTGCAAAGCTGGAGTCAAAGGAATACAGGTCTGTCTTCTCGTCAGGCTTGGCATGCAAAGTGTTACGTCACAAACATACAGTTTAATGTCATAAATACAAATATGTTGCCAATCTGAAACATTTGTAGATGTTTATAAACAGTTCTTACAAATGACCTGTCTGCTTCTTTGCCTGAAGCTACATGGGATGATGCGAGTGATTCTGGAACCTCTGATCGGGGATGTGCCCATAGTGGGTGCAGTCAGCATGTTCTTCATCAAGCGGCCAGTATGTCCTTGCCTTTCTTCCTGTCACTATCACGTATCCTGGTATCGGCTCATATGCTTCACACTTTATTGATTTCTTATAGATCCTGAATAATTTACTGCTTTCCTCTGTCTCATCTCCTCCCAGAAACTAGACATCAATTGGACCGGACTGACTAATTTATTGGATATCCCTGGACTAAAGTGAGTCATAATGAAACAATATTTGTTTGGTTTACACATTAGTAAAAGTGACATCTTCAACTAGACATAACTTCACAATATTTCATTAATGTGTGGGCTTCATTGTAGAATGAACAATAAACGATACACACAGTATAAGCACTGTAATACCTTGACATTAAAATACTATTTCTGCTTTGTCACAGTGTCATGTCTGACAGTATGATCATGGATGCCATTGCTTCTTTCCTGGTGTTGCCCAACCGCCTGGTTGTCCCCCTGGTTCAGGGGCTGCATGTGGCCCAGCTGCGCTCTCCTTTGCCCAGGGTAATGCCTACTAAATACAAATACAGATGGAGAGAGGTAGTGATATAATTCCACACCCCAAACAACACTTTTTCATTTTACATCTTCAAAAGGGAGTGGTCCGGATCTACCTGCTGGAGGCGCAGAATCTGGCAGCCAAGGACAATTACATGAAAGGTGTTATGGCCGGCTTGTCTGACCCCTATGCCATACTGAGGGTTGGCCCACAGACATTCACCTCCAAACACTTTGACAACACAGACTCTCCCAAGTGGGAAGAGATGTATGAGGTAAGAAGAAGAGTTTTGTGGTGGTGCAGTTGATACAGGTGTTAAAAGTCTCAACCATTTTCATTTCACTCTGTATCCGACGGAGTTTGTTACAGTGCTGGGAAAGTCCATTTTCATTCATGGTCACGAGAGGCTGCTGCCAGCTTCCACACAAATATCTGTCAGTCTTCATGTCCTTGTGTGTGTCTGGTACATCAGGTCATTGTCCATGAAGTGCCTGGTCAAGAGTTGGAGGTGGAGGTTTATGACAAAGACCCAGACCAGGATGATTTCCTGGGCAGGTACATATGTATACAATCATTCATCCTTTGTTCAATGTAGCATCACCACCTTTCATTTGTCACCTTTCAATGGTTGATTAAAGAGAATGCACTACCTTTTATTTAGACATACCATGGCACAGTGTATGATATACACACAATCCTGAATTTATCCAATATTTAAATCAGTGTTTGCTATTAGTATTTGATTCTGCCTTACACTCCTCCATATAGGACCACGTTGGATTTGGGAATTGTGAAGAAATCCATAGTTTATGATGATGTAAGTAAAAATATGTTTTATTTCTTTATCACAGTTTTTTACTGTATAAGCAATGTTTTGATCTTTGGACGTCTGTGGTGGTTTAAACAGTGGTTCACTCTGAAAGATGCTCCATCAGGACGGGTTCATTTCAAACTGGAGTGGTTGTCCTTGCTGCCCACCACTGATCAACTTGAGCAGGTTTCAGTCACTTTGGAGATTTTTGTGTGCCATTCAGCACGCTCTCGCCAACTCTGTATAAAAAAAAAAAAAAATGTGATTCTCCTACAGATCTTGAAGAGGAATGAAAGCCTTACTAGTAAGGCTGGAGACCCGCCTTCTTCAGCTATCTTGGTTGTATATTTGGACAAAGCTGAAGAACTTCCTGTGAGTCAACTATCTCTGCCCTCTCTGCCCATGTTCACGCTGCACTCAGAGCTGCTTCCTCTGTCTGTGGTTTAACTGGCACTGACTGTAGCTGCATACTGTCTGACACTGCTCATTTTTTTCCCCCTGGCCCCTATCCCTGTGCTTTGCAGAGTGGGTAGCTTTATTTAACACTTTTAAATAAACAATTCCCGCAATGCTAATATCTGTTCTTGTCACACAGAGAATCAACAACGGAAAGAATATGTTGCATGAAATTGTTGTTTGTGACTTCTGGTACCGATTTATACTTCCTGATTAAGCCTGGTGGTTTGGTGCTTGCTGTCTGTTATTTGTACCGTTGCTATGGTGACCACATACACTCTATTCGTCACATCAACCACATGTTTTGAGAATTGTAGATAAGTCCTATTTGTTTCTTCTTACTTGGTTACTGAATGCCATTGTTTGCATGCCTTAGTGGCTGATCATAACGAAAGCATTTCCTTTTATAGTTGTTTTATATGGACAGCAAGCATTTTGCTTAAAATGCCAATAATGATCCTTGCATTTTAGATGCTCCGAGCATCAAACTTGCACTTTCGGAGCAGCACTTCTTGCTCAGTCAGATGAGATTGAGAGGCGGGCCTTCTGTGCTGTAACCGGAATCCAAGTGAAGCTCCTGTATAAGCTAGTGGCACTCTGAGTTATTTTTTTCCTCTGTTTGATGACCTCCACTACCCTGCCTATTTTTATGAACAGCCTCTCTCCTTTAATCATAGCCAGAGCAACTTCCCTCCAACCTTCGCTCTTTTTAAAGTCATAAATATGTACAAATATATAAAGAGAAGTCCGGGGGAGAGTGACTCAGTTTCTAGCAATTTCTTGCTAGTTCTTTTCTCCAACAAATAAAACCTCATGGTTAAAAGAATGTCTCATGTCTGTGTATTGATATTTGTCTTTAACTTTGTATCTTTCAGATGAAAAAGGGAAATAAAGAGCCCAGTCCCATGGTGCAGTTGTCTGTGCAGGACATAACTAGAGAGAGCAAGGTTCAATCAACAGAAAAACAAGGTTGTAATACTGTAGATTGTTTTTCTCTTCTTTATATAGAAACTGTATTTATTCTTGCCTTTAGACTTGTTCCACAACCATTGATCCAGAGTGGGAGGAAGCTTTCACTTTCTTCATCCAGGACCCTCGCAAGCAAGACATAGACGTTCAAGTAACTCCTCATAAAACCAGCCGTTCTGCACAAAATGTCGTGTTTAGTTTTCCTAAACTGTGTTCTGTCATGCTGAATTGACCAGGTGAAGGATGCTGACCGAGTGCAAACGCTGGGCACTTTGACCATCCCTTTGTCCCGCCTGCTGTCCACCTCTGATCTTTCTCTGGACCAGTGGTTCCAGTTGGACAACTCTGGATCTGCCAGTCGCATCTACATCAAAACAGTTCTCAGGGTAAACTGCAGCAAGACCCATGAACTAATCCAGCTCTTCGTAACACCAAATTACTGATAAATACTCTATAAAAAACAATAAAAATATGCAAGGTTATTAATGGTAGAATATGATTTTAATAAGACTACTTTCTAATCTACTCTGCTATGGAATGTTGACTTAAATTCTGTGAATTTAATCACTTTTTTGCTTCTGTCTCTTTTGAATTATAACACAGGTTCTGTGGTTGGATGAAGAACGCATTTCATCTGATGTGACATCTAATCTGGAGGCTGGACTGTCCAAAGAGCTGCCCCAGCAGACCGCCCCTCATCCTAGCTTTGCCACGGAGGTGATGAAAGACTGCCGAAGACTGTGCAGAAATGTGTTTTCTTTAGGAAAGATAAATTTCACATACTCATTCTAATGTGTATCTTTTTTTATTGCAGGGACTGCTTCGAATTCATCTATTGGCTGGGCAGAATCTGGTCCCGAAAGATAACCTAATGGGGGGCATGGTAAAAGGCAAAAGTGACCCCTATGTCAAGATCAACATGGGGGGCGAAACGTTCATAAGTCGGGTTATCAAGGGTAATCTTAACCCCACATGGAATGAGATGTATGAGGTAAATAAACATAACATTATTTATTGATGTCAACTTAATAAAAGTGGCTGAATTTTTCACAAATGTATAAATTGTTGTGATTTTGCCATTTAGGTTATTCTCACCCAGTTGCCTGGTCAGGAGTTACATTTGGAGGTGTTTGATAAAGATATGGATATGAAGGATGACTTCATGGGCAGGTACAGTTCTAAAAATAATCATTCCGTCTGATTGAAATTAAAGGATTCATTAAAGATAAATAAATTTTAATATGGCATATCCAAACATGCAGGCTGAAGATCAGTCTAAAGGACATCATTGATTCTCAGTACACTGATCAGGTGAGATATTCATATCAGGGCAAAAACATAATCCAAGAGTACACTAAAACATATGCCCAGTGGTCACAGTCAACACGCACTCTCACACAATGGTGGAGGTAGCAGATGCCACTGTGATGAACATGGTGGAGAAAAGTGCACTACTATACCTACTGCACTGAAGGAAGAAATCAATGAGGAGAGATGTGATAAGGCTTGATAAATGCAGCTAGATAAGGATTTTGTCATGTCCAGCTATAGCTTTGTTAAACTGGTCAGTCGAGGTTGGTTTGGATGTGACCCCAAACTGAAAGTGCCAGCTTTGTTTAATGCATTGGCCCGTGCAGACTGAAACTCAGAGACTGCATCGCATTACTGTTTTCCGGGCACACACTCCAGAAGGCAGCAAAGCATGAAATCAGTCTTGTGTAGCTTCAAAGATTGCGCTCAAAATAAGCCAACTTGACAGACTGCACTACCATAGCTTTAACTCATGCATGTATGTATTTTTATTATATAAAGATTTACTTACCTGTCTGTTTACCTCTCTGTGTACTTACTTACTTGAAAAGATCTGACACAATGTCAAAGCAAACTAGATTTGCACAGAAGAAACGTCACCCTGTGGCAGGCAGTATTTGTCTGTTTGTTGTTTTTATATTCTGTGGGCCCAGCTCCGAAAAACATCTCGTGGTGTCAAACACTTACAGACTCGCCGTGATGAGCATAGTGTTAGATCCCCTGTTGGGATCGCACCTCATATTTCCTATGCTAAAATGATTGCTTCTCTTCTCTCAGTGGTTCTCGCTCAGCGATGTGAAGTCTGGCCGAGTTCACCTGGTACTGGAATGGGTTCCAACCGCCTCTGAAGCAGACAGATTGGATCAGGTCTGTATTCGTCCGTCACAGGACGCGTTCATGCTAGTATAATGGACCTTTGTCCTTTCGCTTGATCTATGGTTCTATCCTGTGTCTTCAGGTTCTTCAGTTCTATTCTCGACAATCCTACCAAAACAAGGCGGTTCCCTCTGCCTCCCTGCTGTTTGTCTTTATTGAGCAAGCTGATGGCCTACCAGTGAGTCTTTCATAACTGATATCAAATATGATTTCAGCAGAAACGGTCACTTAGGCTTTCATTGTTAATAAAGGACCAGTATTTTATTATTGCTACGCGTTTGTGTGTGGAAAGGTCAAGAAGAGCGGCAAAAAGCCCAAAGTGGGAGCAGAGGTTACTATTGGAGAAACGTCCCGCAAAACCACGGTAAGATCTCAATCCTGACAACCATTAACTTCATTTATAGAGTGACATGATACCTGACGATAATACTGACTGACTTGTATTTCTGAAGGTGTGTGACCGGACAACATCACCTCAATGGAATGAAGCATTCTGCTTTCTGGTTCGGGACCCCAGAGTAGATATGCTCCTTGTTAAGGTGTGCTGGCTTCAGTGCATAGTCAAAAGAATAGATTTCAGCCACGCAGTGGCAAAATCTGTCATCTTTGCTTTTGTAAACATCCCTATGCTTTCACCGCACACTGTGTTTCTCTAGCTGTCCCACAGCTGGACTTTGCCCATTGGTTCTCTGGTGGTTCCTATCAGAGAGATGCTCTCTGAACCTGAGCTGGTCCTGGACCAGTGGTTCCATCTGGACGGAGCCTCACCTGAGAGTCAGCTTCTCCTGAGGGCTGAACTCAAGGTGCGAGAACTCTTCATTCACTGCTGTGGCATTTTCTGTTTTTGTCTTTTTGCTAGAGTTCCAATTTAATTTAGGTGTCTTTCTCGTTCTCTGTGTGTCTCTCCTGTTTCAACCGCAGATGTTGATTCCTAGCAAATGTCCGGGCGCTCCTGTTAAGGCCAAGGTCACAGCATCAGACCCTTCTCCTGTTCAGCAAAAACCAGAGACAGACACAGTGCTGAGGTGACATTTAATCACTTTGGATTGGTCTTTCGTTTGTTTACTTTGTTTTTCTTAAGGCTACTATTTGTGTTTTTAGATCAAGTTTAATTGACACACCTGCCGTGGAGACTATTGCCCCTGCAGAGACCCTACCTGAAGATGTTGAAATAGAGGACATGACAGCAGATGTGAGTGAGGAGAAAGTGGAAGAATCACCAACTCCTGCCATAGTTCGACCTCCCCATACTTCCCCAGACCTCAGCTTTGCCACTGAGGTAACATCACACTGTAGATGGTAAACGTGACACAGTCAGATTTAATAAAGAAGGCGTATCACTATAAATGATTGTTTCCTTTAGGGGCTGCTGAGAATCATCCTGTTGGAGGCCCAGAGTCTGATTGCCAAAGATAACATGATGGGAGGTATGGTGAAAGGAAAAAGTGACCCTTATGCCAAGATTAGTGTGGGAGAGTTTGCTTTTAAGAGCAATGTGATCAAGGAGAATCTCAACCCAGTCTGGAATGAGATGTACGAGGTGTGTATGAAGACATTACTCTGTGAATGCGTTTAAAACAAAGTGGCAACCCCCTCATTTTTGTGAATTTAACTGTGATGTCTCAGGTGGTGCTCAGACCTCAGTCAGAACAGGAGCCGCTGCAAGTGGAGCTGTTTGACAAAGACATGGACAAAGATGACTTCCTGGGCAGGTGAGATGCTAATATGGAGTTACCTTGTTGTGAAGCTTCTGGAGGTCTTATGGGCGCAGCGTGGTCATCATTATAACAGGCCTAACTGTACTTACTTGAACGCCATAAACATAAATTAGGAGTATATGGTGTATTTAGTATGGTGTACATTTGTGGGAAATCACTATAATGTTCAACTAATCACAGTTGTATGTCTTCTAATTTTGCTAACAGTAGTTATGGAAGCGATCATTTTATGGTGTTACAAATGAAAATATGTTGGGTTAAACTTCTGATAACGTATTTAACTTTTGTATGTTTTCATTGTAGATTCAACATCAGTGTGGCAGATATCATCCGTTCACAATACACAGACCAGGTTTGTTATTTCATGCCTTGTTGTTTCTCACTTGGTGCTGCAGTGTAATCACACATTTTAATTCATTGGGTGTGCTTCTCTGTTTAAGTGGTACTCCCTAAATGATGTGAGGTCTGGACGTGTTCGCCTGATACTGGAGTGGGTGCAGACAGTGTCCTATAATGCCACCTTGGACCAAGTCAGTGCAATTTGTATCATTTTAATTGTAATCTTTATCTTTTATAATGCTTTTCTCACATTACACTATCCCATGATCCCCTGCTAAATTCGCCATGCACATCAGTGTTGATTTATAGTAATGTATTTTTCATTTGCTGCTGTGCTGCAGGTGATGCAGGTGCAATCTCTCCAGTCCTACCGCAACAAAACCGTTCCCGCTGCAGCTCTTCTCTTCGTTTATGTGGACCGAGCAAACTCTTTACCCGTGAGTTCCATGTATTATGGTACACCTTAAAGCACTAGTAGGTGTACTCAGAGTTAGAGATAGTAGTTTGGAAAGCATAGTTCCTGCTTGCTGAGCAACAAACACTTGTTGGATTGTATGATGCAGTGATGTGAATCAGACATTGGGGAAGTTGGATCTCAACTCCTTATTGTTTTAATTATAGGGATATGATTCAAACTATGCACATAATGTTATTTTTATTTCCATGTCCAGTTCAAGAAAAGCGGAAAGGAGCCTAAGGCTGGGGCAGAGCTTGTGTTTGGTAACACCACCTATAAAACTAAGGTATGAGTCAGAAATTAAAAACACACTTGGGCTGTACAAGCTTTGCACATTTACTTTGCTTAACAAAGTCATTTTCATAATTTTTGACTAACCATTTAATAATTTAGTCTATAAAATGTCCTCATTACATTTTCCGCAGAAAGTGATTAAAAATGTCTCAGGATAAATAACCAACGAGATGTGTGTAGAATTTGAAAAGCTCACCTTTTGTGTCCCCTACTGGTGGTATTGAAAAGAACAGAGGCTTGATCGTAAAACAGGAAAATACTTTCATTATGCTTTTCAGAACTCTGGCTCAATCAAAGCATAAGCAACTTAAAGCACAATGACTTAAAAATAAATCCTCCTTCTCCTTTTCTCTCTTTAAGGTGTGTGATCGCTCCAGATCACCTCAGTGGAATGAGACGTTCTGCTTCTCAGTTCACGACCCCAGAGAGGAGATGCTCATCGTGAAGGTGAGTGCAGAACGCCAGTCCACTGCTGCCAGTCTCTGAAACATTTCCACCTCTGAATGACATTATTAACGTATCCTTAACTGTGCAGTTGTCCAGTGCATGGGACCAGCCAATGGGAGCCCTCGTAGTCCCGGTGAGAGAGCTACTCTCTGAACCACAGCTGGTCCTGGACCAGTGGATGCCTCTGGATGGAGCCTTACCTGAAAGTGAGATTCTCCTGAGGGCTGAACTCAAGGTCAGAGAAGAGACAAAAGCAGGGAATGGACGTCGTTGCCATTAATTCACAGAATCACTGATGGGCAGTATAATGTTGACAGATCTTGAACACAAAGATGACAGAAGCGCCACAGCCTTCCGTGTCCGCCTCAAAGAAAGGAGACCAGACATTCAAAGCAGCCAGTGAGGACAGTAGCAGCTCCGAGCTGCCAATACATGAGTGAGTGTTGTGTGTCTGATTTGATAATACACACTTTAAAACTGCAGGCTGCACCTAGTGTAATTCAACAAACACAGAAATAGTAGGCTTTATTACATGAAAAGGAACAATAAATTTAAAATATAAACAAGCACTAATAAGCAGGTGCTGTATATACAAGCAAGCTTGTATGCTCCCATGAGGCATTTGTAGCATATTGAAGCTAATTAAAGCTAATATCCTCTTATTGTTTCCAATCAGCATTCTGGCTGTGGTGTTTTGTAACAATGGTGTGTATTTTCAGATTATCCAGCCAGTTTGAACACTCCGACGCAGCTGAAGCAGACGTTGTGGCCCCAACAGATGATTCTGCTTCCACTGAACCAGCTGCTGCTGCCGTGAGTCCAAGCACATCGTAGTCAAACCTTTGTAATGTTTTCACCTTTATTCACACTTCATAATCGCCATATATGTTTTCGCTCAGCTTGTGGAGGAACCAGAGGATCCAGAAGATCATCCCACACAGTCAGACACAGCTCTTGAAGAAGATTTGGGGCAGAGAGAGATGGAGGGGTGAGTTCTAGATTGCAGTAAATAATATGACACCCACCCCCTTCATTTGAACATCAAAGATCAATAGCTTGGATGAGTAGAAAAGATTAACATGAAACATTTTTAAATTTCTGCACTGTGTGGGTGTAGTA
>KV751324.1:22741940-22764832 GCA_001698575.1 Mola mola | reverse complement strand
GGTTATGTCCTCACGTCTTTTTAAAGGGTAGAGAGCAACAACAATGCAAGCAGGCAGCCAAGAGGCATCATCTAGCCTGAGGGCACTAAACCACAGCACAGGCGCCAACACAAACCCAGCATTCATGTAGGCCGTTACAGGCACAGCGGACCTGGATACAAGACTGCTAAGAACCAGTGTGTAGGCTTTAGTGGCATCCAGCCGAACACTCATCCTCCCCCTTCTAATGTGCAGGAGCACCTCCAGTAGTCACTAAAGACACTGAAGACCCTCTTTAGGGATGCTTTTTGGTTTTATGTTATCGGAGAAACCTGGCGGGTCTGCACCCTCTGCAAATATAAAGAGTTTATGGTGATGCAAAAAAAATACAACAATTCTTAGTTTTATGTGATTTTGCCCTAATGAAAACTCCATTGCTGAAAATAGATTCACAAAAATCCTACACAATGGACCTTTGATGACAAAGACTGTTGTTTAAGGCCACACTAGATCCTCTGTCATGTGAACAGAATGTCTATGTCAAGTACGACCTCGAGTCAATGCTGGATTGTCAACACTTTTTTTTCCAAAAAAAAGTTCCAAAGCGATCTTGGAAGCATGTTGCCACTGTCCATCTCTCACTACGAGACACTATAACAATACAGACCACGGCACAGTACGGTAAATAAAATATGGCACAATATGATGGACAACAGTATGCAGATCTACAGCACTGGCTATTTCATAGGCACATCTAAGGCTGAGCAGTATGACACAATGTTTATATCGTGTAACACAGTATATAAAGTATATATATCACAATATTTATGATAAAAAGCTCTTCATTAAAGCTAGAATAGAACAAAAAAAAGATCTGTCACAATATTTTCGCCCATATACCTTCAATATTGATTGATATTGTTTTGGATGATTATGATTATTTTACTGTTATACTATATGATAGTGACAAATTATGAACACATTGAGATTTTTGATATGTAATCATCAGTTATCCAGATTTCTTGACTGAAGCTGGTAAAGGCAAATATTAAAACAGGTAGAACACTCTAATAAATTCAGAAAATTACATCATTTTATCGTAATCCAGCCTTTAAAGCCAGAAAAAGACAATACTTATACCATGTCGCGATATAAAGATACACTAAATCTTAGACGATATATTCTCATACCAGGATGATAACATGTCTTGTGTATACTACCCAGCCCAAGATAGATCTATTCAATGGGCCTAATCAGTAGATCCACCCTGCAGCTGCTCTCAAGAGGGCAACTGAACAGGAGAGACACTGTAGGAGCAGGATGAACCACAGCGCCCATGAACGTCTGAAAGAATGACACAACATCCAACACAGGACCAAACACTGCACAGCAACCAAGACTTAAAGGTGAAGGAAAGATGGAGAGAGAGAGAGAGAGAGAGAGCATTAGGATGCGAATCGAATGAGGGGATGGATCAAAACTTTAACCCCGGCAACTATTACCGCAAACGTTTGGAGCCGGTTTTGCCGGGCCGGCTAGACCTGAGGAGCAGAAAAGACGCCATTACAGGAGAGGAGAGAAAAAAGTTCAGGTGAAAGAAGGGCAAGGAAAGGTGGAATACAGAACCTTAAAATGTGTCACAGTCACTCACCCTCTCATCCTTCTTCTATACCAGAACAACGCTCCTGCAGCCAGCAGAAGCAGTAGCAACAGCAGCAGCACGGCGATCACTATCGAGGCTGTGCCTGCACACAAACATCAAAACGGCGCGGGGAGATTGTTAATGTTCAACTTCGGAGAAACTTCATGTCATAGCAGAGCTTATGTTCTTAAATCCACCTGAGCTTGAGGTGGCATCGATCATAGACTCGCAGCGATGCCCCTCCCACCCAGGCGAACACCTACACAGATACAAACAGGAAGAGAGGAAACAGAGATGAACGTGGCTTAGGTATCCGGACACAAGTATTGAGCATTATGGATGCTCTCAGTGCTCCTCACCTGCACTCTGGAAGGCTGGACCTGGGGTTTATAGAGCATTGGCCATTTGCACAGTATTCATTTGCATCACATGTGTAACAGCTGGGTTGAATTCTTCCATTTGAACAGCTGTAAAGGACAGAAAAATATTTAGAATTGGCAAAGAGAAGGACTAGACAACTCTGCGTATGTTTGTTTGTTTGAGGAGTCATTTTTTTGTGTGTGCACACATGCTCTTACCGGCAGGTGAAGTCCCCTGTGGATGTAAAACTGTTGCTGGGGATACACTCGCCGTCCCGACAGTAGTGACATTTGTCAATGTCACACGTGCTGCCAGTGTACTGAGGTGGGCAGCGGCACAGCTTGGAGCCATTTTCACTCTGTAGACATGTGCCCTTGTTGAGGCAGTGGCCTTCACAGCTCCCTGCTCACACAAAACCAGCAACGTGTAAGTGCACTGGGTAACACATCCTTTTACATTCAGGGTACTGCAGGTTAATTAACATTAGTTAATGCAGTAATAAACAGTTAACTAATGTGCTCCCTAATCATTGACTTAACTGTCTTCATGTTAACTAAGATACTAATTCACACATTAATTAATAGTTTAAAACCATACTATTACGTTTCATATTTTCAACTTTACAATAAGGGTCATAAAGAGCATTAATAAATGGTGAATTCAGATTGATAAATGCTTCTCATTGTCCTATTTAACTATTAGTCTAAATGGCATCACTGTGTTAACTAATCTCACTAGTATGATTAGAAACTATTGAAAAAGTACTTTAATTAACATGAAGACTGTTAGTAAATGGTTATTACTGCATCAACTAATATTAATGAATGCACCCTTATTGTGAAGTCTAACTGTGCACCGCTTAATAAAGGTGCTCCAAATACGTTTCAGACATTATTTTAATGCTCCTTATTTTTCAGCAGAACATGTTGGACTAGACAGAGGGAACACTCACTGTACTGGCACTGGTCGCCCAGGAAGTCAGCGGGGCAGCGGCAGGCCGGCTGGTTTCCAGTGCTGACTGTACAGTTGCCTCCATTTTTGCAGTAATCCTTGCAGGTGTGCAGGTTACAGTTTGGCCCTGTAAAACCTGTCAGGCATCGGCACGTAGGCGAGCCTATGGAAAGACAGACATTTAAGAATAACAAGAGCTTAACTTTATGACAAAAAGGACGAGGCACTGGTAGAATAAACAGTAAATTGGAATAAAAACCACATGAATTAGTTATTTAGAAATGATTCAATTAAAAGTGAAGGTTTAAGAAGAGATTTTAAGGAAGCTAGGGATTTAGTGTGTCTGTTTCTGTAAGTGAGCCATGTGAGGGTTCTTTTATAGCAACAGCTCAACCAACCAGGACTCCGACTGCGGATCTCAGCGGATGAGAGAGTAATATACCAGTACAATATATCTTAAATGTATCTCAGGTCTGATTTGAGCCCTGTAATTGTTAAATCATTTCAGACTGCAACAGGGAGCCGTTGCACAGAAGTGGTGAACTCACAAATCTGTTCGTACCAGCAAATGTTGGTATAGGGAGCAAAAGTTTAATGGAAAGGAGAACTAATATCCGAGTAAAGTATGTTACAACAATCAAGCTGAGACTTGATGAAAGTCTGAACAACATTGTGCAGATTAGCAACTCGCAAATTTCTTTGCTGGGAAAATAAGGACTGAAAAATATATTTTCAATGATCAATAGATCTAAAACGTAAAAGACCAGTGACTGGGAAGGGCAGGATACATGTGTATTATCAACAATAAGCACCCAGTCATATTCATGTTTGACAATAAATAAAAGCTCAGACTAAACTAAACTAAAAATGATGATACAACGACCAGGAACAGCTAAACCATCACGTCTTCCAGAGCAAATATGGACACATGAAAGTTATCATTAGATTGTCATGAGATCATAACAGATTTTAATGGGAACAGAGGCCTAAAGGTGGCCAGCAAGCCTATATTTTAACCTGAATATCAGTATTCTTGTTTTTAAGTTCAACATTATCTTATTCTCTACTAACAAGAGAACATATCACGAAATACACACAAACTCAGGTTGTAAAGTTTACTTCCTACCAGTAGGGGACGGTGTGCATGTGCCTCCGTTCTTGCAGTAGTCCCTGCACTGATCAATCTCACACCGCTCTCCTCCGTAGTTCGGCTGGCAGCGACACTTGGGCTGCTTGTAGGCATTCAGGAAACAGCTGCCACCATTCAAACACTGAACCAAGCAGGGACCACTTGGGGGAGCTGTGGATGATGTTTCCACAGTCATGCGGAGCCATTAAATTGCTACTGTGTGGGTGTTTTGTGTGCGGGGGCACCATTTCACTCACAGATAGGAGACAGTGTGGGGGTGGGCACCTCCACACATGTGCCGTTGTCCAACGTGCGTCCATTGGGACAGGTGCACACTGGTCCGCTGGGGCTCAGCAGACACAGCCACTCACATTTCTTCCTGTCACATGGATTAGTCACTGAAAAAGACAGACAGAATTAAGTGTAACTACCTGCTTTGTTTTTTTTCTGCTTCACTCAGTTTGTTTACTCACTCTCAGGTTGCTTGTAGCGATGGTGCAAAACTATATCCGTAGCATGGTTCAGTCTAGTTGTCAGGTTCTCAATCTGGCCTCTGCCAAACTTATTCACTCGGAACACATTGTTGTTGATGTAGGTGACGCCATAGATGTAGTCTTCAAAGACGTCAATGCTGAAGGGGTGATCGAGCTCTGCAGATATATATATATATATCGTTTTAGAAACTTGTCAGACAGTAACTGAGCTAAAATACATGTTTTTCTTGACTTTTCCACCCAAATAAGAATGCAGCTGAGAGTAATTGTCAGCATGGAATGCAATACAAGTGGAGCCACTTTGAGCCTGTGCCACTCAACTGTTTTTTATGCTGTTTACAGCCACAACTGCATCACTGCCATTAAGCATCACGCTGCAGATCAATGAGAGTTTAGCATCGGCCCAGTACAGTCGGTTGTTAAAGTAGTCCACAGCTAGACCTGGAGAGAGAACACAATCAGAAAAGGTGTGAGAGATTGTTTCTTTTTTTTTTTTATAACACTCAGTACCAAACTGATGAGATATATTTATTGTTGCTTTCTAATAGAATACCGTATCTCCACTCTTGACTATTTTGACTTTCTACAAAACATATGTCAAACTTAAGGCCTTCGAGCCAAATCTGGTCCCCATGTTATTTAATGTCGCTTGTAAGTGCTAGGAAAGAATATGAATTTCTTAAAATACAGCCTGACGCGCCCGATTCCCAATCAGTTTTGATCTGCGCAATGGCAGTATTCAGCCACTAAATGGCAGTGCTTCAGTATCAACCATTAACCTAGAGCGGTTTTCGAGTTGATTGTTGGGGTTGGGGGAAAAAAGTACAAATAGTCCCAAAATGTCCACAAAAAGAAAAGTTGATGCAGAGGGAAAGCAATTTATTGACAGCAATCTCCAAAAGTAGAATGGGAGGCAGAGCCTTCAGCTATCAAGCTCCTCTCCTGTGGAACCATCTTCCAGTCTCGGTACAGGAAGCAGACATATTCTCTAGTTTGAAGAGTAAGCTTCAAACTTTCCTTTTTTGATAAAGCTAATAGTTAGGGCTGCCTATCTAGCCGTTAGTTATGCTGCTACAGGCTTAGGTTGCCAGGGGGGAACCTCCATGATACACTGAGCTCCTCTCATCTCCTCCCCTCTGACTCTACCTCTGCTCATCTAATTGTCCATATCCTAAGAAAACATTACACTAACTTTATTTCTTCCCTGGAGTCTGTGCTTTATCATCCTGCAGGTTTTCTAGGTCACAGTGGGAGCTGCTGCTGTTGTCCTGCCCAACACCTACTGCCCACATTAAAACAGGAGGTCTTGTGAATTGGATCCTAGGCTGGATTACCCAGCGCAAATCTGGATCCATGGATTTCAATGACTCCTGGACCAACAGACTAGACCAGCTTCTGGATCAATAAATTTCTCATACATCTGGATTTATAGACTCATGAACTCCTACATTCTTCTTAATCTGTTATTGTCATGTTGTTGAGTTCTGTACAAGTGACATCTTTTGCACATCTGTCCATCCTAGGAGGCGGGATCCCTCCTCTGTGGTTCTTCCTGAGGCTTCTTATTTTTCCCTGTTTGGGGCTTTTTTAAGTTTCACCTCACCTGGCCCCGGACCCAGAGGGTCTAAAGGCAGACGGTGTCACATCCGTACAGTTTGTGAAAGCCCAGTGCGACAATTTGTAATTTGTAATTTGTAATTTGGGATTTTGGATTATACAAATCAAATTTGATTTGATTTGATTTGAAAAGCAAATACAATACAACTAAAGGTGCTTGATAATATTTGTCGGTTCATAAAAAAGATCCTTGCCATTTATTTGAAAATTTTGATCTTTGATGGATGAGTAATGATGAGGGTTTCTTCATCTGATAAATTAATGGGATTTATGTTACGATAACACAAAGAAATGAGATTGTGTGTCCACGTTATTATATAAATTAGTTTAGAATATTAAAAATGTTTTTTCATGCTCCTTAAATAACTGAGTTTTGAGGGTTTTTTTTCATGGACAGCAATATGTTGTATGTGTCAGTGCTTGTTTTACCAGTTGGCCACTGGATGTTTTCCTCCACCAGTGTCTCTCTCATGGTTCCATCCATAGCAGCTGTTTCAATCTTAGGGTGGTTCCCCCAGTCGGCCCAGTACATTCTCCTAAGGAAGGAATGAGGGAAAACTCCATTCATTACTGCTGTTACCACAATGAAACCACTATTTCAGTTTTTGGAATGTTCTACCCACTCACCCTAGGGCTGGGCAATAAATACACTATACAGTACAGTATATCATTATAGGGATATGAGAATACGGTATATTGTTTAAGATATTGGATATTGTTGCGTTATTCATTAAATCCACATTACTCAGAAAAATTTATCAACAATGTCATTGTAGTTATATTTTCTCAAAGTACAAACAGTCACCCAACAATATTGTTGTTGTACTGATATCAAAGTACATGGTCAGTTTAATTCAATTTTGAATTTGCTTCCAAGTCCTTGCATTTATTGAAATGTTTTTGAGGAGAAATATCTTAGTAAGTACTATGTATCAAGAAATGGCTTTAAAGAAGGTGTGACCTTATTTGAGGACTATCACCCAACTCTCACTCACCCTCTCTGGGGGTCAACAACGATGGCGTAAGGCTCGTCGATCATGCCGGAGATGAGAGTTTTCCGGTGGCGTCCGCCGCTTAGCTGGGCCACCTCAATGACATCTCTACCAGAGTCAGTCCAGTACAGATTCCCTGCCACCCAGTCCACAGCGATGCCACGGGGCATCTTCAGATCAGGAATCTGAAGACAGTGAAAGAAAACCACTGCCTGTTTATAGAAGTTTACACCACATGCATCCATAAACACAAACACACATGCACACACTTACCTCCACGTTTGTCACCCGTGAGTCAGTCTGCCTGCGGTTGCGATTGTTGTTGGGGGAGGAGGAGGAAGAAGGCAAATCATAGGAAGAAATGCGCCCTGTGTGCCAGTTTGTCCAGTAAATGCGATTGGTCTTGACATGAAGGTCCATGGCATCGATGCGCACATTAGCGTCACCCTGGAAGATCTGCTCATAGCGCCAGTTTGGTATTGAAGGGTCCAGGCTGCGGACTTCATTGTCATCGGCGATGTAAAGAGCTTGTCTCGGAGCTGGGGGATGCAAAGAATCATTGCTGTAACGTCGCCATGCAATGAAACAAAAAAGACAAAAATGTCACCTAAGGTCAAAGTACTCACCATCAGCCTTGCATGTCTCACTGATTCTGGTGAAGTACTTGTGGCAGCTGCACTTGAAGGATCCCTTAGTGTTGTTGCAGATATGGGAACACGTTCCAAACTGCTGACACTCGTTCTTATCTGTGTAACAGCCCACACATTGAACACAGGATAGCTTTAGGTCTTCAAAAGCAGATCACAACTACAACATAAAGTAGGATGAATGCAGTAGGATGAGAGACACGGTACCTTCACATTTGTTACGCCCACTGGACTGGAAGCCAGGTTTGCAGGAGCAGAAAGAGTCAGTGCCATTCACCACACAGTGAGCTTCGTCTCCATCTCCACACACCGTCCTGTTGCTGTGACAGTCGTTCAGCACCGTGTCTGCGAACACAGGAATGGGCGGCATGCATTTACACTGATGACCAATGCAGAAAATGCATTGTCAAGACAATGCGATGCAGCACAACACACCTTTCTTATTGCAATTGATTTCATCAGAGCCGTAGTCCTCGCAGTCGTTGAAGTAGTTACAGCGAAGGATGGAGCTGATGCAACGGCCATTAGCGCACTGGAACTCATCCTTCTGGCATACTGGTGTGGAAGGAGCTACTTCTGGTGGAGCATAGTGGCAAAAAAGACATAATTGTCATGTTGATCCTTGAAGTGCAGTCACAACTTATTACAGTCTCAACAAAAAGTTTGTGACTCAACAGTAAGTTAGTAAAACTCACGGCAGTTGAGTTCATCACTGCTGTCTCCACAGTTGTTGATGCCATCACAGTGTTTTGATAACGGCAGACACACGCGATCATTAAGACATCGAAACTGCCTTGTGGGTGGACACTGGAATTTAACTGCGAGACAAGAGGCGAGAAACATTAAGGAAGAAATAATACCATATTTGAGCAAATGTTCTTCAGCACCATCGCCCACACTGAGACTGATGCGCAAAAGTTCTCACCGCATTCTTCTGGATTCTCATCCGAGTTGTCGCCACAGTCATCCTCGCCATCACACTTCCAGCCCAGCGGTTTACAAAGAGTGTTGTTGCACTGGAATTCATCCTGGGGGCAGTGTCTACCCACTGAAACATAACGGTGAGAAAAGAGGAGAGCAAAATGAACAATTCATTAGCTGCTAAATGCACATAAATCTTTGGCATTACATGTTTGTCCCTGTGTTTCTCACCACCGCTGTCGCATTTCTCCTCATCACTGCTATCCAAACAGTCGGCGTCAGCATCGCAGCGCCAACGGATGGGGATGCAGTGGCCATTTTTGCACTGGAACTGATCGCTGTCACACTTCACATCACAACCATTCTGCATCAAGGCAAGGAATTTGTTAGTCTCTCTGGTATATACCCTAACCCTTGTCAATGAGGAAGGAGGATGAGTAATACCTCATCTGAACCGTCAGCACAATCGTGGTCACCATCGCACTTCCAGCGCCCGGCAATGCAACGGCCGTTTGTGCAGGCAAACTCACTCTCGGAACACTGCCGAGGCACTGAGGACAGAGACGAGAGCTTAGGAGGCTGAGAGAAGAGGAGCTGAGCAGGAACAAAGAGCAAGGAGAGGTGTAAGGGAAGAGAAGAGAAAGGTGGGGAGCAGAGCAGACCAGAGCCAAAAGAACACTTGGCTGTCTACTGACAGCCAGACGCACAAGACTAAAAATTATGCTGAAAAGTCGTATCGCAGGATTGACTCATGGGGCACAGAGGTGGGGATGGTATGTAGTGGAGGAGCTGGGGGAGGGGAGAGGGACTGAAAAAGGAGGTAAAAGGTTCACAGAAACGAAAGAAAAAACAAGCCGGGGACAAAGAGAAGAGCTGAGGTTTTTGTGTGATCTAGCTGAAACTGTGAAAACACCTACCTCTGGCTCACATCAACCGGCCAGTGTGAAATGCAAAACAGACATGAGATGATGTGAGATGTGCAAATGGCCACAAAACTACTCAATGCAAAAGGAAACCAAAGTCTTCAACCATGCGTGTAGTTGAGCAAATATAATCGAAAAACACACAGTGAAAAGAGAGACATTGCTTACCCCTAGAACCCATTGCGTCCAAACCGTCTGCTTACACTAGAGCTCATTTTATGCTATAAAATCATCGTTTTCATGAAGCGGCAAGCTTTCACTGTAGCTCTAGAAAGAGAAAACAGAGGAAACCTACCACACTTGTCTTCATCGGAGTTGTCCCCGCAGTCATTGTCGTAGTCGCACTGCCAGCGGCCAGGCACACACCGATTGTTCTTACAGCGGAACTGGTATGGTTCACACGTCCGTTCATCTAAGCACCACAGAGACACCGTAAGCAAAACAAGCTTACTGCGCCGGCTGCCACTTCTTTTTCCTGTCTTTCTCCATCTACTGGCCGGTCCTTACCACACTCTTCTTTGGGTTCATCGGAAGCGTCTCCGCAGTCATCCTCTCCGTCACACTTCCAGCGAGCCGGGATGCAGCGCCCCGAGTCCTTGCAGCGGAACTCATCCACACCGCATGTCATTTGAGCTGCAGTAAAGAGGATGTAATTGATCAGACACGCTGACAATGAGCATGGGGCTATTTGCTTTGTTTCTGCAACAGATTTAACAGATTCAGACAACTTTATTGATCCAAAGAAGGGCAATTCATTTACAAGATTAATTGGACTAAACATACAACTGTAGCTCTGCTGTGGCTGTATGACTACTTTAAATGTATTTTTTCACTTAGGTCAACATAATCAGTCAGGTCCTGTTAGAGAACGATGTCTGTCTGTCTTGAAAAGGGATGTTGTGCACAGTAATCATGAGCTGTGTCTTACTGCAATTGGCGGGCTCATCAGATCCATCCACACAGTCGTTGTCCCTGTCACACACCCACACCCGTGGGATGCAGCGCTTGGTGATGGCACACTGGAACTGGTTGGGGGCACATGTCACCTCGGCTGCACAGGGGACAGACGGACCCAGACAGACACACAGACAGACACACTAAATACAAGTTCACTGCTACCTGGGTATGATGGCAATGTCCTGCCCATGATTCCTCCCAATTACAATATTCATGACATATTCATAACAGCATGATATTATTATTCTCACAGCTTTGCAGTTAACCATAAAATGTGACCCTGACGAGAAGTTTTACAAGGCCAGAGTGTTAAGATAAATGAACAGACAGACTAGAATGACAATCAGACTCACGGCAGTCTTTCTCATCCTCTCCCTCTCCACAGTTGTCCTGTCCGTTGCAACGGAAGATGCCAGGGATGCAGCGACTTGGATGGGTACATTTAAACTGACTTGGCAGGCACACATGGATGTCTGGTAACAATAAAACAGCAGCGGACAGATGATGTGAGATATTAAAACTTCTCCTGACAAAAAGATTTACAGTTAGGTCCAGAAATACTTGGACAGTGACACAGTTTTTATAATTTTGCCTCTACACACCACCACAATGGATCTGAAACAAAACAATCAGGGTGTGATCGAAGTGCAGACCTTCAGCTCTAATTTAAGAGGTTGCACAAAAATATGGCATTTACTGTTCAGGAATTACAGCCATCTTATACAGATTACCTCCATTTCCAGGGGCGCAAAAGTACTTGGACAAACTAACATGATTTTAATTCAAAGCATAAGTATGCACAGTATGCATGTGTGTTTGTTTGTGTGTGTGTGTGTGTGTGTGTGTGTGTGTGTGTGTGTGTGTGTGTGTACCGCAGTTGGCCTCATCAGAGTTGTCCTGGCAGTCATTGTCTCCATCACATATGTAGGCTGGGTTGGTGCAGATTCCTGTACCACACTGGAACTGGCCTGGTCTGCACTTGAACTCAGCTACATCGGCAAAAAGCAGCAAAATTTTAACCAGAACAAACATACTGCAACAATATTTTATTACAACTTATTGTGGTGATGCTGCTGTAGACACCCACGGCAGTCTGCGGGCTCATCAGAGCGGTCCCCACAATCGTCCTCTGTGTCACACTTCCACCAAAATGGAATGCACTTGTCATTTTTGCAGACGAACTGAATAGTGAAACAGAAAAACATGAACATTTTTCAATCTGATGTGAAAAAGGCAAAAGGCCATAACAGTAAAATTTGGCTACAGAAGCTCACTTGACTTGCGGTGCAGTTGGACAAGCACTGTTTGCCATCAGCTGCCAGATAAAAGTTTGTGGGACAGGCACACTTGTAGCCGCCATCAGGAGAGAGCAGGCACAGATTACTGCAGCCTCCATTGTTGCTTTGGCACGGGTGGCCGGCCACTGAACAAGAAAGAAATGCACATGAGTAGAATTTAGGGCAGACGGATGAAGATTTGCGTGTGGTTGCGTCGGACGCGTAACTTGGTTTTACCTTCAGGCTGCCGGTACGGGTGATAAATGTGGATGTCCATCGGCCTGTGTAAGGTGCTGATTAGCACAGTCTTGTTGGTCCCCAGTGTTTTATGAGCTCTGTTGATGGACTTTGTCTCCCAGTCTGTCCAATAGATGTACTCCTCGAATAGAGTCATCGCAAAGATGTGGGGGATATCCTTAACCAGAACTACACAGACACACAGACAAATGAGTTGGTAACAACAAATGGGAAAGTGTATAGTAACACTCCAGTATAGTGTGTTTGTTACTTGTGTGTCTGTTGGTTCCATCCAGGCTGGCAAATGCAATGTAGTCCTCTCGTGCATCTGCCCAGTAGATGCGGTCGTTGACAAAGTCCAGCGTCAGGCCATTGGGCCAGGTGATCTTATCCTCCACAATGGTGCTCCTGTTGGTGCCGTCCATCCCGATCCTCCCGATGTGGGGGTTGTCACCCCAGTCGGACCAGTACAAGTACCTGTCAGGGATCGCTAGTGTTACTTTCAGAACAGAGTTTATCATCTTCACATTTCTTGATTGTAAGTTAAAATACAAATCACAGAAAGTTCAGCATTTAAAAGACAATGTCACGGTGGTGCGTAGAGTCACGGCTCACCCATAGCGTACATCCACAGCCACAGCACGGGGCTCTTTCAAGCCGCTGTTGACCAGAACTGTCCGGTACGCTCCATTTAGCTTTGACACCTCGATGGTGTCCCGTCCCTTATCACACCAGTACAGGTTTCCTGCCACCCAGTCGACGGCCAGACCATCAGGGTTGCTGAGTGATGTGCGATGAAGGACCTAGCAAATGAGCAAGCACAGCACGCCTTCTGTATTTGGGCCTCACATTGAGGAATTTAAATGTGTTTGACTGGGTGTTTACTGCACACACATGCATACAAATGATTTCAGGTGCCGGTTTATGTCGAGACAAAGACATCAGTACATTTCACTGACCTGAACATCGCTGCCGTTGATGTACATCCGTCGGATCATGCTGCCCTGAGTGGTCACATCTGTCCAATAAATCATCTGCTGCCGATAGTCAAAGTCCAAAGCCACAGCATTGTTCAAACCCTGTCGAAGCACAGGAGGCTGCATTAGTCTGGGCCAGCAATGATCCACTGCGGGATTTCTGAGAGCTGGAAGAAGCTTTTTTATGCAAGCCGCACCTGTTTGAGCAGTGTGTAGTTGGAGCCATCTAAATTCAGCTTTCTCAGATAGTAGCGGTTGGCAAAGATCAAGAAGGGTTCCTCATCTGCGGGGAGGGAGACGTCGTATCTGAGCGGATTTTCTACAAACGCTTCCTGAATAATATTAGTCCTGTCACGTTTCTTACCAGAGGTTGATTTGCATATGGTGGGGTTTTCAGGGCTAAGCTGGTAACCCTCCACGCACAGACAGTGGAAGCTGCCGTGCGTGTTGATGCAGCGCTGCGTGCAGGGATAGGTGGTTGTGCACTCATCTATGTCGACGCATGTCTTCCCATTGTCTTTCAGACGGAAGCCGGGGTTGCATCTGCACTGTGAGGAGGCAAAGCACGGAGCAGGTAAAGCAAACGTGAATACTGCTGATTCTTGTACAACTATTAGCGGTGATCTCACAATGAGAATTCATGGTGTTTGCTTACCTTGAAACCTATTTTCAGGTCTACACAGTGCTGGGAGCAGCCACTGAGTTTGCTATTCAGGCATTCGTTAATAAAGCAGTTCAGCTCGTCTGAGCCGTCACCACAGTCATCCTTATGGTCACAGAGCAATGTCTCATTAACGCAGTTCCCATTGTTGCAGGCGTATGCGGTGTCATTGCATTTCTTCTCTGCTCCATTAGAGAAAGAAATGAAAAAAGGAAGTCATTTTAGTAGGAACTGTTGAGAGTTAACAAGTACTGGTGTCATATTTATTATGTGCACTGAACTGCACATGCTTCTGTTTGTGGTGGATTTGCTCTTTTTCTTTGCCTGCATTTTTGTTTTGACACATCAATATCAACACAGTCAAGAGCTGCCAATGAAAATTCCACATATTGCTATAAAATGATATACTGTTGTATGTACTGCACATACACGACCCATATTGTTATTGAGATATGAGAATACACTGTATATTGTCTGAGATGTCAGATATCATTATATCATGATAAAGTATGCGTTTTTACTTGCCAGAGTGTTCTACCTGTTCTTCACCCACTTCAGTCATTAAATCTACATTACTGATGATCATTAAGCAAAAATCTCATTATGATGACATTTTGTCAAAAAATGTGTTAGATTAGACTTTGCTATCCGGTCCTAGCATTTATGCCGAGTGTTTGCAGAGAAATATTGTGATATACGCTGTGTATCGTGATATGTCATAAATCCTGATATTGGTTTATGGCCTCAGCACCCAGAGCTAATTTAAATGAATCATTGTGGAAATAAATTTTTCTGGAATGGCTGTGAGGATCCAACCTGGCCCATTGCAGCGTGGGTTCTTGGGGGCTTCGTCTGACTGGTCATAGCAGTCAAAGTCTCCGTCACACTCCCACGAACTCTGGATGAGACAGCGCCCGTTGGTACAGCGGAACTCGTTGGGTCCACACGTCGGATATTCTGCAGCGAGACAAGGCACAGCAGTGAAGGGGAGAGAGGAGAGTGTTTGTTTTTCCCCTAAACCTCCCCATCAGCATTAAGAGGTCACTCACCACACTCCTGGGACTCGTCTGAGCCATCGCCGCAATCGTTGTCATGGTCACACACAAAGTGCTTGGGGATGCACTGTTGGTTCTGGCACATGAACTCGTTACTGCTGCACGTGTTGTTGAACACTGAATGAGGCAGATTAATGTTACAGTGTCACTGGTGCAGTCTGGATCTTTCTTTGTCGGTTATTCAAATATTTTTGAACCCCAGTCCGCTCTCACCACAGCCAGCTTTGACGCTCTCGTCAGCCCCGTCTGGACAGTCCTTGTCTCCGTCACACTTCCAACGCTGAGGGATGCACATGTGTGATCCAGGACACTGGAACGCCTCTGGACTGCAGGTTTTGCTCTCTGTAAGTGAAGGGAAATTTACTGAAGATGATTTCAAGGCCTAATTTTTTTTTAAGGCTATTTGTGAATATTAATCTGAAAACAATTACTATTGCATCTAAAAAATGTGAACATCAGAATTGTATTTTTCTTTACTTATTTCAAAAAGTTAACATGTTCTAGACTCACTATATGCAAATTACAATATTACAAGCATTTTATGTATTAATTTTAATAATTATGGCCTACAGTTCAAATACACTGCCCAAAAAAAAGTCACCACCTGGATTCAACTACCTAAGTAGGGCCTTCCATTGGATTATTACTGATGCAGTGAGTAGCTTCTCATTCCTGAACAACCATTTCAGAGGACATATCCCATGGAAAAGAAGTTACTAAAATTATTGTCCTGCTAAGGAGATGTCTGAAACTACTAAAATTGTGTTAAGAACTGTTCCACACATTATTAAAACCTAGAAGGAAAGTGGTGAACCATCAACTTCTAGGAAGAAATGTGGCCGGGAAAAAAATCTGGAATGATCATGATTGGAGATCACTTCAACGTACCATAGTAACTGTGAGCCATAATCAAAGCTAAAGGCACTGGAATTTTAGAGTGTGTGACCCTTTTGTGGATGGGCAGTGTAAAGAAAAAACATTCTAATATTATATTTCACTTAACTCTAATCATCTATAATCTGTAATCACAATCATCCAAATAAAAAAAAAAAGGGATTCAAATATTTCATTTTACATGTAATGAATATAGAATATATGATCTTGATTTTAATTTTGAAAAACAATGAACAATGAACACATTAAAATATATTTCTGAAATGTTTTAGAAGCAAAATTGTTAAAAATAAGCCAGACTGTTTAAAGCTACTAAACTGTGCCTCCATTTCTCATCCATACTGAATTATATGGTTTCATGGTTTGGGGTTGTCAACATTGTCCCTATGTTTCCACAGAGCCTGCTCCTGTCCACATATTTTTGGTGCTGGATATGTTAGCTCCACTCACTGCACTTGCTGTCCTCGTCGCTGCTGTCCCCGCAGTCGTCAGCTCCGTCGCACACCCAGCGTTTTGGAATGCAGCGGTGGTTCCCACACTCAAACTGAGTGGCTGAGCAGAATTTATCTGGGGGTTCGACAAAGAATGCATTAAACAAAAAATAAAAGCCTCCAAACAGAGTCACCGTTTGCTGCACTTGAGCTTGTTTAGGTTCAAGTGTGTGAACTTACCACAGTGAGCCTCATCTGCACCATTCTCACAGTCATTCTCCTTATCACAAGTCCAGCTCATGGGTATACAGCGTCCACTAGGACAGGCGAAGAAGGGCGTCGGACACTTTGCTTTGCCACTCCCTGACAGAGTGAAATGTGACAAGCAGCTGTTTAATCCAGCAAGAACACAGAAACTGGAAAGCGCATTTGTATGGCAACGTTGGGAGGAATTTTCTTCAAAACCACAATTTCAACGGAATGAAAACATTCCTAAATTCAGAAAAAAAATGTAAGAAAGAATGTGAATGTCAGAGGGTGATAAATTACCAGGGCAGTTTCTTTCATCTGACAAGTCTCCACAGTCATTAGCTCCATCACACTGCCACGAAGGGGCATAGCAGAGGGTGGTGAACTCGCACTTCTGAAAAGTAACTCCCTTCACTCCCAGGTGGAAGTAACTCGAACAGTCTGTGGCAGCTTAACAAAGAGAGTGGCGCTGCTTTACACCACAGCCTGGGAGAATGTGTTGGCTTTTTTTTTTTTAAATTTATTCTGACTGAAACCGAAAAGGATCATTTTAACTTACTGCAGTTCAACTCATCGCTGGTGTCCTCGCAGTCCACTTTCTGGTTGCATTTGCTGGAGTTGGAGATGCAGCCTCCATCTCGGCACTGGAATTGATCGGCTGAGCACAGCGTGGCTGACAAACACAAGAGGCGGCGCTTTAATTGGGCCAGCGTCTGAGAACGTCATTGACTGCCGGCGGAAAGAACTTCTTAAATGCAAGCACTCAACTCACTGTTACAGAAGGTTTCATCAGAGTTGTCTCCACAGTCGTCCTGCCCGTTGCACCAGGAACTATGGCCCACACAGCGGCCGTTCACACACCGCCTGTAGCCTTTCTTGCACACACGGTTGGCTGAGAACCAGATAAAAGGAAAAGATGCAGACTCAACTTACTAAAGCCGATAACAAGAGCCTGGCTGCAACTGTAAGTTCTACTCACCACAGTAGGACTGTTTCTCATCAGACTTGTCCTTGCAGTGGGCCATGCCATCGCACGTCAGGGTGTAGTTCACACAGTCACCATTTCCACACTCAAACTCATCAATGCTGTTGCATGTAGTGTTGAGGGCTGTGAGGCAACAGAAAAAAAGCACTTAGGAAGAGCTGCCTTCTTATAAGGCAAGCAGTGTGGAAGATTTTAAAGCCTGTTCTCAGCCTTTGCTTTATATTACGCAATAGTCTGCATGCAAAAACTGTCCTGCAACAGGACTTGCAAATTTCATAGGAAATATTTTGAGTACCTTCATAAATGGAAGAAACTTTTTGAAATTATTGTTTGTATCTTTTTTGTATGTAAGATTTTAAACCAAACTTTGGAGTTTCCGGGTCACTGTGTTGTGTTACCCGAGCAGGTGTTGTCCTCCAAAAGCTTTCGGTCGCCACGGCAACTGCAGTTGACCCTTCCCTCGGAGGTCAGCAAACACAGGTCCTGACAACCGCCGTTGTTAATGCGGCATAGAGAGAACTCACCTTTGAAGAGATGAGCAAGTTTGGGAAGGTTAGCCAGACAAACATCCTCCATCCTCACACACAGAGAGACACATCAGTGCGCCACAAACACACATACACGCATCCACATGACCAGACAGACAGATGTGCCTGCATGAATGTGGCAATGGCTTTGCCTACAAAGAATTCATATTTCAATGTGACTTGATTTACATGGGATTCGGAGATATTACTGCAGGCTCTAGGCTCGTGTTGCTACTGGAGCATGAGAGCATTGACTAATCTAAGCAAATGTGTGTTTGTGTGTGTGTGTGTGTGTGTGTGTGTGTGTGTGTGTGTGTGTACTAATACAGAGCAATACTGGGCTTCTGAATGACAGGTGGCCTATTCTGCATTCATCTGCTGCAGTGTCACTCCTTGATTACATCTGTCACCTCATTAACTGCTCTGTCGGGACAGAAAAGTATCGTTGCATGTGTGTTTGTATGTGTTTAAATACACTTAGATACAATGATTAAAAAATAAGGCCTGTTATAAAAGTTTCCAGAGAATTAATTCTATTTTAATGACATTACTACCCTGATGAGTTTATAAAGAAATGGTAATCAATGCAGTAATGACCTTGTCCGATAGACAATGGTTTATTGTTAACTATTCTCATTATGATCATTGACTTTTATTTTTTGTAGTAATCTGATAAACTTCCTATTATTTTAATGGATTTGCTAAAATATGTGTTTTCTTATCTCGATAGATTTTTCAACAACATTTAGCCAATCACATTATACATTCATACCCAATTAAAAAAATGCAGATCAATACCAACTAGGCCAACTAGGGACAAGAGAAAATTAAAATTAGCACCAGCTATGAACTCTGTGCAGCGCACTGGTTGTGTTCTCTCTGCATTGTCCCTATTAAATAAAACTCAACAACACAAATACACATTACTGTACATTACACAGCTGGATCCCTCACTGAAACTCACAGCTATTGGTGTCGTTGGCCACGGCGACAATCCCCATGGGCTGCTGAGGTATGTCAGCACGCAGGACCTTCATGTCCCCTCCTGTGTACTTGTCAGCTCGAAGCACTGCCCTCCTCACCCAGTCGGTCCAGAAGATGTAGTCTCCGTACACAGCCAGGCCAAATGGATGCACAGGCTCATTCTTCAGCACCACCTGCGCGAGGGAAGCACCACCACACTCACAAACCCTTGAATGTCTTGCACAAGATTGACAGCTGCTAAAACAACCATACTGTGGTACAAATCATTTCAACACGTGAGTGTGTATACTCACGTAACGCCGAGTGCCATCATACTCGCAGCGTTCAATCTTATCTAGTGTGGCATCAGAAAAGTAAAGTTTCTCAGCACGGTGGTCAATGGCCAGCCCGTTAGGGGTTCGAATGTCATTGCCGATGATCACGAGGACGTTGGAACCAGTCAGGGTGGCCCTCATGATACTGGGAGACTGCTCATTCCAGTTGGTCCAAAACATGAGGCTGCAGGAGAGTGTACAAATCAGTGCCTCGCATGAATTGTTTTGAAATAAGTGAGGAATAGTATTGAACACGAAGAGGTGAAACGTGAAATGTTTGTTCTGACCTCTGACACTCGTCGAGGACAAATGCTCTGGGGTGGTCGTCTCCTGACATGGTGACCACAGTGTGCCTGTCGACGGCGCCCCAGCGGCTCTGATCCACGGTGTGCCGGGTGATGGTCGAGGTGGTGTAGCTGGTCCAGTACAGCATATCCCAGCCCCTGTGGTAGGCCAAGCCCTCCACCGAGCCGACATCTGAAAAAGAATGAAAAATGGAGAGAGGATGAAGGGAGAAAGAGCAAAAGGAAAAGCAATCCGCATTAGAGGGGACTGAAAAGAAATACGTCAATCCCAGTGCTGTGTTAAAAGGCCAACTGTGGGCTGTCTGGCAGCAGCTCGGTGCTGGCAGACTGCTGAGTGGCAGCAAAGAGTCAAAGCATGACGGACATGACAGCCTGGTACTAAACCAAGAACATAGTGTCATTTGAGGCTTTTATCCAACAAATAGCTCACTACCAAGGTCACCGGCGAGTGGATTACTTATTTCCATGGTTCCACCTCATCAAGGCATGTGAAATAAAAATTCATAGCTTTTCTGTTCCACAGCCTTAAAAGGAACAAGAGGTTCAGAGCTCTGTCTGCACAGAGGCCAGTGGACAGTCAGCCAAATCAGAGGAACAATGAGTTCTGTAGCTGCAGCTGCTGCTGAGAAACGATACACACACACATACTGTAGTGCACTAAGGGAAAATTGACACATCAGATAAAGTCCGATTGCAAATAACTGGCCACAGCTGCATCCTTCGTTCTATTACAGTGAGGGGTCCAATGATTACGGTGGCCTTTTCCAAGTCTGGATGTGATCTCACTCTTCCCATCAGCTTGGGTCAGAGGATCGGTGAGGTTCGCCACTAGGTGCAACACTTAGCACTACACTTCAACTATCTCCAGTGCAACACCATGCATATGAATCAATATTTGCCTGGCTCATACCACTATCCTGCAAATGAAACAAAGCACTGCAGAGAGCGAAGGCATGCAGCATAAAAAAAAAAAAAAAACCCTCCGCCTCTCGTAGTCATAAATCAATGACCTTCGATGGGGAGAAACATGAAATTCATTCACCCTTATTTCCTCTTTCTTTGTGGCTGTTAATGAATTGTAATTCTCAAGGCTGCAGCGTTCTCTGCTTTCCTGCTCTTTTTATCTTCATGTCGTTGACTTAAGCCTATCTGGGTTTCTGGACATTTTCCCTTGCTGTTTACAATAACACAGATGAGCAGATATTATAGCGCTCAAGCTCAGCTGGACACTGATAGGTTTTTTTATTGCAATTATCTCCAGTGCCTGTGATAGCAGGTCAGTGTTCAGAGCTGGTGTCAATAATTACCCTGATTTGTGAAGGGCGAGCACTATTTCCCTCTGTTTATACGCCTTATCTGGGTATGTCCTGTATATGTATGTGAACAGACAAATAGAAAATGAACAGATCCTCTCAGAAAATGTACTGATATACTGGACCCTGGGAAAAACCATGTTTGGCCTCATTAACTCCTCCCACATACAGCAAGCCGGCCCATTTGTAGTCTGCTGTATGATAATCAGTCCAGAGTTCACCTGCCATTCACTTGGTTTTCATCCTGCTTACTGCCGACTTATTTGTCTCTCGTTTCACCTCTGCCGGAGTTGAGTCGCTCTCAAGATTTCTTCTTTGGTGGCAGCAGAGCGGCTGATTGTGGACTTCTGAGTGTAGGCTTGATTGAGATGTTGTGTCGCGCGATCTTTTGGTCAGAGGTTACTGAAAATCTCAAAACCTGCGGCTCTCGACACTCAGGAAGTCACTCAGGAAATCAGGAGTGTCTTGAATTCAACGGAGTGGTCATGTGTTCGGCTTATCAGAGGTGGGTCGATTGTGAGGACTAGAATCGTTCGATTCACATACAGTTTGAACTCTTGAAAATGAACTGAATATCTTTCACATTAAAAAAGAAAAAAGGCTGCACATGTTTTCCATGTGTTGAAGTTCTTCTGTTAAACTTAAGGAAGTGATAAATATTGGTGTGATGGCATTTCTGAGCAAACAGATATTGAGTAGAAGTAATCATTCCCACATTTGTTATCAGTAGATTTATGAGCAGTTTAAGCGTATCCGACCCAACTAAAAGAAGAATGTGTTTTAACAGTAGCAGTATGACTGGAAGTTATCGCCAAAACTGAAGACAGGATGCTGCCGCGGAATTCTACGGGTTCAGAGGATCCAGTGGGGAACAGCAGTGACGTCAACCTGGGTGATGTGGAGCGGGTCCTTGTCCCAATATTAGATGTACTGATTCTGGTTTCAGGAGTTTTTGGACACACCATGGTGATGCTGATCCTGTGTGGGAGGCGGCGACGAAGGCTGGGACATATCGGACAGTCCCCTCAAAGCTTTATCACAGGCACGGGAACGAACGTCCTCCTGCTGGCTCTAAGCGCTGCAGATTTGCTCTTGCTCTCTATACTTCCCTTCCATACGGTGGCCATAGCCATGCAACACTGGCCATTCGGGAACTTCATGTGTCGTCTGGTGGGCTTCATGGGATCGGCCTGCTCCTCAGCCAGTGTCTTCACGCTGGCCACACTGGCTGTATCTCGCTATCTGACTGTGGTGCAGCCTGCCACAGCCTATGGCCTCCTCTCCCCACGCCGGATGTCTATGGTGGCTGCGCTCCTCTGGGTCCCAGCCTGCTGCCTGGCTGTTCCTCAGCTGGTTTTTCGCTTTGTGGGAGCCCAGCATCAAACCCTCGATGGTCTGGCCTGCTTTGCTTTCCTGTCTCACAGGGACCAACTCATCTATGGACTGTGTCACTTCCTGGTGGCCTTCTTGCTTCCTCTAGTCACCATTGCAGTGGCATACATCAGGATCTACATATTCCTATGGATGAGTCGGAATGCTGGCAAGGTGCCACAAATAGAGCGCTACCAGAGCAAAGTGACTCAGACGTCGGCCATGCTGGTGTTGGCTTTTACCCTGTGCTGGCTGCCGTCCTACAGCCTGACACTGGCCTTGGTGGCGGACAAAAGCTCTGGGGCCACAGGCGCCTCACCGCGCTATGGTGCATTCAGTGTGTTTGCACGCCTAATGGCAAACTCCTCTACAGTGATGAACCCCATCCTCTATGTTCTGATGTCCCAAAAGTTCAGACAGGACTTAATGAGGCTGTTCAAAAGGGAAGGGCAAAAATCCAGTGCAGCAGTAGCTATGGCTGCTGCCTGATACTAAAATTACTACTTGACACACAGAGCAAAGATTACCTGGAATAAACTATAAAAAAAAATTACAAGCTCAATAGGTTTTACTGAGACACTGATAAAAAAAAATCGACACAACAGTAACTCACACAAGGAAAATCGTATTAATGAGGTAAAAAAAAAAACCCAGCGATCACAAGAACAGAAAACATTTTAGATTTTTAAAAACATTTGTT
>KV751324.1:22730396-22741751 GCA_001698575.1 Mola mola | reverse complement strand
CAAGTGAAACAAGCAATCCCTCATCATGCGTTTGTTGTAAAAGCAGTTTAAAATAAAAGGCACTTTGATAAAACATTAACAGCGCACCTGTGTTTTGTTGTGCTGAGAAGTGAAAATCTGTAGGTCTGCTCACGTTTGTTCTTACTCTGTTTGAACGGAACAGATATATAAGGTATTTTCTTTTGTGTCTAGATTGGACACAGCTCCAAGATAAAAGTCTTTCACTGTGTGAACTACAGAGCATTTTAGTAAATAACAAAGGACTTTAGTAACCCAGAATGATTTGTTAGGCGGCGGCTGTTTCGGAAGGTCCAAATAAGGTAAAGGAAGACACACGGGGCGTATCAACAAGCAGGTGTGATCATGAACTCAAATGAACTTAACTAAGAGAACACTACTATATTGTGTAGCAAGAGATGCAAAACAGGAGACAGAGACTGTCCTTCGAAAACCGGAAGAGTGGGTTGTGGTGGGTTGTGGTGTCCTTCTATTATGTTCTAGGTGGGAGTCAGATCTAACGGACAGGAGATATCAACAGACTGCTTCCCACCCTGTCTACACCCTCCTCGGCGGAGCCAATGAAAAGACGGCCGTACCTGCTAACTCACGCCCATTGCACATTTCCTGTTTGTATAGAAATACTGGATCAGGGATAGAACAGCCAGTCAGACTTCGTGAACTGATACACTTTGTTGTTGTCAGGGAAACGTAGTTTGATCCAGAGCTCTGTAACGTCTTCTTTTTGCTCTTGCTGAATAAATAACTTCGAACAAGAGAAGTTGTCGGTCCCCTCCATTAACGAGCACGCGGAGAAAGTAATTTACATATTCTTTGTGAGTATGGGATCAGAGGCTTTCTCCAACAGATTCTTGAGTAATGATAAGCCCAACGTCGACCAAGCATGCTTTAAAAATGCTAAAGATGTGTGAATACTCACTCTCTACCACAGTCTTGCGGTCAGATCCATCGTCACTGATCTGCTGGATGTTGCCGAAATGGATGTCACTGAAGAAGATGCGGTTAGAGCCCTTTCCTCCACCTCCTCTGTAATCAAAAGTGAGTGCGATGACGTTCTTCATGTGCTCGGGGTCCTCGAATGGTTTAACGGGTGCATTCAGGTTGTTTTCATCTGACAGGTGGACACTCTTTAATATGGTGCGCTCTGAATATAGAAGGTAGCCGTCATAGTCCCGGCAGCTGCATCCGTCTTCAGCCAGCATGCCATGGGCACAGGCACATGTACGCTGTCCATTGCCACGGAAGAGACAAAGCTGCTGGCACCCGCCATTGTTGGCTTTGCACACGTTTGTTCCTGTGCACAGACATGAAGTCAATTATATAATTATTATCAATCAATTTCTTAAAAGTCAAATTTCAGCAGTACAATGAAACCAATTAACAAGAAAGAAAATTGTGAGACATTTAAGGAACCATTAACTTAACAGAAATAGAAATTTCAGTTTACAGATTTAAAATAGAAGCGCTCAGAAAGTGCAAAAATTATTAATCCTGCATCCTACCCCCCATTTTTTCTGTATTGTCACCCAAACTTAATAGTTTGGGTGAACATACACCAGTTCTTCCTAGGTTTATTCTCGCTCAGTTTCATTTAGTCCATATAGTAGTTTTTGCATAATCCTGCCAAATGAAAGACCAGATAAACCAATGTAAGCAAAAATATAACCACCTTGGTAGAGGAAATTAAAACTGTATTACTTATATTAAAGCATCTTACAGTTTAGATATGCATGTATGCGAATAGCTACATGAAAGGAGGTGGAGTCTCTGCCTTGTTGTTATTATACACAATATGGCTCTTGCAGTACATTGTGATATTTACAGTTCCTGTATCTGCCCCTTTATTCAGATTTACACCAAAACTGGATGGGTTTTTCCTTCGCTCATTCCCATCCTCCCATCAAGTTTCTTTGAAATACATCAAGTGGTTTTTGCATAATACTGCTAACAAACAGACACTTGTGACAAAAAACATAACCTACCCTGCTGTCTGGCCCTGTTGAAAACCTTAATGTCTTTGAGCTGCACGCCAATACCAGTCCTCAGAGACACAGAGTCAGTTGCGTTGTCCTTGCTGCCTCTCTTTATGGAGCCATTAGCATGTGTCCTGTTTCAAACAGATAGCCAAAAACAATTAAAAATATTCTGAAGCCGAGAAAGACATTATGGATCACTGACAAATCATCCCAAAGTGAAGACAAGTAAAGACGGATGGGCGCTGTGTATCTGACCTGTCGCTCCAGTAGATGTAGCTCTCAAACACAGACACAGAGAACATGTCCATGTTGTTGTTGGCCAGCACCATTTCCCTGTTCTCTCCAGTCTCTAGGTTGATGCGCTCAATCTTGTCCGTCCTGGCATCGCACCAGTACAGCAGATTCTCCTTCAGGCACACACACACAGGAATGGTTGAGATAATGCTGCCTGCACTGTAACATGGGGAATAAAATGTGAGAATGCTCCTTTATACTGCACCTCATAGTCAATGGAGATCCCATTGGGCCAGCTAATGCTGGCATTGACCAAAACAGCCCTCTGAGACCCATCCAGACGAGACTGCTCAATACGAGGGTACTGGCCCCACTCGGTCCAGAACAGGTAGCTATAAACACACAGGACAAGGCACAGAGATAACCTCCTCAGTAATCACTAATGTGAGAGATCACAGACACAGTAGCTGAAGGTAGCATTTGGAGCTGAACGCAGTGTTGTGTTGTCTCACCCTTTCTCTGGATGGACGGTGATGGCACGAGGCTTGTCCAGGCCCTGGGAGATCACCACATAGCGGAAAGAGCCGTTCAGTCGAGCCACCTCGATCACATCGAAGCCTTGATCCGTCCAGTAGATGTTTCCTGTAGACGAATGTGACATAAATTGTCGTCTTTTTCACTGTATGTGTCTTTTGTTTTTGCCCTTTTTTCAATTCTCTATAATTTCTAATCTAAAAGTAACGCAACCACACCATTATAAAATAGAATGCAGGACTATTTCGGTCAGGGGTTATATATAACTTCTGAAAGTAGAAAAATGACTGCCTGGCAGTTAGATGCCACCACAAGGCATGGGTCAAGAAGAAGGGTTGGGGTGGTTTTTGTGGTAATATGATTGATAGAGGTTTTATTTTTTTTCAAAGGGTTAAGTGCATGTTTTGTAATAAATTCTGGATTACAGAACTAGTTAAGTGTATCGGGGTCAAACTGTTGTATAAAATAAATACAGGTAAATAAGGATATTTGAAGTAGTGACAAATGTCAGTGAAATGGTCAAATAAAAATAGTGAAGAGTGCTGTATGATTCTTGGATAACTACATTTAGTTGGGCAAACCAAGTTAAGAAGAAGGATTGATGCTATTACTAGGTGAACATGAATGCTGGCAAAACCAATTAGATTGGTGCGGATTTTTATAGGAACAGCAGGTCTTCTTGTTTTGATGGTATTTTGGAAGAGGATAAGAGTAAAGAGTACAGAGTTTGGCTGAACTTATAACACAAGAGCCTGTTTGGGAAGGTAGAGACCAGGCTGCTGTCTCTAATAACCCTTTCACAGGGGCCAAAATCCCAACGTACTGCATCCTCGTAATGTGTAAGGTCAAAGTGACATTTTTCAACCAATTCACCTTCGAGTTGCTTGTAAATTATAGGTTGGTACCAAATTTGACACAAATCCCTCAGTGCATTCTTGAGATACAGTGCTCACAAGATTTCAGGACACCATGCTGTTGACCTTTGACCTCGCTTTGATCAGAGTTTTTTTTCGAGTTCACAAATGTGGACCACATGAGGCTGCAGTGACTTTGGATCTATGACCTAAAAAATCTAATCAGCTCATCCATGAGTCAGAGTGGAGATTTGTGAAAAGTTTGAAGAAGATCCCTCAAAGCGTTTTTGAGATATTGCGTTCACAAGAATGGCAACCTGAAAACATACTGTCGTTTATATAATGACATTGACGTTGTTCCTACAGTGTGATAAATGTTTGTAATGTTAGATTTACTGACAGAGAAAACACAGCGTATCGGTGTGTATGTTTGATACTGTCTGGTCATACACTATGAGCTGTCTTTCACCTGCTATCCAGTCAACACCAATGCCCTCCACTCTGCCGATGCCATTAGTGACCACGTCCTCTCTCCACGTCTGGTCTCTCTTGGCCCTGCTAATGGTGCTCAGGCCCATGTCCACCCAATAGATGGTGTCATTATCTGTGAAAATCAGCAACAAATGTTGTTTAAAACAAATTCCCCCCCATATCCTTTTACAGCAACATATACAAAGGAAGATTACGTTAATTCAGCTACACCAGAGAGACAAAACACCAAGATGCTGGCGTAATTTTTCCTTATTAGCATTTGAGAAACACTTGCTTTTTAAAGTCTTACCAGCATGGAAATCTATGCCCACAGCTAGGGATGTGCCTGACACTGGTACCAGTGCATCAGACTTGTCTGACGGGTCCAAAGGAATACCACGTATGCCTTCATGCACAGAGTACAGCAGGAAAGAGCCAACACCTACAGCAAAGAAAATTCACCATTTTCAGCTCAAAGTTACACATCCGTCATATTCCCCCTTTCCTGAATCCAAACCTGGCTAAATCTTGAGTGCAATATGTGTTTGAGCATGTCGTACCCTCACAAGACTGCTGCCCGGTGCGCAGGCTGTATCCTGCAGTGCACATGCAGGCTCTGGTCGTTGGGGAGGTGGGGAGGCACAGCTGGGAACAGTCTCCATTGTTATTACTGCAGAGATTTGTGCCTGGGAACACAAAAGTACGAGAGTACATACACAAAACAAAGTCAAAAGAGGAGTTACAGAGACATGAACAGATGTGCTCTGGATAAACAGGCTACATGCTGCAATCAAAACAGACCTTTCGATTAGACAAGGACAAGTCTATTTTTATAAAATTATTTTTTATTCTCTGCTAAGGGATTTCACCAGAACAGGGGTTGTACAGGCTCAGAAAAAGTGAGCATGTGGCAGCCAGCCTCTTCACCTTTCTGCATGGTTTCATTGTAGATTTTCAGGTGCATTATAGGGGACGTGCTGTTCCTCAGAACCTTCCAGCTGCCACCATCCTTCTTGTCACAGGTTCCGATCTGGTCAGTTCCTTGGTCAGCCCACCACAACTTGTCCCCTGTAAAGACACACCACAGGACACTCAACACTCTCTGTGAACTGAGCTCCCTCTACATACATCTACACACGATGCTAGCTAAATAAACATTTTCTAGACACCTACCCATGATGGCCAGAGCAGTAGCCTTGGTCAGCTTTCCTTTTACCCCCTCAAGCACTTCCAGTCCAGAGCCGTCCAGTTTACAGCGGCTGATGGTGCTGTTTCCTGAGCTGATCCAGTAGAGCTGCTCAGTGTCAAAGTCAATGGAGAGACCTGGAAAACACATTATGACAGACCTCAAGAAGGAAGAAGGATTAACAGAAGGACTGGTAACCCTCTTCCTTGCACAAAGGTACCTCTTTTATTTTCTATTTTTTCTCATTTCTCGTCTTTCAAGTTGAACGTTAATAAAGGTTTGTATTGTTTTATTTGAAGAATAATATGGATAAGACGATGAAGAAAATAGCCAATATTCACTTTGAGAGAGTAGGAATACAGGCAGTATCGGAGTCTTTAGAAAGAAAAAAAAAAAAAAAAAAAAAAAAAAAAAAAAAAAAAAAAAATGTAACCCCCCCCCCTGCCACTAGGGTGTGCTGCCTCAGACACATCACTCACCGACTGGGCCTTTCTGGTTGGTGAAGAGCACGGTGCGATTGCTGCCGTCCGTGTTGGCCATGTTAATGGTGTCCCCGTCAGTCCAGTAGAGTTTCCTGAAGGAGGCAGACAAAGACAATCAGCAAAACTGCAGAAAGCCACAAAGGAACTATCTTATCACTTTTTCATCACGTCACAATTTTGCCTTGTTGAGCAATTTTAGTCAATAGCAGCCTTAATATTACTCCCAACACATAACACATGTCTTTGAATACAGCAAGGAGGAACTCTTTTATTGACTGAAAGGCATAATAAACTCAGATGGAGAACTTCCCCCTCACCTCTCCTCTCTAGTTTAAATCTCAAATAAATCTACAGCACACATACCAGTCATTTCTTAAAGGTATATGCACACACTGAACTGACTGGATTTGCAACTTTTCAAATAATGAATGAACAAAACCAAAAGAATTAATAAACTGCAGATAGCTCTAGAAGTACAATCTTTCATTGCTCTGGGACTATTTTTATGTCTTATTTTTGCTGCTTGAGTGTTGGCTGTCTGCCTTTAGATTTGTTTACATGATTTGTGTGCTGGTCTTAAGGAAGCAGGTCAGAGCTCATGAATGAAATGTTTCCTCTCTTGGAACTTAACTTCCTGGTCACATAAATTAGTAACAACAGTATTACATTTTACTAAAAACTTACCTAATTCAATTAATTTCTTAAATCTGTGAATGGGCTGCTCGATGAACCATAGCAACACTTATGTGAATTTAACATTCATATTCTTTAATGAAATGTTTCCGTTATGGAGAACTTCCCCCTCACCTCTCCTCTCTAGTTTAAATCTCAAATAAATCTACAGCACACATACCAGTCATTTCTTAAAGGTATATGCACACACTGAACTGACTGGATTTGCAACTTTTCAAATAATGAATGAACAAAACCAAAAGAATTAATAAACTGCAGATAGCTCTAGAAGTACAATCTTTCATTGCTCTGGGACTATTTTTATGTCTTATTTTTGCTGCTTGAGTGTTGGCTGTCTGCCTTTAGATTTGTTTACATGATTTGTGTGCTGGTCTTAAGGAAGCAGGTCAGAGCTCATGAATGAAATGTTTCCTCTCTTGGAACTTAACTTCCTGGTCACATAAATTAGTAACAACAGTATTACATTTTACTAAAAACTTACCTAATTCAATTAATTTCTTAAATCTGTGAATGGGCTGCTCGATGAACCATAGCAACACTTATGTGAATTTAACATTCATATTCTTTAATGAAATGTTTCCGTTTTTTTTTTTTTAATTTGAAGATTAACCAATGAACAAAAATTACCTGACTTAATCACCTGGTCTTTTGAAGTTTATTTCTCCTAAAACTGGGCAGGGTCCTTGCTGAGTAGGCTTTCTAAGGGCAATGTGGCTGTGTCTGTGTTTAGACTGCCCGTAGTCTATGTTTAAAGGGTATCTATCCTCTGTCCCATCGACCCATTTCCTGCTAAATCCCACCACATACACCACACCCTTCATTTGTTTGTTAACATGCCTTTAAATAAAGTTTCTGGTGCATTTATACGCCCACATTCTTGTGCTTTTTTCCACACACACACACACACACACACACAAACACACGCTGGTTTCGAACTTGTCCCTCCCTGGATCTCTTTGCCTCCATCCACTCTTTGACATGTTATGGGCAGTGTGTTTGTGTCAGATCAGAGGAGAGGGCCACAGCATATGGATCCAACATCTGCTTCTCATTTTCCCCCATACCGACAATTGGAAAAATTCCTCCACTTAAGCAGGGTAAGAGGAATTACACAAAAAGAGTTCACAGAGGACGTACACAACGAGGCAGTGGTATTTCTTAAGAAAATCCTTCTTTATCCACCTCAAGCACACATATTCCTGCAGGACAAAAGTAAATCTCTAAAGACAGATGGTCTGTGTCTGCTCTGCTGCTACGAGAACACGTTCTGTTTGGGGGAACTAGTGCGGGTTTCAGAGGGAAGGTGGGAGGGAAAAGTAGACGTTTGCTGAAACGAGGCAAGATGGGACAGGATGTAAGATAAACACTGGAGCAGAAAAAGCGAATGAGACACTCACTGTAAATAATTCATAGATAGTCTATCTGAGCGCAGAAGATATCTTTCAAAGTAGAAATGGAACAAGATGGAGGAAGAGAGTGACAGATGGAGACGGGTGACGAGAGGGGAGAAAATTTCAGAGTGAAGAAATAGCCAGAGGTCAGCAACCACTCACACTGCCGACAGCCGGACACTGTCTGAGCGTGTGTGACTGTGTGTGTGCACGTCTGTATGTATGTATGTGTGGTGAGGTTAAAGGTGAAACCATCACAGTTTCTGAGAGCAATTTCTAAAAAGCATTAGTTTTTGTAAGTGTGACAGCTTGCTTGCATGTTCTCTGTGTGTGGGCTACGAACCCTAGCATGGGATGCAGCACCAGACAGTGCGGTTTGTCCAGGCCCTGGATGACGGCATTTTTGAAGGAGCCATCAAGTCTGGCTACGCTAATTTGTTTCTTATTGGCATCATAACTCGTCCAGAACAGGTTTCTGGACACCCAGTCCACTGCCAGGCCATGAGCATTAGGAAGATCTGAGGAGAGATAAATAACAGTGGCACATTAATAAACAGGGAAGAACTGTAACAGAAGACAATAAAAGTGATCCTTTGCTCAGTCCCTCCTCCTTAATTATTGTTGTTATGGAAAATTTACCAGTTATTTTTGAAACTGTATTTGATTCGACAAACTACCAGTAGAAAAGGCAGGTTTCTCCTTTATAGCGTACAGCCGATATGAGCTGATGACTAATTGATTATGGCTAGGCTAACTCAGTGAGTTGCTTGTCAAGTCAATCTTTAGCGTTTCCAAGAGACTGATCTGAAATTGATAACAGTGTTAAAGGGACTTAAATAAGCACTTGACAGTTACACAGCATGATTTAATGCTGAAAGACGCAGACTAGTTGGATGCCCTGAGCAAAAGACAGTGGCTTCCGAACTCCGATGCCCTCTGCTTGGGCTTCACGAGGCCCTTTTCAGAAGTGCCAAGTTACATTTGCTAAGGTATGATTGGATATTTGATACTTAAAGGAGGAGTTTTAGCAAATAGTCAATTACACATTAGTCTTACCAAAATTTACACAAAGAATGTAAAAAAAGAAAAATGTGAGAAAAACTTTGCAGAAACACATTTAAATTTTTTTCAGCCCTGTTTCAAATAAATTTAGAAATTTAACACTGTTTCTGTTAAATGTCAACAAATGAAACTTTGCTGCTCTCTGTTGTGATGAAGGTTGGATATGCCGAAAGCTTAGCATTTAGTAAAACACAGAATTGAGTGTGGGGGAATCTCTGCTTTCAGTTTGGATTCATTCCAGCAACCCAGCAACGTCCCTGCTGTGGGAGTTTATTTCTAAATTAAAAATGAACATTTTATTCTAAAAAAGTGAAAATCTTCAGATCTATAACACTTGGTTGTGTTGTGCTTTGTGAAACTCTAAAACCTTTGGTTCAGTTTGTAACATTGGGAACATACTCTGCAGAGACCTCACCAAAAAGCACAATGAACAGAGTCTTGTAGGGGCAATAAACCTACATGTACAAGTATGATTTTAAGTGAAACGTGTTTTAAACAATCTGCCCATGGAAATAACGTGTTTACGTATGTACAAACTGAAAACAATGAACCATACATATAAGTACAGAGATTATTCTGTTGTGTTGCCTCCTTCGTACCAGCAGAAACAACAGTCTCAACTCCAGTGCCATTGATGAAAGCCCTCTTGATGGTCTGGGTGCGGACGTCAGACCATTAGTCCACCACAGTCACGTTGTCGATGTCGGGCACAGTGAAGGAGATGATGTAGTTGTAGTAGGGGTTGTCGATGTCCACTCCCCTGATCTCGATCTGGCGAGCGTAGAGCAGGAACTGACGGGACTCTGCAGGGTGGGGAAGACGGCGACAAACATCCTTCACTAATGCATCAAGACTTCAGCACTGAGTGGCAGTAATCAGGAGTTAAATGCGGTTAAAGTCAAAACTAACAGCACATACTGATGTTGTAGGGATAAGTAGTTACAGCATGGATGGGTCCTTCTCCGTATTATTTCTGCCACTTGAACCCAGTTAATCCAATTTCATTTTTGACTCTAATAATTGTGTGTGACTACCTTACTCACCACTGTGACAGAGAGAGAGTGAAATGAATCGGCGCAGATTTGTTACAATTTCATCAGCTTCAACGGTCCTATCAAGGCTAAAATGTGTGCAGCTTAAATTAAAGGCGAGAATATGGTGAAAGGGACAGTGGTTTGGGGGGGGGGTAGTAATGACAGTGTTGGATGTGTTGGCCAGGCCAGAGAGAGTGGTGGAGGAGGGAGGGCTGTGGCTGATCCCTGCATCAGACAGAATGGGGCTCTCCATTCCATTAGCCCTGAATATAACAGACGGGCTCCCCTGAATACTAAACTCACACAGTGAATAAACAGGGCTGCTCTCACTTTTCACGGGCAGCCGCTTCAATATTTACCCACGCTGTCGCAGCAATCGCCTCTCAAAGCAAAAAAGTCTCTCTAACACACACAATGATACAATGAATTATTCTGCAAGGACAGGGATTAGACTGTAGCTTTGAACAAGTCCAATGCCAAGACAAGCAGCTGATGTGAAGCCAAAATCAAAGATTGCCTTTACATACATGCATTCATGCTTACCGTAACAAGTGCGTTTGTCCGGGCCCAGCTTCATCAGGTGAGGGCACGAACACGAAAATGTTTGATTGTAGTTGATGAGACACAGATGAGAGCAGGGATCCTTGCCATCTTTGGCTGCACATGGGTTAGGAGCTAGGGAGAGGTGAATACGGTAGGAAAAACTCAGGTCAGATGTAATCTCATAATATTGTGCATTGCCTATATTTTAACGATCAGAGTCTGTAAATGAACAGACTATAAGCTTGTGTAGCTATGTGTGTCTCACCCTGAGGCTGTCTGGAGGGATGGTAGACCTGAAGGTCAAAAGGCTGGGTGTTTGTTCTCTGCACCACAGTGACATTGCTTCCTGTCCACTTGTTTGCCTTGGCCAGAGTGTTGGTCCTCCAGTCCGTCCAGTAAACCTCACCACCGTACATAGTGACAGCGAAGGGATGTGACAGATACTCGTGTCCCCTCAGAACCTCGATCAGCCCCGAGCCATCGTACTTGGCTGAATAAATGGCGTCAGACCTGTGTATATGTGTATTTTGTAAGTGGTTAGCAGCTAGTAAAGAAGACTATGCATGAGATAAAGGTGTTTGCGTGAGTCTGTTCATGGCTGTGCTCTTTCTCCTGACCTGGCATCGATCCAGAGGATGCGGCGCTCCAGATAATCCACAGTCAGTCCATTTGGCCAGCCTCCATTGCCAATTTCCTTATGGATGGTTTTCCTGCCTTCTCCACTCATGGATGCAGCTTCAATCCTGGGCAGGCTGGCATCCCAGTCTGTCCAAAAGAGGATCCTGCAGCGACATCGACACGCAGCTCTTAAAATATCAAGGTATCAGCCCCACAATCAACAAAACATTAACCCTTTGATCGCCATTGTAATTTGGGC
>KV751324.1:22714115-22727497 GCA_001698575.1 Mola mola | reverse complement strand
GGATGTTGACTATTTGCTTGCAGTTAAAGCGTGCCCTGCACTGAAACAAAGCCCGGGTGCTGCTGTCTCTTACCACAGAGCTTCTCGTCGGAGCCATCTGGGCAGTCATCAGTGCCATCGCAAAGTTTCTCTGCAGGCAGGCAGATAGTGGACTCATTGGCACACACATGGTGAGAGAGCTTACACACCAGTGCTTCACAGTTGTCCTCATCAGAGTTGTCCTCGCAGTCACTGTCACCATCGCACACCCAGGCTTTGCTGATGCAGCGGGCTGTGGACAGAAAGCTTGGTTACTTTAAACTGACTCTACCTAACGTACCTAACTTGCTTCTTAATCCGGGGCCTCCTCACCAGAGTCCCTGCAGCCAAACTTGACAGCTGGGTCACACGTGTGCGTCACGCCCTCACAGCTCTTCTCGTCGCTCAGGTCCATGCAGTCCGTGTCCCCGTCACAGCGCCAGCGCAGGGGAATGCACAGGCCATCCATTCGACACTGAAACTCATCAGTGTGACAACCTCCAGGGGGACGCGTGGCTGAGGAGGGACAGACCAAGAACTTAAATGACATTATCTTCTAACATTGCCTGTGTTAACTGAATCAGGACACACAGCCTTCAGCCTAGACAATGTGCAACACCAAAAGACCATGAGAACAATTAATAAGCTATGTGCCTGCAAACTGGACGGCAACAAGCCATAGCAAAAGGAGCATGTACACATTTTTAGAGTCAGAGATTAGCCGCCAGGGAAACATTTTTGTTGTTGTTCCATAGCTGCTCTCAATAGAAGCGTAACTAATTCCTAAGTTTATCTACATAATGGATTTTTTAAATTTATAACAGACCTGTCGTTATTATTCGCTAAACTGCTATCAAGAGTTATGAGCTGTCACCAACGTTGCCCATTAGACTGTTTCAGGGGTGAGTAACAGGGACTGACTAACACGGAAGCTATGATTTTAGTGCCTCATCCACGTCAAGGAATAAATGACAAAACAGTGAATAGATGCAACCATCCGCCCATGATAACAACAACCAGCTGTCACAGCTGTGTTCCATAAATACTCTTGTGTGCTTTTACTGTGTAAAAATAAAGAGAGGAGCTATATTGTTTTGAACATCGGCATGAACATTTCTTTTCGACTCCTTAGTGATAGTTGTTTCTGGGGAGTTAGGGCCACTTGGCCCATATTATATAATTAATATGTAAGATATAATGGAATTATTAGTCAGTGTCTCAGCAGCGGCCATCAACTGCAGCAGCTCATGTTTTCACGTGGCATCTAAGTTTTCCTTCTCCTTGCTATTCTTGACTGTTTCTATTCAGATTCTGCATTTCAAAAAAAGCTTCACACTGTAGCATGTTTTATCGATTTTTACAGACATTCACGTTTCTTTCTGGTCTTTAATGTTGTCCTGTATGTGTGCTGTATGAACAACGATGGAAAGTCAATACTTGACAAAGCCAGCCCTGTTGAGCCAGACCTCCTGAAGAGCAAGCACTGAATTCTGCAGAGAGGCTTCATAGTATTAAGAAATACTCTATTATAATAGCATGTCTCATGCAACAATGATGAACAATGAGAATATGTGAAAGTGATCAGTGTGGTGGAGAGTGGAATGCATAGCTGGGCTGCAAGCTTCTTTTTCTGTGATTTTTTTCCCCTTATTCCTTGCATACCCATCCGATGGCTAGGTAGTGACACTGACCTTGGTTGGTGCAGTTTGCATGGGTCTCGTCGCTGTAGTCGCCACAGTCGTTATCCCCATCACAGGTCCAGTAGTCTGGGATGCAGCGCCCACTGTTGCACTTAAACTGAGCGCTTGAGCACGAGTGACTACAGCCTGCCTCATCGCTGTTGTCGCCGCAGTCGTTATCTGAAAAACAAACACAGTCAAACAACACCCACTCTCTACCATTATGAGGCGCCTCGTGACTCAAACATGAAATATAAACATGCAAAAACTAGGCTTTTCTTTATTTTCATAATTAACATAGTAGCAGTGGAAACCATGGTCCACAAATTCAACACAATATGAGAGAAGAGAGAGTAAGTGGTGACAGAAGCTACATAGATCAGACCATGCACCATGAGGGAATGTACCGAGTGCTGATACATTGAGCTCGACAGCAAAGCATCATAAGCACTTTTTTGCCATTGCTAAGACATAAAGGCAACAAAATATAGTTAATTTTATAGTAATCAGGGAAAAATGTATATATTCTCTGGTTAAATTACTCATTTTAACCTGGCATTCAAAATAACATATCAAATTTAACTGAGCCTTATTTGATTAATAGTTAACATAAATATACTATTAGCTGTCCAAGTAGCCAGGTGACTGGATTATGCATTTAAAATTAGATTTAAAAAGTGCAGCAGTGTTGGCCTAAGCTTGTGGCCAATGTTCTATGAGCAGTAAAGCAGCCCTGACTGTTTCTCAGCCAGTTTAGCCTGGCCTTGACCTGAGCTAGCGTCATGGCCGCTGTGGTGCATGTTGATCTATGCACTAACCGGTCAGGTTTGGACAATTCAACTCATCAGAGCCGTCAGCACAATCCTTTTCTGAAAGACAGAACCAATGGAAGACAGTAGAGTGGGCAAACCGCACAACACAGAACTAAAAAAAATAAAAAATAAATAACAACAACAACACAGAACAACAAATCCGACGACACAGAACAAAAAAGGGCTGGAGAGAAAAGGGTGAAAACACACAAACACATGAGTTGACAAAAGGCAGAGTGTGTGCCAATGTAAGGAAGGTGGTCAAACATGCACAGCACACTGATACATGAAAGAGAGACGTAGAACAGGCACAGAGGGAGAGGAGGGTGAGAAGAGACACTCACCATTATCGCAGCGCCAGTTTATGTTGATGCAGCGTCCGTTGTTGCAGGTGAACTGGGTGAGGGGGAAACAAGTGGGGTAGGCTGTGGAAAGAACTACAGTTATGACCGGTCGGTGCATTTACCCCCTAAAACTATACAGGTATATACGTCAAAACACTTGTATTGTGAAAATAATGGACCAACCACAGGAGGCGGGTTCATCGGACCGATCGCCACAGTCATCATCAAGGTCACATGTCCAGGAAATGGGGATGCAGCGTCCACTCGCACATGAGTACTGATTGGGTGGGCAGGTACGAGCTGCAAGGAAAACACGCTATGGAGCTCACATCACGTGGATAAAAACAACTTTCAGTCAGATTTGGTTGTTTGTGTACCTGAGCAGGTGGTGTTGGATTCGTCTTCGTCGTTGCCACAGTCGTTGTCGCCGTCGCACAGCCAGCGCAGCGGGATGCAGCGGTTGTTCTTGCACTTAAATCTGTCCGTGGGGCAAGTATGCTGGTCTGAAGAGAAGCGAGGGCAAATTAAAGGGGGGGGGAAGAGACAAAGGGCAATGAGAGGGACGTACGAGGCATGAAGAACTGAGGTGCAGATGAGCGAAAGAGAAAGCAGATATTTTGTTTATTTTTTGACCTTATTTCGGTATTTTGTTTTTGGCCGGGGTTTTATTTTGTCTGGGACGGGAACATGTCTGCACTGTGACCACAGACAGACCCGGCCAGCGGGCAGAGAGTTTTTCCACATCTAGAGACACTGCTACACTCGCTCTGACACATACACACACACACACGCTCACTCACACGTATCACGTACTGACATATTTACAAAATTGGTAGGTACAAACACATACCCACTAGATCCAGAGCTGGCTCTCTTATTTCAGTCGGGCATCACCAGACAGTCAAATTCAGACTGCTGGAGGTCATCTGACAGCGTGTGTGTGTGCACGTGCGCGTGTGTGAATGTGTCTGTAGTAACTCACGGCACAGTTCAGAAGCCTCGTCGCTGTTGTCCAGACAGTCATTGTCCCCGTCGCACTTCCAGCGGTCCTGGATGCAGCGGTTGTTCTTGCAGGCAAACTCCCCAGACTGGCACTGAGGAGGGGGCACGTAAGACGGGTTGGCTGTGGAAAGAGAAGCACAGGAAATGAGGAATAAAAGGAATGTGAAAATGAAGCAAAATACAGTTTTGAATTACCAAATTTTGCAGGAGAGGGAAAACAGATTTGATTTGTGGAAAAGGCAAACCTAAAATAAAACCTTGTATGTTGTCAGAGGCCCCCTTCAACCTCAGGCACTCACTTGCATGTGCAGTACAAACGCACATGTTTGACCTCACCTTTGCAGCTGGTGTTGTCAGCAGGGTCTAGTATTTGGTCTTCGGCACAGGCGCACTGCCGTCCTCCTGGTATGGCCAGACACAGACTGCTGCACCCGCCATTGTACACACGACACGCATTGGAGCCTGCAGATGAACAAACAACAGTGTGTATTCATAAATGACAGTAAAATAATGGGGTTTTTTTTAGAAAAGAGTTGTCTTGTCCAGCTGTCTTAACTTGCTCCACATCCAATTTTTTTCTAACTTCCATGCCTTTCTCCTCTCTTCTCTATATTGATATATAGTATCTGGTATCTGGTATAGTATCCACCGCCCCCCCCCACCCAAACATACACAATCAAACTCACACACATCTACCTAAATAATACAATAATAATATCTAAGCCAAATACCACTTTTAACTTTTTCAGCCCATTGCATTTAAATTTCTTTTTTTTTTTTCAGTTTTGTTTTTTTCTCTCCGCAACCCTGTTGTTCTTGCTGCAGTGTGGTTTTTCTATTTGCTTGTTTAATTTACTCCTTGTCTGGTCTAGTCCCCATCTGTACGGAGCTATGTAACATATGTGCATTTGTACCGAATTATAAATAAAATAAAATCCTAATGAAATGAGCACGAAAAAAAAAAAAGAATCTCCATTAAGATTCTTTTTTACAGCACATGTGAATTTCTTGATTAACGTGAATGGATGGGTATATGAACAGTACGGTGTATTTGTCGTGTTTTCCAGCACCTTGCTGCTGCTGAGCGTCGTACATGCGGATCTCAAAGATGGGTGGTCTCTCGTTGCGCAGCAGAGTGACAGTGCCAGTGGTGGAGTCCAACTTGTAAATGCTGCCACTACGGTACTCATTCCAGAACAAGAAGTGTTTATAGTGGCACAGGCCAAAGGCGTGGTTCAGCTCCTGACCTTCGTACACCGTCTGGTGACGTGAGAAAAGCAACAAGTCAGCTCAGCTCAGAACATACCAATTACAATGGAGACAGAAAAAAGCAGATCATAAATCCACGTGTCCCTTCCAGTGATATTCAGAATGCGTGGGTAAATATTCAAATTCCATTAAATTTCTCATACGATACTATTACATCCCTTTTTGGATTACTAAATGGTAAAAATAACACCTTCAATCAAGGGGTGAGAAGTATGCAGTCTTTCATCGCATTAAAACCACCCGTTATCATTTCAATCACAGCCTTCAAGGCCCTGTCAGAATAAGTCCCCCACCTTTCTCATACGATACTATTACATCCCTTTTTGGATTACTAAAAACTAAATCTTTTCTGTGAACCATCCTGTCTTTATACTGCAGTAAAACAACCCTGACGATGTGACCGGGTGCTGACCTTGCGCTCAGAGCTGTTGAGGTAAACCATCTCAATGCGGTCGTAGTAGGCGTCCACCCAGTACAGGATGCCCTGTGGGATGTCCAGACTCAGACCGTTGGGCCACAGCACCGTTTTGCTGCTCAGGAACACGTTCCTGTTGGAGCCGTCCATCCAAGCCCGCTCGATTCTGCCTCGCTTGCTCTCCTTAGGGTCCTCCTCCCAGTCTGTCCAGTACATCCATCTGAGGAAGCAACAAAGGAACTGTCACAGGTACAACCACTGAAATGTGCCAGACAGGAACAGAAGAATACTTGTTGGTTTGATGATGTTTGGAGCCTGTAGCAGTAAGCTGTCTCCAACATTGTGCAAAACCAGACCCAATCCCCTGTGCTTCAATATGAGTGGCACTAGCGTTCATACATTTCTTTCGCTTCTTCTTTTTCGTAAAAATTTCTCCCTCCGTCTCCCCTTCTCGCTGAGCCTGATAGACCACAGGCACAAGTGGACAAGAGTGCCTTTCCTGTGGAAGGAGTGCGGTCAGACATCTCTCACAACCCGGAGGATTTTTGTACATCGGGCGTGTGTTTCTCAGGAGAGCAGGTCACATCAAGTAACGTCCACACATGCCAACATTAAGAGTCATTCGAAAGAGTGCACAGTACAAGAGGAATCTATCACAACGAGACAGGATTGTTATATCATTTAATATATGAAATGTTCCATCAATTCTAGTACATAAAGTGTGATTCTGCTTAATCGTGATAATTTGGACAACAGCATATGTAGTTCAAATCTGGAATTACCGCTTTGCCATTGCATGACTCCACAAACCATTTTACACCCATGTCTGTCAAGACTCATAATATATGTAGTGACTTATAGAAAGCTTGGTCACACGGTGCAACGACAGCTAAATATCAACAAAATCAAAGAGCTTGTGGTGGAGTACAAGGCTTTAAAAATGGATGCTGCTACAATTCTTAATTGTAAGACAAGGATTCTTCACACACGTTCAAGAAGGCAGCACGGAAGGTCTTTTCACTGGATTGAATAGAAATAAATTCTTCACTTATGACTAAAAATTGACAAAGGGGATAACAATGTTGACCTTTGACCTCTGACCACAAAAATCTAATCAGTTCATCCTTAGGTCCAAGTACGTTTGTGCCAAATTTGAAGAAGTTCCATCAAGTTGTTCCTGAGATATCAAGAATGTTCACAAGAATGGGATGGACAGACAACTCGAGAACACAGCTACCACAACATGGACAGATAAAAACGATAAAAAGCTCTTTGCAGGAAAGGCGCAGACAAGAGACGGCAACATAAAAGCCCCGGCAAGCAATCAGTGATAAAAACCAATAAATGGCTCAGACACAAGTGGTCACTGAATTTTTGCTGAGAGGCGAGTGACAGAGCAGATGAGTCACCAGCGAATGACTACACATCATTATCTCTCAAAAAACAACATGCATGCATCACGTTTCATTAAACTGCTGCCTCAACATCTACCCTGCCTGAGCTTTAGTTTTTGTTCCCACAAGTTTGTCTGACCATCCACATCGGAACAAAAACATCAAAAGCCCTCATGCATCAAGTTCTTTGTCCCTCTTACCCATTTAGAGGATCCACAATGATAGCACGAGGGTGAGTCATTTTCCCCTCAATGAGGGTTTTGCGGGTCTGTGACGCCTTTTCCAGCCGGGCCACGCTGATGGTTTTCTTGGGCCCATCATCCGTCCAGTACAAGTTATCAGCCATCCAGTCAACCGCGATTCCTTCGACTGTGTGGATTCCTGGGACAGACATACTGCCGGTGAGAAACCCATTGCTGCAGGACAACTTAATATATACACATACTGTAAGACACAGGGATGTAATGATCCATCGATCTAGACTGAGATATCGATTGGCTGACCAGAGATCTGATCAAATCGAATGAAAGTTAAATAATCAATCTATATCACTGCGTTTAATATATGCTTTTTTTTCTAAATCTGCTATTGCATGCTTATTTTACAATATCCAACCAGGTCATTCACGTCAAAGGGTAAACAGAAAATGGCAAGTTTAATATGAAAATAATGGATTGTTGTCCAAAGAATCAATCATATCGTATCGTGATGCAACTGGTGAATTACATTATACTTTTAGATTTGAACATGAATTTAATTCTGGATTACTGATGCAAACCAAATTCATGATACTTCAATCATGTCAACTTTTAAATGCTTTCAAAAGGTGTCTTCAATCTTATTAAAATCCTTTATTTCAATATGAAATAAATGTTAAATAGGAAAGATAAAATTTTGCACAAATTCTATTAAAGCTTATTGATAAAGGTGCACAAAAATCTATCAAATTCCGACTGCAAATTCTGGTGCAAAATCCATACATGGAAGACTAAAACATGTGTTGTGAAGCTGTAACGTCACTTTCACTAACTGTTGGTACAAAAAGAAGTTTCGCACAAAGGGTGACACACAATCACATCCTACCAGTCACTGCAAAAGCTCAAAATAATATTGACCCACATGATATTTTTTCCATCTTCTGTATCCTGTAGCACATTAGCTGGCAGTGCCTACCTTCCTTCACAATGGTATCCCTCTCTGTTCCATCAATCTTCTGTCGCCCGATGATGTAGCTGGTGGCATCGGCAAAGTAAATGAACTCGCTCTCTGCATGGAAGTCCAGCGCTCTGGGGTTCATCAGGTTCTCTATGGGGATCATGTACTCATCTGGCACCTTGGCATTCATGTCCATGCCCCTGATGACCCCTGGACGACCTTTGCCATAAACCAGGAAGAGTTCATGCTCTGGTTCTGCGGCAAAACAAGAAAGCAGACGTGAAACTTTATTTTAGAGCTGAATTGATCTTATCAGTATTCAGCGGAGGCTGATGGAGTATTAAAACACTCCTCCCAATGATCTGAGTCAGCCTCACGGTTTTGTAGCGAGGTCAGCGGAGGGTTAGCGAGCTGGTCAAAACTACAGTTGCTCAGCTCCTTTGTTCAAAATCTCTTTCCCAGTGTCGAGTGCAGGGGAGAACCACATCCCAGAGCTGACCTCGGCTGCCTTCAGCTTTAGGTCAACAGAGTCGAATCAGTGCCGCTCTTGAGTTAATATTTAAAGTTATGCTAGCAGGGCAAACACACATGAACAATCCCTATCACATGAGCCCAGGGACCCTCTCATTGACCCCTATACTTCTAATGTGCTAACTGAACTTTAAACTGGGTTCTGTTTGCCTCTGTAAATTATACAAATGCAGATATATTTTTATTAAACTCAACTGTCATTTTTTAGGTCAGTTTGGTCAACTTTGAATGACCCAGAGAACCAACAGCTGTATGTTTTAAAAATTAATGCATTTACTCATTGATTATACTAGGTTAATTTTAGAGCATGACCGATATATTGGTCAGCCGATAATATCGAACAAAATTAGAATATCATGGGAACATCAGTACTGTTGTCATTAATGTGCTGAAATAATTCATTTTGTTTTACGGTGCAGTATTGCCCCTGTGTATTGACAGTGTATTGCTTGCATTGTTTTTATTTGTGTAAGCTCCACATATCTTATACTTAAGTTCTGTAAATATGTAATATTTTTAGTTAGTTAGTTAATAATTGTTAAATTTCCAGTGAGGTTTGGTGTTTCAGTAGACTATTGTTATTTTTCACAATGAAGGATTTCTTTTAACTGTAAAAAAAAATTTGCCTCCATTATATATCTTTCTCAACAAGTTTCTGATAACTGCATTGGAAGGACCACTGTAAATCTGCTTGTAAAGATCTTTACTTATCCATCGATCAAAGATAAGTAAATATTGGACGATATATCGGCATTGGATTTTATTTTCTTTCTAATATGGGTATCAGTACCAGCCCCAAAACTATAATATTGATCAGGCTCTAGCTACATTTAATTAAAAGCTAATCCAACAATATAGCCATTAGCCATTTCTGGTAACCATCTGAACTTCTGACTATAGTGTCAGAAGTCCTTGCTTGCTTTTTAGCTAGTTTTAGACAATAGGTGTGCACGTAATTTTGATAAAATTGTCAATTTCACAATCTTTTTTGCATCGCCTTCCTGGCACCTGCTGAAGTACATCATATAGTATATTGATTGCAGTTTCCTGTTAGATCACTTGATTTAAAGCCACCAATATTCATTGTCCCATTACTACGCTGGTTCTGCTTACTTTTGCAGGACTTGCCATCGCTGCCCAGGCTGAACCCGGAGCGGCAGCGGCAGGTTCGGGTCTTATGGCCGTTGCCCAGCAGACAGATGTCAGAGCAGCCTCCAGCCTTCCCAAACTGGTCCACCTCACAGGCATGGCTGCGTACTGGAGAGCAGGGAAGAAGGTAACAAAACCAGCAGCATCAGTACAGCGTCCAAAATGTGTGCGTGTGCGTGTGCATGCGTGTGTGTGTTGACTACCTGGAGGCTGGCGTCTCTGGTGATATACGTGCAGCGCCCCACCCTTGTCCACCCTGGTCACCACCTGGTAGTCTGTGCTGTTGAAGCGGTTCACCCTGATCACACTGGTTTTCGGCTGCACGTTAGCGTTGTCCGAGTTGGTGGCATACAGGTAGTTCTCAAACACTGTCAGTCCATACAGGTGCTCGATCTAAAAGACAGAAGTAATGAGGGAAGGACTGAGGGAGAGAATAACAGTCAAAAGAAATTCTTTTGGAGGGAAAAAATGTATGTGGCGGTTTTTTCCACATTAAATATACATGTTATGAGTCTGGCTCAAAAGTCTACTTGCTGATCTTCATCCCCAAATCATGTTTCTCGAGAAATCTTTCTATTGCTGTTGGCTGCAGAAAGAGCTGTGCAGGCAAAAATGAATCAGCTTCGAGTTAAAATAATAATACACATGCCATATTGTTATGACTCAATATACGCAAAGAAGAGCAAGACCGACATGCAATATTTAGGGCCAATAATAATTCTGATATTAGGGAGTAAAAAAGTGACATTTCAGCCAATATACAAATTTTTTTTGCAATGATCCCTAAAATATGTTTTTTTAACAAGGGTATGAAACAGAGGCAAATTATTTTACTGAATAACAATGAACTTTTATCATCTTAAATGACAGCGGTGCACCAAAACAGTAACCTTCATTGGAAATGTAATAATTAGAAATGTCCCCAAGCATTTTTCTGACTTCCGCCTCTTAAAACCAAAGTTTTTTGATATGAGCCAAAGTTGATAACATATATGCTGATAACAATATATCTGATAGGACAATATCCGCCGATAATATTGTCCGGGCCCTATTGCAAAGTAAGCATTTTTACAGTTTACATTCTCACAGGCAATACCACAATTTCTCCTCTTCTCTCTTGCTCAGTGTGTCACATGTTTAGTTATTCCTCTGCCTCTTTTAGTGATAATGGTACGTGTATTAAGTGTAGTTTATTTGCTGCGTTGGAGGCGAGGCTACGATCCACACCTTGCAAACCAAACCAGAAGCTTCGCTAACTGACCAGCCTCCATTAGCCGGTGCGGGTCGACTGAAAGCAGTTCCTCCAAGCCCCCTAGTAGCTCCCGAGCAGCTGGGAAACCAGGGAAGTTGGGTGACTGTTCGAAGGAAGGAAGCATTTCCACAATACCTGTTGCGTACAAACCTCAGAGTCTTTTGTTGGCCTGAAACTGGCTGCAATTTACTACAATAACAACTTTCAGTTATCTATTATCTACATATATTCTTCAGTCATTTTTTTTTCCCATAGTTCACTTTATTTTATAAGTGGGTGTTAGCTGGTGATTGTGAAGAACTGTTTCCATGGTTACCTTAATTAAGCCGTGAGCTGTGTTGTAGAATTGTGGGTTAAGTGTTAAATCTACGTCTTGCTGTTACCCCCAAGTCTTTGAGACGAGCACTGATGGACAATTTTACAGCCAATTTTCTGCAGCAGTGGCACAAAGTGGCATTACATGATGAAGCCCCCCGGAGGTGGTCTCTGGCAGAAAAATACTATCTCCGCATCTAGCAAAATAAGTAAGAAAAGCAAGGCGTTTTTACATGTGAGCAGACATAAGCCAGTGACTCAGACTCCATTGAGGCTGTGTCTGCAGGAGCATAAACCAGCGGGCTCTGAGGAGCTCACTCGGCCATAGAGACACAGATAGAAATGTCACTATCGCAGGCTGAAATGAGGTGGCACAGTGATCAGTAACCTATTAATACCCGACCACAAGGAAACATATTAAGTCATCCCTGCTTATTGATCCAGCCGAGATAAACCAACCACTACTACTCATTACCTGTGCAAGGATATTCTTTGTGTGTGAATCAAGCCAGACCTTGTACGTTTTGGTTTGAAATTAAAAAAAAAACAAGATCAAATTTAACAGGACTCTCAGGCCTTAATAAAACACACACACATAATAAAACAGCTCAAAGTCATCACCAGCAACACTTGGTGCCTTGTCACAGCTCCACACACACACAGCACATGGCTGTGCCTTTAGGCTCAGTGTGTAAATTAAAGATATTACTTCTCCACACATCATAATAAAAGCCAGTGTAACGTGTTTAAGAGTCACTGTGGTGCAACATCAACAGTCTCAGTATTAGACGCGATTAATCAGCTGCTTTAATGAAAAGGCAAATGGCCACTTTGTTCCCTCTGCTGATGACTCGCTGGGTTGGAAAACATTACAGAAACACACGGGAGAAACAGACAGTGTAGATACTGTGTAGAGGGAAAATAATAAAAAATCATGAATAGCGCACACATGGAAGGTCAGTTTAGGAGAAATGGAACTGTACTCACCAGTAGTCCCTGGATGATAGTTTGGCGGTTCTTGCCCTCGTAGTCCACCACCTCGATGTAGTCCAGGTAGGCGTCGGCCCAGTACACGAGCCTGCTGACGAGGTCCAGCGTGATGCCGTGCGGGAACACAATCTTACTGTCCACAAGCTTGGTTCGGTTCTGGCCGTCCATGTCGCAGCGCTCCACCTTGGGGATCTGACCGTAGTCGGTGAAGAACACCTTCCTGCGGAGAAAAGAACGATCAGGCCTGATTGGGGATGGATGGATCGACTGGACTGGAAAATAATTTCATCTCGTGCCCAATCTGGCTTGGTTATATTTAACTGAGCATCCTTATTTCTGTCAGCTTTTCAGCAGGCAAAAAATAGTGGTGGGAGACATTCTTGAGGGCAGACGGCGAGCAGGAATAACCATCTTTCATAGAAGCGATGGTTCTGCTGTGTTAGAATTTCTGATCCTTCATTTTATTAGCAGTAATCTCAAGCAACATGTTTCCACTGTGAAACAGTTTTAGGAGCAAACAGAGAGAGTCACCGTTATTAGTTTTACACCGCTGCCAAAACAACAGTTGTGTAAACACGCTAAACAAGCTGGAAAGCAAAATCCACACAATTTCATTCCTCAGTTACCCTGCCGTTCACTGCCTTAACTAAATCCTGTCACGCTGGGATAGAAAAGGAAAATTGAGATGAAGAAAAGGAGAAACACTGAGTTTTTTCTGTTTGTTTTTTTTAGGTTGACTAGTGAACAGTCAGTGTGGGCTTTTTCGAAATATCCGTCGTCACTTTTCAAGAGGAACAACAGAGGAAGATTTTGCAGTCAGATTGCAGTTATGTTTCTTGTCTTCTCCATGAGTCTACCTGCCCTCACGACTGGAGAACCAGGTACAGCTGAGGATATCACACAGGGCGGAAAACAATGCATGCATCTAAAAGGAGAATGTGCGCACGTACACGCATGTTCTCATGCTCTGCACACAGCCACAGATAAACACACACTTTCAGGAATTCAGCGGAAAAATGTGTGGTCATAAACAAAGGAGAACAAAAACAGTCATAAA
>KV751324.1:22658847-22714080 GCA_001698575.1 Mola mola | reverse complement strand
GCATCTGCACTCAATTACGCCAATGCCCAAACCTCACTTTAGCCTTTTCCCCTCCTTTTCAACAAGTGGTTTTTAACTTGGGTAACAAAGACCGATGACAGGAGTCACTCCTCTCGTTCTCGTTTGACTGAGAGTTTGCATAAAATCTAGCACAGAAATGTGACTTGGCTTTATATATATATATACATTTTCATATATGCAATGTGTGTTCATTTCTATACAACACAGAAAGTAGGAGCTCAAACTGACCCCATGGTGGGGTCCAGGGAGATGCCTTTAGGGTTGTACAGCTCCTGATCCAGGAGGGTCACACATGTCTGCCCATCTTTGTCGCACACGAAGATCCTGTCATCCACGTCATCCACAAAGTAGAAGTTTCCGGTGAGCCAGTCGATGGCCATCTGCTCCACATCTGGACAGAGACAGGGGTGGAGGAATGAGGGTGGAGGTACAGGTACAGACAGAGTGTTTTCAGTACACGAATGGATCCATTTCGACTCAACTGAACCTGGGTGAGCGATGACACTGTGTAGCACTATGCCAACAGCTCTCTCTTACACTCACACATGCAGTTTTTCAGGTCTCTTTTTTCTTAACTGGCCAACAAGCTGTCAGCAAACTCCAATTAACAAGTGTCTACATTATGTGTCTGTTGTGTTTAAAGCCTCCCAGACAGGCACAGTATGAGACAGGCTGTTTGCTGCCTCGAGGAGGGTGGTCGCTGCAGCAAAGCCACGACGGTCGCGCGGATTTCTTCTGCATTTATTTTCCCAAGGTGCAGAGCCCAGGGATGCCCAGCGCCCCACCCCGATGAAGAAAATTGAACACTTGGCATCCAAAACATGTCACCAGCGCACACTTAATTTACATTTACATCCGCAAGAATGTCAACAGAGGCTCCGAGGCTAGAAAGACTTCAGGAAACTGCTCTGTCTGACGGGAGGGTCACAGAATGGAGAAGAAGAATAACGGGAGACTTTAATATACCTTCTCTCTGGTTCCCTCCTCTTCCTCCCTTTCCTCAGCCACACTGATGCAAAGGATCGGACAGAAATCTATTGTTAAAGCTGAAGGAGATGTGAGGACATTCAAGGTCCAGAAGCAGTGAGTGGTGGAAAGCAAGTGAATACATTTGCCCAAGTAAGACTGGAAACAGACAGCTCTTCCTCCCTGCAGTGTTACTCAGCTGTGTTATCATTGGCGATGTTCAGAGTCTGACCTCTCTCAAGCACTCAGCAAAATTCTACTAAGGGGCACTCCTACCTGACCCACGAGCCATGCAAACCATTTACCCTCCTCACAGTCACACTTGACACCTCCGTCCACTCAACACAGTGCTCCTCCGTTTATACAGCTCTCTCCATCCGTCAAAGAATAAGTGCACCTCAAGAAGAGAGTGATACGGTAAAAATATCATTAAACATAAACATTTATTAAATAATACTGTCTATAGAGGCTTCATATTAGCTTTGATCTACTCACGCCACACAATCTTGGTATGAACATCTGAAGTGTTGAATTGTTACAATTAGTCTTAATTACAATTCACAACAGGCACATTACATTTAATTAATGTTTAGAATTCAACAGGCTGTTTAATCAATAGTCAATCAATTGCGCTCCATCTTGCCAGAGGTAATTAAAATGGGATGGGTGGCTCGCTGCTGCTGGATCAATACTCAGATAGTCACAAGCTAATCATTACGTATCCACTCCATTAAAAAATGATCAACACTAAAGTTATTCCCAATATAATCCTAACATAGCAGATATCTCAAAATCTTTTACGAAAGCGCAAATGTGAAAGTTGTTTTAATTTAGGTTGAATTTATTTATATTACAATGATTTATTTATCAAAAAATCTTTTTTACTCGAACGCAAACAAAAAGGTATTTGCTTTTGTAATAAATGTATGTTGTAATTTCCCTTTATTATATGCTGTTTTCTAAAAAAAACAAACAAAAAAAACAGCACATGAGGTCTAAATAATTATGAGCATTGATATTGTTGCACATTCAAATTCTGAGAAAAAGTATCATGTCGAGTTGAAAGATTCTGTAATCATCAATCTTTTCTACCTTTGCCTGTGCAGAGCGCCATCATGACCACGTACTGTCTGGCTTGGTGCTCGGTCTTCTTTCAAGTCTGAGCAGCACCTTTGTCTGTCCGTGTTTATCAAACATAGAAGATACCAGTAGATGTATATCTTTCTAAATTTTGTCAGGCATTATGTCTGGCAAAAGATAACGAACAAGTGCGGCACAGACAGAACGAACAAAGCGAGATGGCCTGACTGGAGAGTGAAGCACTGGCAGTGCATCAACTTAGTGCTTATTTTACTGTTAATTACCAACATGAAATCAAGAGAGGAAAAAAGGGAAGAGGGTGGGGCTGTACGCGATGTGTGCAGTGAGGCAAAGATAACTGGATCTGTCTTGCTCAAATACATGTAGACTTATGGAGTCTGTCTTGACTCTGTCAAATTAAATAGAACAGGACCTTTTTACATTTTATTCATTAGTGTTCACCAGTGCTAACCTGCAATTTTACATCAGTATGGCTGCTGGGAAAAAGGTCTATACCAGCTGTTCCCAAATTCAAGACTGCCGGAGCCCACTGACGAATCAGAAAATCTTCTGGAGCCCACCCAACGTTTAAATCTCCACTCTGATCAAAATACCAGACTAAAATGAAATCTTTGCCTGAAAAAATTATTCTAAAAACAGGCTGATGGCAATATAGAGCATTAAGAATCGGTCCAAATGCACAAAAAAAAGTTTATTTGCATATCTATCAACAAAATCATGAGTCTGTCACACATGAATATTTGAGGAGTTAAAACCGAGCGCTCACTCTTATGAGTCCACAAATGTCCACAAAAATACATCCAAATTTATGCAACACTTGCAAGAAAATATGATTTATTTATTAGTGATGTAAGTTAAGGTCAGTTGGTGGTGCACCCACCAAAGGGAAACAAACTTTAAGACCAGACTGGCAAAATTAAATTTAAGATTAGATTAGATTAAATTAGATTAGAGAAGAAGACATGGAATTTAACCACCCTATTTTATCAACTTTGATCACTTTTTGATAAATATGATAACAAAGACATACAATATACACACAGAATACATATTTTCAAGTAATTTGAAACTCCAATAAAAAAAATTCAATACTAAAACTTTTTTTAGTATACTTATTGTAAATGAAGGTCCATCTGCAGTACCTTTACTTCCCCCCAGGGGGCTGCTGCCCGCACTTTGGGAATCACTGGAGTAAAAACTACTAATGATACAAGACAAAATCTTGAATTAATTAATTAAATTTCTCTATAATGAAAAGGAAATGGACCATATGGAAAAGGCATCAGACTGCCAGATCACAGGCTTCCCCCTTGATTATACTGAAACTTTGTTTCTCCCCCCTTCAGACACAACCAGGCTGTGAAACTGAGGTTTATCAGGAATCGAAATGCTGATTCGTCGCAGATTTATTGATTATCATCAATCTAGATTATATCTGATTCATAGTTAATATACAATGCAGGCTAATCTGCCGCTATTGGCACCACAATGGCTACACATTCACCATATTTGTGTGTTCTCCACTCGGCCACTCATTTTATACTCAGTCCACCACGTGCCTATTTTCTCCCATGCTTTTATTGTTATGTATTTGTTGATTTACATGTGGTAGTTTCTTAGTAGGTTTAGCTTCTATATTTTTAGACTTTTTATGTTTTTTCTTATATTCGTTTTTATTCAATTTCAATCCTCTTTATGTCCCGTACATACATCAGAATTAACACCTCAAGTAACATTTCCAAGACTTTCACCTGTAACCGAGTATTTTTAAATTATGGTTTTGCTAAAGCAATAAAACTCAGTGAGTTGTGGTTGGCCTACCTTTAAATAATGATCTTATTATAGGGAATAAAATATCTGCATATGAGTGAGCTACAGAGGGCATGAGTAAGAGAAAGTGTGGGAAGAAGGGCTTCAGATTTATATTTTCACAGCTGCCACAACCTCTGCTCTCCACAGAACTATCCACACACGCACACACATACATACACATGCACACAGTGAGACATAATACTAAAGTCATGCTGCAAGAGTCCTCAGTGGAGGTCTAAGATGGGTAGATTTCTTTATTCAGGAAAGAAAAGCTCAGGCAGAGAAAATGACAAAGCAGATTCTGCAGCGAAAGAGCACAATTAAAACGACTGTAATTCCAGAGGAGGCCTCTGTGTTTAGACAAAATGACAAATTCTGCAGAGCAAAGCGAGGGCAAAGGGAGAGGAACGCTTTCAAATAGTTTAGTAAAAGCGGAAAACAGATGAAAGAAAAATGCAGACTGGTGAAGGGAAAAGGAGGAAAAGGTAAGGAAAATGCCCGAGACGGGGAGAGAGAGAGGGATCTGATTTCCACGAAGGAAACTTGGGCATTGTGCAGCAGCATTTCTGAGGTTTATAGGAATCAGGGGCGGTATTCCCGAAGGTCTTCTTACATTTTTTAACACACAGTTGTCTGTTTAAATGCTTCCAGCTGCCCGACAGTTTACTGATTCAGAGATTAAGCAATGGATAAACAAAAGGGGGAAAACAGAGCCGATTGCGCAACATTCTAAAGTTTTACAGAGAAGCCTGAAGAAAAATGTCCAATGCTGCTCGACATTTTCAGCTCAGAGACTCTTCTATCTCCTCCCTTCCACGGCCCTCTCGCCTCCTCCATGCATCTTCCCGCTATCCCTCCCCTTTGTTCCCGAGAGGTGGAAAAAACAGGCTGGATTCATTAACCGCAGCTCTGTCTCTTTGAAACTATGCTATAAAAAACAAAACAAAACAGAGCATAATTGTAAAAACAGACCAGACTGCTTCCTTCACACCCCCCTCCACTCTCTCTAAACAAATTGTTTTCTCTGTGCTTTCTTGTTCATCCCTCTGCTCCCTGTTGGTCTAAGAAAAACAGCCCGAGTGGATGTCTACAGAATCTTTCCAAAGTGTTCTGCTATGTGGAGCACGTTGTGCTGTTGCTCAGTAACTTTGTGTTAAGGGGCATACAGCAGATTGAGATCTAGACCGTTTACCATCTCAGTACTTTAACGGAGGTCGTATGTGTTTGGTACATCTGAACTGCCACTTGTGATTGAGGCTTTAACACCAACCCCCACTTTTCCTCCTCAACCACCCACACTCCAAAAACACCAAAACACTCCCTGTAGCATCTGGCAAGGGCATCAGGCAAGAAAACGCAGGCAGGCGAAGAAAAACAAAACACTTTTGTCGCTTTTTGTTTTTTTTGTTTTTTGTTTTTTTAATAAATGTAAGACAGAAGAGAAAAGAAAGGGAGACTGAAATATAGAATATGATACTTAATTCAGTGTGAGCCCAAAGGGAGGAAAGAGTTAAAGCTCAAAGTGTTGAATGGAGAGAGATTTAAAAATGTGCTGACGGGCTTGCCTTTTAACAGCACATGACCTCTTAAGGAGATTTCAGGCCGGTGTCTGTGCTGAGCAGCACGCAGGCGGAGCAGGTAGGCCGGCTGCAGCTCTCACAGTACACGCGGGGAAGGGAGGCTTAGCCGCAGCTCTGCGATCAGCCCTCCTGTGCAAAGTGTGAAGCCTCAGAACTAAATGTAAATTTATCTCAGTTTCGTTTCTGGGCTCCCAGCTGGGAGAGCTCTCAGCAACCTCATGCCAGAAACAGCCAATCAGACAGGGTTCGGTCAGACAAGGTGCAGTCAGAGGTTGCCTCCTGCTGCAGTCAGTTTATTCACAATACGATTAATCTCACACAAAATGTTGATGAGGTCATGCCGAACATAAAGACAGGAAATGGTTAAAAATACCATTTAAAAAGCAAGGAGTATTGTTACAATCCAGTTTTCGTTCGGGTTATTAGAAGTGGCCATCCAGACTATAACCTAATGAGCAAGTTCTGGGTGGACTTAAAGTAAGTTTGTAGACAGTTCTGGTTAAACAGGGTCAGGATTTAAAACTGTTCAGCACTTTGCTTTGTAACTATAAATACCAGCCAATCGCATTGACTCAACTCTACTTGGTGTAGTGCTGTTAGCAAACATACCTGATCATTAGAATGTGTTGGCAGTTCAGTTTATTCACAAAATCAATTAAAAATGCAGATACAATCACGGTTTCTAGTACGAATGGACAGGCAAGAGATGGGACTCCCTGATAAGCTTGTAAATTACATATATTCAATAACATGTATAGTTAATAATTTTCAACCTGCAAGCTAAAACTAACCAAAAAAATCTAAAACCACCCTTTAAGCTCGGAAGTTTTGCAAAATGCATCTTCTATGAAAACTGTTCCACTATACAGTTTGGTCGCTAGGACGGTTTAGCTCGACAAGACTAAGCACTGCTATACTAAAAACTATATAAACTATTCTATACAATTCCTACATTTCTAACCCATCCATCCATTTTCTACCGTTTATCCTGTTAGAGGTCGTGCGGGGGGGGGGCTGGAGCCTATCTCAGCATCATCAGGCGAAGGGGGGGGACACCCCGGACAAGTTGCCAGTTCATCGCAGGGCTGACATATAGAGACAAACAACCATCCACATTCACATTCACACCTACGGGCAATTTAGAGTGACCAATTAACCTTCCCCCCACAGTTTAGATGGTTTATTTGGACTGTGGGAAGAAGCTGGAGTACCCGGAGAGAACCCAGGCAGACACAGGGAGAACATGCAAACTCCACACAGAAACGCCCTGACCCGGAATCAAACCCAAGACCTTCTTGCTGTGAGGCGACAGTGCTAACCCCCAATATCTAAAAATACAAGCCAAATGAAAAAGAGTGAGAGTGTGAGAAAGGGAGAGTGCGAAAAGTGTGTTGGTGTGTGCTGGGAGGTAAGGGTGTGGATGGGGACACATTTAGACAGCTCATCTGTGGCAAACTGAGGTCCTGAGTCACTGTGACCACACGCATCATTTCCTGATGTTCCTGTGTGCCACTGGTGACTGCGGCCGTGTTGTCTGTAAGAATAAACATGCTCCTCCTCTTCTGTCGCCCTCACACGCAGGCAGCCACTAACTCTGCTGTCTGGGCAGTCACGACTGATCGTGTGCAGGGGCAGGCTATTGGAAAATCTGCCCTTTTGCATTTTTTAGTCGCTGATGCTGTGAATTCTTTCAGGGGTCCTCTGGGTGGCAAAAGGATGGCATCCTTTTATTGATTACTGATACTTATTCTGATGTTTTCTGCCATTTCAAACACCTTTTTACGCCTCTACTTTTGTGGTTACTCTGTAAAAGAACTTTTCTCATCTCACTTATGCACACACGGATATGAAAATGGCAATATTGGACTCTCCACCACTGTCTATCCTTGGGATGCGTGACCAATCAGCAACTAAAATCAACACATCTGCTGTCTCACTCATCACCTGCACTCAGGCAGCGAGATAGATGGACTCCAGCTCTGTTAACAGGCTAGTGACAGCTGCATATTCTCATTTTGGACTTCTGGAATTTGTGCGTGTGAAACTATAACGTCAACAGCTTCCTTACTGCAGCAATAAAGCACCAGTCCTTCACGGCACATCCTGCTCATGATCCTTCATGTTATCAGTTCTCCATTTGTGTGTCGATCAGGATGTGTCTGAAAAACCACAACCATTGCAGTGTGGGTTCAGCTACAAATGCTGCTGGAATATCTGAAAAGCTCTTCTGTCAAGTCCAGTTTGAGCTGCAAACGTTTCATGCAAACGCCACATAATGACAGGCACAGTACTAATCCATGCTGTTCAAATACTCCTAATTATCATGCACGAAAACAAGCTTTTCCTAAGATAAATCCCTATCAACATGGTGCTAGCTCTGTAACACAGGAGGATGTTGTGATGTCTTTTTGCCTCATGAAGCATGACTGATTTCAGGCTCATGCCAGGAAAGCAGGGATGTGTTCTATAACGTACTGAAAACAGATGTGGCATTAACAAGGCTGGAAGCAGACACTTGGGTGCATCAGGCTCGATCTAGATCTCATTACTGCGAGAGAAATCAACATGGCTTATGCGTAACTTTCAGAGTTCAGCGCTGGTCTTATATCATCTGCTTTGAAAGGAGCACATTTTCAAATGACAGCTGGAGCCCATTGTGCGTACATGTGGAGGACAGAGCTGCCATCGCTCGGCCTTTCCATTTTCTCTGATGCTCTGCGCTGAGAAACTCATTTCTCTCATGTTAATGGGTTTTCTAGTCACATGGATCAGAAAGTGCCGTGACTGGCTACAGTGCTTCTACGTAAGTAAAAAAAAAGAGAAAGGAGAGAAAAAAAACCTGAGCTTTACGATTCCATGAAATTACAGTATTTCTATCCCTAGTTATAGGAATAGTTCCTATTCACAGAAGGATTGCGGGGAGGACAGATAATATGAGCATAATGAACAAGAGACTAAGAAATCATCGCAGATTAGTACGACATGCAAGATGGTTCCAAACCATCTCTCAACCAACTTCCTAAGAGATAGCACCACGATGCATTCCTGTTGAGTTTGGATAGATGTGTGGCTGCTTTCTCTCTGCTTTACAGTGAAGACAAGCCAGGCCACAGTACAACCAGGAACTTGGAAGAAGCGATAAAAACTGCGAGGGGGAAGTAGTATGTTGGCGTGGAGGCTTTTGACCAGCAGGTTGTCTGCATTCAATCACGCTCCCTAGATCTCCAATCCGTCGTTCAGTTTGTTTTTTACAGGAGAAAAACCTCTCGAGTGTTTTCATGGAGACACATGGAAACACACAGCTGCTTTTAAGTGCTGCCACAGCGGCTCTGACTCACCGGCTGTGCTGGCACAGAGGAGCCGGGGACACGTCATTTCCACAGTGTGAAGGACACCTCTGTGCGTTTTGTGTATCCACCTGTTCACATTTGAAACGTTTAAATTAAACACGTGTGCTAAAACTCGAGTTGAGGGCCAGCTGAGGCCTGTAGACCAAAATTTGTGGGGAAGGCCTTCAGAGGCCCAAAGTACAGCTGAATCAGAATTCCTGCAAACAGGCCAATGTCGAAATCCAGCTGAGACAGAATCAACACCAAGATAGGACCTGAAAACATCTGATCCAAAGTCCTTTTACTATTTCCTATATATTAATTACTTGTTATTTCTGAATGGACAATTGCATTGAGTAAGATGCTCTAGAAATGCAGACCTACTAGTCTAGATCACTTCAGGACAAGATGATGCCTCCCTAAGCAAAGCTTGGAGCATGTCTGTTTTTCACTGTGTGAAATGCCTACGACAGCAGATCATTCAACCAAAACTCAATCACTTCAGGTTAAGTAAAGCATGAGATGTTTGGTAGATCGCTGTGTGGTGTTCATTTCACCTATTTCACCTGTCGTGTATCCTCCAGGAATAAAACATCATAAAAAAATCATAATTTGTGCACAAATTAACATACTTTGCCTTGTTGCGGTTTGGGGCAACTTCTTCTGCTTCTGTGTTACGTATTAGGAGTATCAGGAGAACTGCAGTTTATCAGGGTGAAGCTGCATGCTGCTGTGTCGTACTCACGGTGCAGGCTGAGGGAGATGTTGATGACTCTCTCCTCAGTGAAGCTCTTCAGATTTGGGATCTTGGCGCACTTGAGGTTTGTGGACGAGGGCGAGTCCCCGACGTGGATCCAGCAGACGGTCTCCTCAGCATACAGGAAGTCCATGGCTGTGGTCTGTTTGGTGCTGGTGGACAGCAAGCTGTGGATAGTGGTGCCACTCAAGGAGGTGGCCTGGATGTTCTGGGAGTTGGCGATCAACAGGACGGGCAGACGGTCGACTGGCACTGGAAGGAAGCGTGGGCAGAGCTAACGGTTAGCAGGAGACACATCCCCACAGTCATAGCAACAGAGAAAGCCATCGAGCAATTTAAGGCACCAGACCGTGGCATCTGTTGCTCGGTCTTTAGAGCGGTTACCAAGTGATCAGAAGGTTCCAGGTTGGAACCTAGACCCTGCAGTTTACCTGTCCCAAAGTGTGAGCGTGAGTGCACAGATTCATGTACTACCACTCATGCCTCAATATATCACACAATAATGTATCACCTGGAAAACTTCTGCTGCTCCCCTTCATTTCAAAGGCAATACAGGCTCAAGGGATCAGTAGAGGGGGAGTGAGCGGTGGGAGGCAGGTGGGTGGCAGGTGAATGGTTTAAGCAAAGACTACAGACTACAGCAATGTTACCTAGAATTTACTCACCATTACTTAACATCTAGCTACACTTTAGTTTCCCATTGCATCCCCTCTCAAATTTTGTGTTACCTAAAATCTGTAAAATGATTTTAAATACGAAACAGGCCATTCTTCTACCATCGATCCAAATTTCATGACTCATTCTTGGTCATCATGGCAACCTCAGTCAAATGAATCTAGACTACCGTAGGTGGTAGGTAGGTCAGAAGATGAGAACACTCCACTACCAACTCTGTATATGTACATGATTTTTTTGGTTCACATGTGTTTCACTTTAACTTTAGTTGTTGATAACGCTGGTGATGTGAACAAATCATGTTCCCTCATTGCTTAAAAACAGAAGCGCATACAGCATTGCTGTCGACTTCTTTCGAAAGTGACCTCGCTAAACTCTGTGCCAGTTTTTGTTAAACGTGGGCCAAATAAATATGGAGACCTGATAGTATACAGAGATGCAGGGATTAATAATAAATCGATTAGTTCATAAAAAGAAAATTAATCAATAAATATTTTGATAATCAAATAAATGTTTTGTGAGCAAAATGATTAAACTTTTAATATACTTGTTCCTTCAAGCTTCTCTAATGTCAGGATTTGAAGATTCTTTGGGTTTTTCAACTTTTGTTTTGATGATGAGCATTTTTCACTGTTTGATGACAATTTATAGAGTAAATTATTAATCAATGATTATGATAATTGATTTTTGCAGCTCTAACTGTATACATTTTTAAAACATACAGTATATTTACGTGTGTGTAGACGTATGTAAAATGGGTTGGGGCAGGTTCTGCATTTATTCATTTATATGTATCTCCGTCATTGTTTGTCTCTCTGTGTTTAATGTTTGCTAATGAAAAAATCCAAATGGGATTTTCAAATTTTTGAGTATATTTGGGTTTAAAATGGTCCAATATCCAGTATGTCAAAGTAAAAAGGCTCATTTTCAGATCGATAAATCTTAGTTGTGCTGAAAAGAGAGACACCAAACATTAGCATGGTAAACATGCTGTGACAAAATCAAAAGTATTAAAAAGTAATCAAAATAGCCCGTCTCCTAGAACATACTGCTGGTGTCTGCAGGTTCTTACCATTCTTGGCTTTGCATGAGCGGTTGTCCGGCTGAGACAAGTAGCCCTCCACACACGAGCAGGTGTAGCCGCCGTCAGTGTTAGTACAGGTCTGACTGCAGGTCCCATACACACTGCACTCGTCAAAATCTGAGCCACAGAAATAACAGATGGTCTTATGCCTCAGGTACAGCAAATAACAAACTCCAGATCAGAAACATGTACAGAAAATAAAATGAAAACAGACCCCATGCTGTTAACTTTGTGATTTGTTAATGTTGAAAATAACAACTGTATCAGTAAAGATTACAAGAGTTACCCCAAAGCCAATAAAGGCTTAAACAGGATTTTCTGGGAAATGCTCCCCACTCCCAGCCCCCCTGAACCCCCCACTGGTACTCGTTCGCTCCAAAACACTGAGCAGCTGAAAGAAATTCAGCGCTGGTGTTGAGTTACCAGATAAGAGAGCACATTAGTCACGTCAGCTTATTTTTGCTGTTGATGCAAGATATAACAGATGTCCTGTGGTTCTTTCATCCCAAATCTTATTTTCTGGAATAAAATAAAAAGATTCTTCCTTCTTTTTTTTTTTTTTTTTTGCAGACTTAGAGAACAAATATTTGCACTTCAGTGGGAGGTTTCATTGTTAAGAGGAACTCACCTTTGCATGTCTTTCCATTTGGGCTGATCTCATACCTACTCTTACAGTAACAAGCAGGCCCTGCTGGAGTCACTGCGCAGTGTTCCTGACATCCTGAGAGCGAGCAGTTGGAAATTAACTCTGGAGGAGGACAGAAGACAGCCATGAAATTTTGACTTCATGTCCGTGGGAAGACAGCAGAGTGGCAGACATTAAGGGAATGACTGAATATTGAGGTATAAAATGATGGATATGTTCTTTCCTGTTACTGCCTTGTTGTCGGGCTACAAAAGAATAGGTTTTAACAAAAATATACGTTAAACTCCGATGGCTCATTTGGTTCATCCTGCTGTGTGCTATTTGTCAGAATAGCCTGAGTGAGGCCTGCCTGGAGGTAGGAGGAGCAGGTGCAGCTGCTGAGGCTGCCAGTGTGAACACTGTGAACGAAATTAATAGCTCAGCAGGGTGCTGAAGTGCACTGAGGAAAATACTTCATGTGTCTGGCTAAATGAATGAATTGTCACAATCTTCCCTTCTGTTCTGGAGTTATGGTGTCTAACAGTGGTCACCAGAGCTGCATGATACCATCAAAAAAAGCGCTTGACAGATACTCACAGACACTGCAACTGCAAGATGATTAACGATTGGTGGAAACAATCATTTTTCCATCACTCTTTCTATTTTCACTGAAAATCATGGTGACATTTGCTCTGGTTTGTTCCAAACAAACCCTTTTTTCTACACACAGGAGAGGAAGAGTTTTAATCCAGGCCATATCTGCAGCTCTACAGTGCTTCATATTTATGCTGTTTTGTCACATATTTGACCTTTATTTAATAACTGCAGCTTCATGCATTTTGGATAGTGCACATAGCCATGTTGTTATTTTGATTGTTGTGCGATTAATTGTGCAGCCCTTGTATACAGAAAAGTTTCATCATTTTATCATTTAATCTGATTCATACATTTTTGATTCATACACTCCAGCTCTCTATGAGATCACAGGGATAGTGAAATGTTGCACTCCCAAATGGCAACCATGACCATCTGGCAACTGGAAAACATAATGCCTCCAGCCATTATTGCCATCACTGAGCACACGGAATGAATAATCCCAGAAAAAAGAAAAACACATCTATTCACCCGAAATGTTTCACAGATAAAAATGAATGAGGGAAGTGAAATATATTAAAACCAAGAAGTGTGTCAGAAGTGAAGAATTCACTGACAGTAGCAAAGACACAGCAAGAGGAAAAACAAGCTTTAGGGGGTTTTTAGCGCATATTTATTGTTATTTTACACTTTTTCCCATCATTGCATTTTTCAAAGATGAGTGTGCATTCCAAAGTCAACCTCTCTGTTTAAATGATTTCTGCTTGAGCAGAGAATTAACCATGAACTGGCTGTGTTGCTTATGTAGCACCACTGTCACAGCTGTAGATATACAGAGGGAGGTTTTCAGGACCAAATTTGCATCAGCAAAGGCTATTCTATGCAGAATACAGTACTGCTAACGGAGGCTAAAGAATATATCATTCTAGCATTGTAACTGTGAGAAAGGAAAAGTTACTTAAACATATCAAGACTTTTGATTTGAATGGTATACAAGGAAAATGATTCTCATTGTCAGTTTCTGTTTTTATGCCTGCATGTTGATCGTCCTCCATGTAGACTAAACATACATCTGAATATAGTTGAAAATGATAGATTACATGTGAATAACTGTAAAAAAACAACAGGTTCATTTATGAAGTTTATTAAGAAATGTGTTGTTTTTGTCAAATAGCACTCCTCACTTCATGCTGATGTCAGAGTCGAGACGTAAAACTGAATGTTAACGAAATGGGAGGAAGGACTTTATGTACCCAAAACAATGGGTACCTATAAATTTTCTGTAACTTAAAATATCAAATCGCTACCTACAGTATATTGTAGAAACAAAAGATATCACACTGGCAGTTTTTTCCAGTATCCTGCAATTCTACTACTGTGTAAGCTCCATTTAAATATGAGTAAGTTTACTGTATTTGTACAGAATACATAATTAAAATGCTAAGTCAGGTTTTTGTTTTATAATTGCTTATGAACATGCAAACGTAATGAGATAATAACCTCTGCAAAAACACTCTCACAACTTAAAAATCTTTAAGAACAAAACTGGGAATTAAAATTAACACCTTAGATTCAGCTGACCGACACACACCAGAATTTTTCAACCTCTGCTGTGAGATATAAATCAGAGCATGTTGAGTCACAGTCAGACAGATATGCAATAGTAATGACAAACCAGACTGAGATATATCAGTCACAAGTGATTCACTTTGACCAGAGACTCTGGCAGACACAGCAACTCAGGGGACAGAGGATCAAGAACCACGCAATGCTGTACTGTACTGGACACACTGTATTTCTGCCTAATTGACCAAATTAAGTATAGATTTGAAATCATTTCTAAATAACTATAATCTCTCAGAAAAAAAAAAACTCTTTAGTTTGTGTATATAGTATAGTATAGTATGCTTTATCATACAATATAACCAGTGCCACATACAATGCATTGAATGTTGTAGTGCACATATCGTTCTGAGGCACTGCAGAGGCTCAATGGAGCCACCATAGCTCAAATTATGGACATGCCCAGAATTTTCCAAAACAAGCCTGAGCACTGAGCAACTACGAGGTGTTTATAAAACCAGCATGGGCAAAAACGTCAACAACCTTCCCAGCATGTCCTTTAGAGCAAATTAGAGTACATGAGACACTCTGTTTTGGCTCAGAATACAGGCACATTTAATCTCCGGAGAAACAAGAGATGTCAACAATAGATCTGTAGTTACAGTCACATGTTGTACACTTACACTCACAAACCCTGAAGCTTAAAACTAAGCTGGTGCTGGTGGGCTCCACTCTCACCTCTGAGCCCAAACTGTATGTGATTAAAAATGTAATGTAAAGTGTCTTTTACAGTGTTTTTTTTTTTCAAAGTTTTGCCCTTTTACTCAAAGCGCTGCTGGAGTTGAGCCAGATGAAATGTGAAACCACTGAGATAAAATGATAATTAAATGTTTTGCTTTGGTATGTTGTTGGACGAATCAATGCTGTTCAAGCATATTACTCATATATATACATTTATAAACGATGCAGCAGTAGTAATGTCTCCTCTGCTTTAACATTAATTAAGGATTAAGCCTAATTTGAGACACAAACTAGATGAACAGAAAATTTGATTGTCTTTTATCAGTCATGTTCACTGTTCAGATTTGACAGATTTCCACTGGAGGAGGGTTCCAGGGTGATTTAAGGTCATCACCATTTCTTGTAATAATCCATCTATTCAGTGAACTTTTGCACAATCAAGTTCTACTTTTTCCCAATGTGCGTCAACTTAATCAGCACATTCTTTTAAAAAGTACCAGTTTCTTTAGACTCATGAAAAAATTGGTTCCTAATTTCTGGTTCCAGTATAGATACTTCCTTAATTTAATGCTTTTAATTATTTGAGCTCCACATACACTCTGATACAGGACATAAAAGGAGAAGGAACTCAGACACTGATGTTTCTTAGTGTAAAGGTTGGCAAACTAAACAAATAAAACAACAGTCAGACTGGGATAAGAGTGTACTAGCACAAAAACCGATGTGTGTGACAGTTATACCTCTGCAGTGTGGTCCCTCGTCCCAGCCATCGGTGCAGTCTGGAACCCCGTTGCACAGTTTGCTCATGTGAATGCAGAGTTCTGTTCCTCCACACTGGTACTCGTTGGGAGGGCACCGTGATATGGTGCTGTGGGGACCTGAAGAAGACAGAAAAGGTCAGGAAAAAAATGTGAGAAGGGCAGTTCATCTATTAACACCAGCCAGATTTATGCCGTTTGAAAAGACTGTTTCTTACAGTTGTTGTTGTTCCACACCAATCAGTCACAATATTAAAACAATGAATGTCTCTTTACAATGCAAGGCGATGCTGTAAAAATTTGGGCCCTGGAATTAATGTGGATGTTATTGTGGCATGCGCAACCACATCAAAATTATTGCCGACTGAGGATACATGTGCCACAGCTGCTATTTAGGAATGGCTTGAGAAACATGACAAAAAGCCAAAGACTTCAAAGTCACCAGTTCACAAACCACTCAAGCAATGATGGGATGCAACTGAACGATCAATGGAACAAAGGCCCCAACCGCCACCCCAAAAGACCTGAAGGTTCCACTCCAATATCAGGCAGTTGGTTTTAATGTTTTGTCTGATTAGTGTATGTCTTGTAAAAGCTACCTTTTCCTCAGTTCATGAAATCCTCGCAAACTCCACATCAAAACCAAAGACAAATATTTGATCTTCTAAAGGTCAAATTTCAAGACCTGTTATAGCTTTTGCCATTGTTTTCCACATACTAGTCACTGAATTGTTTATTAACCTTACCTATGGCGTTTGACCTGAGCCTGATTGAGGGTACAGAAAATCCAACATGCCATCCCTGCAAAATGGCTACATTTATTCAACCGGAAGACATCAGACATCCTGCGATCTTGTGGATGACAGACTGGTTAAAATAGTAGTACTACATTACCCAGATACAGTCTATCTTAGTTGCATTATCAATTGTCATTTGGACATTATTGAATGTGAACTAGATTAAAGTTGTATATCTAGTTGTACCTCTTAATCTGTGAACACAGCTCCTATGGTGCCTCTGCTGCAAACAGGCTTGTTTATGACTACGAAGGTCTGAACAGAACAGGATCTGACTGAAGCAACACAGAATGCATCCCTACCATCTCCCCAGTGACTACACATCAAACTCCTTCAAATGTGGCATCACTGTGGTCGATCTCATTCCAAACCATTACACACCTTGATACACTTCAAGTAACCTGCAGTAGGTGTGCAAAAAAATCATATAACCATCAAAATACTAAAAACTAGCACGATGAAAAATCACTTCAGGCTCACCCTTTTGGAGAAACAATGGCCATCAAAGCTACTCGAGGTCTTAAAGTCATTCCTGATTAACAAACTAGTAAAACCTCCCTTCTTCCTGATCAGGTGTGTACACATAATCTGCTAGCTGACCAAACTTCCACCCATACTAAAATCTGTAAATCCATCCTCGTCAGTCCAATAAAGATAACGTAACAATTAACCATTTCATAATTTTTACAATATTGGACAAACCGTCACTTCACACTGAACTTCACAGCCTATGGAACTGTCTGTATTTTGTGAGCATCATGTTCCTTCCTGGTCCAGGTAATGAGTGTCTTATGCATAGAAATTTATATGATCCACAAAAATGGTCATACCGCTGCTAAGACCCAACAGTAATCAGGAATGAAAATCCCTTCATCGTCAGCCCCTTTATCCAGATACCCACCAAAATTAACTGGGTTCTTCCTTGAGCAATTCCATTCCTCCCACCATTTTGTTGAAATCCATCAAGTAGTTTCTGCACAATACTGCTAAATAACAAACCCACAGACAGGTGTGAAAACCTTGTCGAATTGATTCAGGCAGTTGTTTAGATCTTTGCTTTTTAACTGCATTTATAATGAGACAATAAACACAATGACCGGTCTGATTCAACAGAGCACTTAATCAATCATGATGGATGTGCACTTTGCTATAATTAATCAGAGACTGCAGGCTTTAATGTGGACAGCAACTGAAAGGTAGCTCACTAAAGGCCTAGTGTGTAAGATTTAGGGGCAGAAAAGAAACATAATGTTGCCAGAAATAAAATTGATTTTATTAGTGCATTAAAGGCTGAAAATAAGCCTTGTTGTATTTTTGCTTTCATTTACAGAGGCAGTGGATCATCCACAGTCTGCCATGTTCTAATGCCTTTCAGTGCATTTCATACAAATCAAATACTGCCTGCAGACAGGACCTTTGTAGTGGCAGCCAAGGAAGATGAGATAAGTGGCACTTGGTTGGCTGCAAATTACATCACTGTATATTTCTAAATCCTACACATGACACACTTAAACTCCTCTTGTACCATGTCTGTATGTGTTGTCAAACTATTATACTTTATTTTTAAAAAATCCAAAATGATAAAAAAAAAACAACAACAAAAAAAACAAAACAAGCATGATTGTTCCCCTCTTTTCTTAATTCCATTTTGTTTTTCTACTTTGCCTGTCAGTAAAATGCCATCTCAACCTCGGTCTTCATAAATTTGCATTCATCTTTTCTTCTGGCCAATTTAGCATGAAAAACCACAAAGCAGACATTCAGATATAGTGACAGAGAAAAAAGGCCATGAAAGAAAACTAGCAGGAATTACAAACAGACCATTATCCTAACTGGGCCTAGCCAAATGACTACCTTCACTACATCTGCAGCGTGCATACATTCATCCCAGGGAAAAAAAACTCTTGACAATAAGCAGTTGACGCCAGTGGAATGTCATTCCGGCTTAGTATTGCAGGATGTGCTGAGAGGACTTTGAGAAAGAAAACTACTCTCTCAGAGACAATCGGTGCAGCATTAACTCCATCCATCATACTGTATAATGTACTGCTAAAGTCATTGGGAAAACAGCAAAGCCCCGTCTCTTTCATGATCTAATTGCTGTACTCCTTTCCTTGGTTTCCTGCCTTTTGACTCCGGCCAGTTTCTCATCCACAAAGACCATGCCATGACCCAAAGAAGCTTCTGTCCTTCAGTCCAACCAGTGTTTGTGTAGACCAGACTCTGTGATGTATGTCCAAGCTGCTGCCGTTGCTGTCTATGAGCTATAACATGACTAATGGCCAAAACACCGATCAAAAAAAAATGCTTGAGGCTTGGTACAATAATTAAATAAATAAATAAATAAAAAAACAAGAATTAAGATGCGTATTCTATTAAAGCCATTAAATATGATATATTATAGTCATCATGATACTCATAGTTAGACATTTTGGAAAAACACGCTTTCACACACTACATTGCTGAACGTTCTTAAAGATGGTTGAGACCATGCTCATGAAATATAATGTTAGCTTAGCATAAAGGGGAAAAGAGCTGGCTTGGCTCAATTTATTGTTTACCAGTAGCTCCAAAGATCACTAATGTAAGAAGAAGCATTTTTAGTTTTATGGGGAATTATGTGATGTTACGTACAACAAACAAGTGCCTGAAAAGCAAGCAGTGACAGTAAGACTCTAGGAAGTCTCCAGATTTTGTGCACTTTCTCTGCCTCATCGTCTGCATAAAAGTAACAAGAGGTGGAGTTAGAGGTCATTTGGATTTTATCAAAGCTACAGCAGAGATGAGCTGGGGTTTCCAGATGCCTGGCAGCTGTCGTGTTACATTACTGTTACGTTACCGGTTTGCTGTATAAAATGCTACACCGGAGCAGCATAAAGCTAGAATTGCATAGTTCTCTATAAATTCTTAAATCTGTAGAGAATTGGTGAGCCTTCAATGTGGGGCTAACGCAGAGTGTCTGTGCGAACTGCTTCAGACTACTGCCTTCATTCTATTCATACCCTTAATGTTGCTCGGTTAACCACCTGCTAGCCAAATTTATCATATTTATCAAATTGGAATAAGAGCACTCTTCTCCTCATCTACAAACGAATAAACTAATTTCAATTCCTTAACTTCGTTAAACATTATTTAACAATTCATTTAACTTAGGAAAAAAATGTGATAAGAATTCTATGATTTAGGTCATTGTCTACATTGTTTATGAAACTGAAAGATGGAATGAAATTGGAGCACATTAAAGCTTTAGATTTGTTTCTGATGCATGAACTTTATTTGAAACCGATCGTGTCTTGCAGGGCCCGTCTTTGCTTAGTCTATGTGGAGTCCAGCCTCCTTCTCACTCTCTCTTCATCTTTGTAGCCTCCCATTATTTTCCTCCCATCATCTGCTGACCCATTTACAGTAAGTGTATAAGTGGGAGGGCAACATGTGGAAAGTGCACACAGTAAGAAACAGAGAAAGAAAGACAGGCTGAGAATAGTCGGAGAGGACCGAGTGGATCACCTCATCCACAGGAAGTGGACAGAGACCCACAAAGCTTCATTCTTTAATGGGCTGGCAGCGGTCGGCAGGGCCGCAGTGGAAAAGGCATTGCTAATTTGAATTAAACAGGGTCTATTATTCAACTTCCCTCTACTGTGAACGAGCCAGGTTAGCAGGCTCTTTGAGAAATTTCTAGTTGCTCTATTTCACTGTCTGAAAGATCCACACAGTTTGTGGTTACAGCTTAAACTGCTCAGTTCTCAAGCTCAATTAGCGCACCAAAAGAAAAGGGAAACTATCGTGGTTCCACCATCATGAGCCCATAGAGGATATCGTTGCAATATTGCCAGGGCTGAATATTGAGGTTTGAGATTGACTATTCTTTTCCTATGGAGCACTTGTTCCAAGGCTTCAGTCCTCAGACGTCATAGAGACGTCAGCAGATACCAGGACAACTCCTTTTTTTCCACAGATCTGTCTGAGTTAGTAGATTCATCTGAGGAAAGAAGCAGAACCAAACACCTTCAACCTTTAATAAAATTCCAGCGGTTTATAGTAAATACCTGCAGGCCTGTAGAAGAACTCTGCAGGCAACCAAGTCCCCACTAAAGCCAAACAAAGCCTTTCCTATCAAAGACCCTATCAAAACCAGTTTGCACTGTGCAGGATTTCAGACACCTTGCACGAGTGGACTCATTAAGCTGCTGCACATAGATGTAGATCACATGCACTTCGATCTGAGCAAGCTGAGCGCAACAAGGGGGGAGAACTAAGGCCATTGTTTTGGATCACACAAATCGGCTGTGGCCTCCTACAAAGCAGGCTGAGCTGAGGTGTTGCAAGCATTGTCACGTGTGATGCCTGATCTGCACTGTGGCACAGCCACTTGGAAGGCGGACGGGAGAAATGATTAGGGCCCAGGGGCACAGTGATGAAAGAGGGAATAGGCAATTTCTAATTATGGGCTGTTTTGGGATTAGTATTGTCATTAAAATCTTCTAGGCTCTGTCACACTTTTATAAATCTCCAATATTTTATTTCAGTCACATGAGAATATTAAAGCAGAATGATTCATCCTGGAAAGTGTCACTCTGACCTGTGCTATTAAAACGAGGCGCAGCTGACTGGGAGGGAGCAAAGTTCTGAGTCTGAATCGAGCCGAGCCCAAAGCTTGTTAGACTGTGGGGATTTTCCATTCACTAGTTTGTGCTTCCCCCCCCTATGCTGGTCACCACAAAGCTTATTCAGCCAACAGCAAGCACACAAACAAATAACAAGTTGCTGCCAGTGCTGGAGCAAAACATAAAAGGGACTTTATTTAGGCCAGAATGAGGCCAACTGCAGAGAACAGTGAGGCTACCCACCGCCTCAACCTTATTTGAAATCCTGCAGATGCTCCAAAATATTAAAACAATGACAGAAATGCCCAAACTGTTATAGCACATTTCAACAAAAACTTTAATTAAAACAAAATCTGTTGTTTTTCACAGACATCATCCATAAACATATAGATGAATAATTTAATATGTTTGGCCAGTAAAATAAAAAACTCATGAATAATTAAGTGTTGCACCACTTTACTTGGAAGCAGCCCTTAGCGACACACTAATCCTGGGTTTCTCTGACCACCGATGGCCATGTCCCCACAAACAGGCAGGCCCTTTCTGCGATGTTCTTGGCCTGCATGACACATTCTTGGATGGAGCATCCAAACACTGACCAGGCAGCCCAGAGGCACCCCTTGACCCCTATCCCCCTCCATCGACTGCTGCGCCAAATATACAAAACTAGGACACGGCACTGAAAAGCACAGGTACCAGCACCAGAGCTGTATTTAGGCCTAAGGGAGGAAGGGACCTTGGGAGTGTGTATTTTGATGCTGCTATTCAGTCATACAGTCTTGTCATGTCACAAAGACCACAGGGGGCTGATGTTGATTTCTGACAGCTATCCTATTATCACCATACCCTGTAGGTAAAACACATTAACGTGTCACAACCTCACAATACAGTCTGATTATTTTCAGCTACCTGAATTTTTTTTCTTAGGGCAGTCACACTTCTCAACAGTGTTTTGACACAAATCCACAAAAACACAGTAAATGCACTTTATTACTGACAGGTTCGGCTTGTGGCAGACCGTGTGCCCTCTCTGCACTTTATGTTTGCATCTCGGATCTCCTGCTCAAACCTTTCCTTCTGTAATATAAAAATCACATTTTCATTCCTCCCCTGGGGGGGTTATGGGGTTGCTGGCAGGGTGACAAAAAAAGCAGGAAGGCTAAATACACAAAATCCATCTCTAAATCCGTCTCTCGAAAGGACAACAAACTGACCGTTCTCCAAACACAGCAGCACGGCCGCTCTCCCGGCCAGAGAAGCAAACAGTTCTATCAGCAAAATAAACTGCAAGATTCATACTGGACAATAACACTGGATACCCTGACCAAATAAATAGAGCAAGCCTGTATTGGTGTCGGTTATGAAATAAGGAAGGTAAGGAACACACACAAAGGAAATCAACTGTGAAATTCATCAATTTCCTAATCTCATGCATTAAGGGACGCATAATAAAAGTTCTAAAAACAAACCTCCCTCCCCTGTGCCCAGAAGAAACCACATTTTTTTCCTCATCTTGTGTCCCACAAACACATAGACGAAAAAAGAAAAATAGACCTGTTGCCTATTAATAAGGTTCTTACACGGGGACTCTATTTCTGAGGGGGAACAGACTCATTATTTGATTAATTCGCCTCTTATTTCCTCACAGTGTACGGAGGATTTGCTTAAAACTCTTAGCATTGTGCACATTTTTCTTGCAAAGGGCAGAAAGGGAGCATATCGCTACCCTAGGACGACTATACATCTGAAAGGCACTCGCACTGTTTTGGCTTACAGTTCTTAACACAATGAGGAAGAAACAATAAAACAATAGATTTAGCAACAAGCCTCAGTCATGTTTTTTTTTTTTTTGATGATCACCTGTCCTTAGAATTTGTTTTCTAATGTTCTAATTGTCACACAGAAAAACAGCTGCACAAATGGCAGGAAAGGCCAAAGGGGGGGACTATTGTTACAGCGAAGACACTTCAAGAGGTTGAAGTTAAACAACCACTGCAGAAGGCAGACTCTGTGTTTGATGATGCACTCTCACTTAATACCGTCATTTATTACTGCAACCAATCACACACAGCGTTGTTTGCTGTACAAAGAGAAGGTCAAAAAACTAGTTTGGCCAGGTGTTCAGCATCTGTGTCTATAAACTTCCACATGTAAGTCTGGGATTTTAATCACTTAAATTATTATTTCCCTCATGATAATTATCATCCCTCATTCTCCCCTCCTCTGCCCCATGAGGGGGCCTCTGCCTCACACCCCTGCGTGACGAGCCCTGCTGGGATTACATAAGGGTCTTTTTAAAATTTAAATCCTGGACACGATTCTCTTGGCTGAACACAGCTCTCTTGTCCTGCTTCAAGGGGGAAAGATCTGCCCCCTCTGCTGCCCCAGCCTCAGCTCTTCAACTAAAAATGTCCAGCCGGCGGCCAGTAGATCACATCCGGCTCATCACACCCTCAACCAGAGCACATATACACATGCAGACAGAAAGGATACTTCTATGGAATATTAAATCAACATCTTGCTCTTCCTTACCCTCAGGAGAGTGTTCATAAACTGCAGCTTCTTTTTAAAATACAAAAATAGATATCGGCCATGACAAGCAGGTATTGGTTATTGATTAATAGCTAAAAATACTTATTGTGCATTGCTCAGTATGAGCTCAATCGGACATGTGCACGTGCATGGTGACAACTCGTCTTTGTTGGGATGCAATAATTCTTGTTTGTTTGTTTAAAGTATATGCTGGAAAACACCTTGTACACAAGGTAAGGTGCTTGTTCAATTGCATGAGAGAAATGTGAAAAGCAAGGTGCTGCTTTCATGTTGAGCAATGGACTCTTTTCTTTTTTACATGTTGACCACTATCTGGAGGGGTTGGGGGCTGCTTTTAGTAGACAGAGGCAGGATCAACAAAAAAAAAAAAAGACAGAAAACTTCATCTTGGGCCTCTGAGCAGTACAGCAACTAGCTTCAGGTTATTTTCTAAATCTGGAAAATCATACCATTGATCAAATATACACCAAACAAGAAGCCCCCTTATGTCCAATTACAACTGACCGTGGGCCTAGATCAAAGGTAAAACTCACCAGGTTTGACTTATCATCAAGGAATCATTACTTTTGATAGAAGTCAGCTAGACGCATATTACATCATGGAAGATGGTGCTTTTCACTGTGGCTGTTACAAAAGGGCTTCATGTCCTAAGAAGCTAATTGCAGCTTAGGTGGGAACTGTCTGTAAAACTGCCTTTATTACAGGCCAGGAGCAGGGGATGTCATTGCATCGTTACACACTTCCTGAGTTGCTCGGGCTCGTTCGGTGCACATGGGAATATTTCAAGACCCCAGTAAAGTCTAAAGCCTCAGGATATGGCAGCTCTATAACACTCTAATACCCACCTCGGGGAAGCTGTAACTGGATAATTTCCGCATACATCTTTACTGCACACCTTCATTGATTAAAAATGCAGATCAAAGTTCTATATAAAAGTCATACAGCCAGCCAACCACTTTGTTTTTTTGGGGTTGTTTTTTTTTTTTTACTCTGTCAGTATCCCTTTATACCAGTCTGACCCAGCACCACGGGGTACAAAGAACAGCATTGTGGGGGTTACACAGCAGGGCAAAGCAGCTGCACTGAACAGTGGCTGACTTCCCTGGCAATAGCCAACCCATTAACAAAGGCCATCCACATGAGTGAATAAATAAACCTCACTCACGCATCTTTCAACCAGGAGCATCTGCAAAAATGCATTCACAAAGGGCACATTTACCGCAACAATGCAACTCCAAATTTAACTGAGAATACAAGAGCAATTACATACAGTAGAGTTTGGGATAAAATGCTTTAATTTCTACAGCATGGCATTACAATTTTAATATTCAGTCCTCCTGCTCAGACAGGACAGACAGAACACAATTGAAAGTAGAGATTCCTTTAGTGGGCCACAGCTTTGACAACCAAATCTGCTCCATGCATCCTGTTTTAAAGAAGCAAACTTTAAGATGCTGACTCTCATTTGCAGGTTGACAAATACCGATGCTCCAGCCATCACTTAACCATAGAAATTACTTCTTTCTTGATTTTGTTCATAAAATTGCATATTCAGATTTTGTTTTCATGAAAAAATCCCATTTTGGGCCTTAAAGTGTCTTGTATGTATACATCCTTACCTCATCTAGGTTGTAGAGATCTATGAATGTGCTACTGTCTCCCTTCTGACCCTCGCCTGTGGGTCAGAGCTTACCTGCTCTGTCATCTTCCAACCATGAGACTAGTATACTCTACGCTGCACAGTGGCAAGTTCTAACATTGGGGCAGTTTAGCCATACGGTACTCTCCCTATCCACTCTGTCAGAATGTGAGGGATGAGTGCAGACCGAATATCAGTGTTAGTGTTTTCCTGCTCTGTCTGTGTGAGAACAAGGGATGTGCTTCAGGATGAACAATTTCACTTTCAGCAGCAGTAGTGAAATAGCTGACTCCACCTTGGTCTGAAGAAGGTTGAGCCATCATTTACCGACAACTTAGGTTTTTGCAAAACACTGCTACAGCCAACTAGCCGCTAACTGCTACTAATTAACACTGAATCTGAGGCAGAACAAGACACAGCCTGACACAGATGAGATGTCGTCAGCTCTGTCGAAGGTTTCATCCTGCAGAGATTAGTAATTGTATGTTTTTAGAATACGATATGTAGAATTCAAATTCTTTGCATTAAAAATCTTTTTTCAAGATTTGGATCTGAATTAATCAACAACACTACAAAACTCCCAATTATGTTGTCTTAAGTCCTCTAAATCGGAATTGAATCTAATTGTACCAAGAGATTTCCACCCCTACTTTTCAATGACCGAGAAATGTGGGCCATGAAAGATGTTCCTGCATATTTAAAGAATAAGACTGTTGATATTATTTTTAGCTGTCAACAAATTCCTTTAAATGTCAAAAAACTATTTGCCGTTAATCTGTCTTTCAATACTTTCAGACCCACCTATCCTCTGTGGCAAGGCTTGGCTCTAACCACAATGTCCGTTGATTTGTAATCGAGGGGGTAATATTCAGATCATGATTTACACTTTTACTCCAATATTTCAGTCTTGTGCACTATCAATTATTTACAGCAGCAACCATTGGTGTGTGGCACCGACTGAAATAAACTGCAGTGCCGGTTGTAACGAAGAAATACGTCATCTGGTGCCGCTGTGTGATTCTTTGATGTGTATCTAGGTCTGGCATGGAGAGTTCAGACGTTTGCTTTTGGCATAACCTGTTAATAAGATCTATGGATTGTTGGTTTTGGTCTTTTCATGACATTTGCTTGCGATAATAAAACCGCAGAATATCCCCAGTCTTAATTCATTAATTTTAATGAGGCTTGCAGATCCAAAACAAACTAACAATTTCAACTGAGCACACTCTGCTAGACTTTTCACCCTTTACACTGTCTACAGTCCCTGTTCTTGCTGTGAAATAGCAAATAAAAAGTGTTTTATCCAGCTGTGTCTGGGGACAAATTCACTGTTGCTTCTTGTCCTAAATAGAGACACGGTGAGATGGCCCACAGATGAGAAGGGAGGGAAGGAGCAGGTTGTAAAAAAAAAAAAAAACAGCAGGTTTCTCAATTGCTCCGGGCGAGTCTCTAATGACTTCCAGGCCTACTCTCTTGATACAGTCCCTGTGTTCAGACTACTGCTAAAGCACTCTGTCTTGGCCTCCCAGTCGATCACTTTTGCTCTCCCAGGCTAACCCCTCTCAAAAAAGTCAACATGTACACATACACTCGGCCCCGACCCACTCGTCCCAAGCTCACTTTCCTCTTAGGAAAGTATAAGTGCTTTAGTCTAAGATTCAGACCAAATAAACTGATTTTATTTCCTCCCCAGGCATTCAGCCTCAAACAGCTCTAATGAAGTCTTTTTACTACTTTTGGTTTGTTTATCTCTCATGACTGCATCTGTTGTTGCTATGAATGCCAAAAGAAATCAAGTCTAAGAAGCACGAACTTTGAAAATCTTCTACAAAACTGGACGTGGCAGGACTGCTGACAGAATATAATGTTACTTGTGTTGTACTAGACTAAATTGTTTTTAAACACAAGCAAAAAGTGTTTTTACAGTAAAATGTGAACTGAAATGTGCAACCCATCCATACCACCGATATCAACTATATATACATATTGTATGTATATATATATATATATAAATAGAACAGCCTTCCTCTCTTTAGCCTCACTGCGGATAAAAAAAGCACAAAACTGAGACAATAAAACACATGACTAGGAGTAAATGAAACTATCTGTGGACATTGCGGTTGGTGCAAACAGACTGAAATTGAAGGTCAAACATATCGCATAGCACACACACACTCACAACATTAGGTTACCAGTGGATCCTGGTTCAACACCTTTGCTTGACTATTCTCAGTGCACATAATAACCTGTCAAGTGTCCCACTATAATCAGATCATTCAGCCTCTCTGTCCCACTGTACTCCTGCTCACAGGTGCACAACAAAAGGACAAACCCCACAACTGAGACTTAGCAACACCAGAATAACTTATGGAAGAACATGGCATCACACAACACTAATCCTGAGTTGCTGGTGAGGCCAAAGCAGAGCCAGTACACATATTAAGGCAGGCATCCAAACGCAAATCTCAGGCATGATGACCCGGACATCACCAGGAACTGACTTGTTGCACACTTACACCTGCTGGAGGGGGAAAACTCACAGGCTATAGGCCAATGGGAACCCTCATGAGTATACAAGAAGGTAAGCCACAGGCACATATCAGCAGAGGGCATGACAGATTCACAGAGGGCAGCTCGTGGGTAGGAATAAGACCTTGACCATCAACATGTACACTACACCAGTCATCAGACACCCAGCTAGAATAGCAGCCGTAGTGTAATGAGTGACTGAGGCATGATACAGATGAAACAAGGAGTGGTGTATCATCAGCACATAAAGGAAACGGCTGATTTCATGAAATCCTGCCAGTGACTAGATAAGGTGGGCCTAAAGGCACAGAGGCTGTGAATATGGCAGTACAAGAACAAACCCGAAGGCCCAGCTCCTTAAAGGCATTGTTCCATACCCACAGGAAGATCGTAACAAGAAAAGGACACAAGATGGTAACTCACATCTTAGAATATATTGGACTCCATATTTTTTTAAGACTTACAAACATCAGGCTCTTCGTCGGAACCGTCTGGACAGTCTTTCTCCCGATCGCAGCGCCAGCCCTTAGAGATGCACGTCACCCCATCTTTACAAACAAACTGCTTTGGGTTGCACGTCTTTGGGGCTGAAAAGAGACAAAGAATAAAGTGAATTAATCACAAGTTTCCAGGAAAAAAAAGCAGCCACTTTTGTGGGAGTGATCCTTCTTTTCTGATAGCTCATTAGCAAGCAAGGTCTGTTGTGTTCAGAGTCAATAAAGACCCTCACTGGCCCTCATTAGTTTCTGAAAAGTTGCAGCTTGATGGAGGGGATGGAAAAAGGATACATAAAAACTGAAACACACGCTCACGCATTCCTGGAAAGGTTTTGCATAAAATCTGCAAACCTTAACATCCAGGTCAGGGCTCCCAGGACACAGTGATGCAACAAATCAAGTATCAAAGAGCAGCTTGTCCAGTGAATTTACCACCTATCGTTCATTCTCCTTCAATCAAACCTTCCTGAGACAGGAAAAACTGCCCAGCCCTGCCACTGCCAAAAAAGGGGACCCTATTCAGACAGAGTCCACTCAGAAACAGCACATAAACACTTTGACAACACACAAATTCACACACGAGCAATACAGCTGAGTCACCCAAAGGCATTCAGGGAAAACTCTTCACGAGTGGAGTTTGATACAACAACTTAGTGCTGAGTGGGAGATAAGGAATAATGAGAGACAGTGATGTATTAGCATTATTTTTTGCCACACATATGTCAGCGGACTCTTATAATTTCAATAGCAGGAATCTCTGCTGACCTCTCTTTTTATGAATTATTTTGTCAATAATTGTCTGAAAGGATGCAAATGCACCTTTGCTGGCAGTAATAACAGCGGTGCACTCAACTCAGATCTCATTGGTGTATTTGTATCCGTCTTGATTTGGCAACAAGCTGCTACTGTTACCCAATTAATTAACACTACTTATCTTATGTGACAAAAGTTAGGACCATGGCTAACCACCTTGGAGTGGTCACTCCCATGATGAAAAAAAGGGTTTTTCCTCTTCTTTCCTTTCTGCTAACATTGCATGAATTCATTATTACATTCACATTATCCGTAAAGACTCCACGCGGCAGCGCTTCAGAAGTCAGTCCTGAACAAAACCCAGCAGATTCACGAGCAACAGTCACCATCAGGTAGCCAACGCTCCTCAAATGTGTCCGTCCTGAACACACACGAAACCTTTGATATCAACCTGTGTTCCAACCCCTTGGTAAGACAGCTCCCCCACCAGTTGGGTTGTGTTGAATAAGACAGCATTACTAGATGTGTGATTATGGACTTTCAAATGTAAATCCCTTAAAAATAAAAAGTTTAAAACTGATTTTTACAAAAATGTCCTCTCTGGATCAGAGCAGAACTCTCACCTGAAACACTCATAACATGTATTTAGCAAAGAGCAAATAAGCTTGACAAATAAATAATCACATTCCACATCGATATTTCGAGTCTTTACAGGATCTTCAGGACATTAAAGGACGTGGTGATTAAACAACTGATGGAAAAGAAAACATTCCTTTTACACAACGTTGCTTTCTCTGAAAATGTATTCATGAAAACGGAACAATCATTCTACGAGCTGCCAACAGAAATCCCAAACTAGTATAAGAATGCAGTCATGGGTTGCATTTGAATTTTTATCACCCACTGTGATATCGAATTGATGCTTTTGTATCATCTTGCGCTCATGGCTAATTATTTACATTTTTGATATGTCACAAAGCGTGATACATAAATCATGGATTGGGGGTGGTAATGTTATTGTAAACTCTAGCTAGCTTTTTGAACAGGAGGAAGGTTGGGATAGAACAAGGGTGGATGATGGAATGAAGCAGGACAAACAGGATGAATGTATTTACGTTTAAAGCAAGCCTCCACCTCCAGCGGTGAAGGGAATCTTGAAATGCAGCTCAACCTATATACAATGAATTTAACCGGACATATTGCAGCACACATGGAAACACTCCCCATGTATCCTGCTCTCAGCACTGCTGTGATCATTGTGTGTGTGGGTTGTAAGGATGTGTTGCTGTGGAGGGGCATCTTTTTCTCTCTCAGAAGTCTCGAGGATTTGAATTATTCAGAAAAAGCAACCAAGCTTGTGGTAACACGTTTCCTCTTTGCTCCTCGTTCTTCTCTTTCTCGTGTGTGTGTATGTGTATCTCTGTTTGTTTGTTTTGAAGTGTTAACACCAGTCATGGCAGGTAACTAGTTGCAGTGTGTCTGTCAATTGTTTTATTGTTTATTCATGTGCAATGATGGTTGCTGGTGGAGGAGTGCAGACGTTACCTTAAGATGCCCCTGACAGAAACATATCAGAGAGCAGAAGAAGTAAGTCAGAAGGTTAATTAGCTGAAGGTGAAGGCAGGAAACAGTAAAAGCCCACACTGAATGTATACAATCACTTTAAAACAAAAACTATATCATTTATGTTATTGTTTTCATATTCAGTTCTTAATCAGCACACTATTTTAAATGATTAATATCCCTCTTGTCTCCTTGCCTTTGGAGAAAAAAAGTTAAATGCACAACCCATATTGGTGGTCAGGAAGCATTATATCCATTTCTGGAAGAAAAAAACAAAACAAAGTCACAAAGGCAAATGACGGGAAAATGACAGACAACCCTCTCAGCGTGCACTAAAGTTCAGCTTCTCTATCACTGTCATGCGGTTTGATTTGAAAAGCACTTGCCCTTTTAACTTCAATGAACCGAAGAGTTTAGGGCAGCCCAAGGTTTTTAATTTAGAACAACTAGCCTAGTTACTTACTTTATACCTGTCGTTAGCACCAAGAAATCGTGTAAACACAGGGAAGTAGTTGTTTTATGTCGCTTACATTCTCTCACTGGTGAAACAGTAGGGGGGTTGCATGACAGGATCTGGATTGGATTTAGATGTTTAACCTCACCTTGGAGCCTATATACTATAAGATGGGTCGTTCCAAAATGTCCACTCTCTCTCCATCTTGGAAAGCTGTTGCTTCTCATGATTTTGTTTCTATTGTGTTACCAGCTTTGGTTTATGTTACAGGATGTGTATTTTAGTACCTACAGTATCTTCCATGCTTCTGTACCTCACTACTCATTGCTGACTCAATTATAATTTGCTTATGTTAAGTAACCATTAAATTAGCAGTTTGTAAGAATGGGAAAATGGATCCAAAAATATAGGGAGCAGCATCTCACGAGAGTAAAGAGAGATTCAATTGTTGGCACTCTATTGTCTGCTGTGAGTTTTCTTGAGCAGTGTAATCATTGGCTGTAGCTATAATCACTGTTTGATTTGTTACTGCATCACTGAAGTCTGCCTGGATTGCGACAGTATCACAGGTTAGTCACCCTGGTCTCTTCTAGGCTACCAAGCCTGAACACAAATTGAAACTAAATTGGGACTGAACACAGCCTCTGAGACTGTGAAAAGATGAAAAATGGTTTTTCATAAGTTTTATTTTGTTTATTGTCCGTGTACTAGTTTGGGCTAATTGGTTACCATTATATATAAAATGTGTATACAGATGTCTTTGACACAACATCAAAACTTATTCTTCACATCCTATTTATAATGGTTGTTTTTTTAAAGCCTCATGTGAATATATTTGCATATCAACAGTATTTGTGGGTCGAGTGGGGCAAAATCATGTCTCTGGAGATGAGTGTTGTAACCCATTTTAATGCCTGTAGTAACTTTGTGTTTTATGTTGACAAATGTGATCTTATCTAGTTTAAATATGAGTATATGACTACATTTTTGTGTTTTTCTCTTTTGTTTAGAACGGGAACTGTAAATAGTGGGAAAGAATGAACCCAAAAAGATTGTAAACAAGTGCTAGAAAGCTAGATGTACTGCAGTTACGAAAGCAAATGAAGGGGAGGTGAACTACAAGTCAAAGGGGGGGCAGGGCTCTCACAGCTGGGGAGAGGCCTGAAGATCTGAGAGCAGACTGGGCTGAAATACTGCGATGGGACGGAGGAATGTCACACATGCTATCAATGAGCTGCCTGTGTGTTTACCTAAGTGATGGCTGTGTGAGAATGCTTTGGGCCGTCGCCATTTGGGCTTGAGTACAAACCGACTGCCCTCCGTGCCCCATCGCTGTCTGCAAGTCCTCCAAGATGAGCTAAGTCTGGTGGGGAGGAAGCGTTTTCTCCAGAGGCAAGCCTTGCCCCCCAGCCACAACCCCATTTCCTCCAATGCTCACTGTGGTGCTATTTTTAAGCTGGAGGCCTGCTCTCTGAGATATACCAGAGTAGTACAAAGCTCCAGCAGACACTGACACTTCTGCTTCATCAAACATCACTCAACAGCAGCTGAGGTTAGGGTGGACATTAACCGCTGTTAACTGTGGTGCTGATAGGGAGCTTGAGCGGTATGGAATCCAGTGAACGCAAAGATGTGTGTGTCAAACAGAGAGACCTTCTTTCAACTGGACAGCCAGGATTAGGGCGCGCTGTACCAGCTCCGGGACCACTGCTCTGTGCGTCTTAACCAACGCTCTGACCTCACAGTAGAGGCAGACAACAAACCATTTAAGTATACTGGGCTGGTCATTTTAGCAGCTCTGTCAAGCTGAACTGCTGGTAATGTTTACATAATCATGCTAGCATGCTCAAAATAATTTCACTGGGCACTTGCAAACATTTGAATATCACCACAGTACGTTATTGTTTATCATTTAAAGCATACCGACACTCAGGTTTATGTGTCTTGTTTACTTAATGCACTTCATAAAACGTTTGTGGTATTTGCATTTTAGTGCAATGTCAACATTGAGCGACACAGTGAAATAACTGGACTCCAATAAATTGGAATGGAAATTTTGAATTTAGTCATTTTAGTGCAATTGGACCGCTGAGTGGTCAATAAAATGTGAAGGGCATATTAGACCATAGACTGTTTAGAAATGGATGACATGAGAGCTCCCTAAAAGTGAAGCTAAAACGTCTCAATGACCCGCTGGTGGCTGTCTCCTGTATATGTCCTAAGCACCTCCTCCTCCATTAGTTAAGGTAAAACTGGGTGAACGAGTATATAGGCAGCGACTCAATAACGCAGCTCCTATTGCATAGACTCCGGCTTGAAATTACATCACCAGCGGAAGAGGCAGTGCTTGTATCACAGATATTTTGGCTTTACTCATTTGTAATGGGCTAAAGTGGTGTCCATCCTTCTTTATTTCAATACATTAGACTGTCAGGGTGGTACACAGCAAGATGTATTTTCAGCTTAAAAAAAATGTAGGCTATTACAAAATATCACAATATCGCGATATCATGATCCATTTATCTCAATACGCATTGCATCACATGTTCCTTGCCAACACAGCCGTAAAGCTGAGGCTGATGGGTTGCATATGTTTTTTCCTGATTTTGTTTAAAAAAAAAAAAAAGGGACTAGGAACCTAAAATGTTTACCTGAAAATGGTACTAGATGAAAAGATTATCCTGCATGTCTATCTAAAATTTCATGGCAACAATTCATCCAGCAGTTGACATTTCAGTCAAAGCCACAGACTTCAACCTCATGGTGGCTCTAGACAAAAAGTCAGAGTTATTAAATTTATCAGGATGCATATAGTGGATACAATGACTGTGTCAATGACAAAATGTGTCCGTCCAACAAGTAGATAGTCTCAAATATCACATTACAACACTGCCATCCATAGTACCATCTGTGGAAGTGTTGTACACTAGTGTCGTACAAAGCTATTGTATACAGTGGATGATTTCCTTCAGGCTACACAAGTCTTGCTTGCTCTTGCTCTAATCTACCTGGCTCTGTGAAATAACAGAGTTGGGTTTTCCCTATACTATTTTGAACTTCGTGTGCACATCCTCTATATTATAAATAGCTAACTGTCACAGACAAAGACCAGAGATTTAGAAACACAATAAAGTCCTAAAATAACATTTTGCGAATCCATAAAACGAATACTTTTAGATAACGGCCTTCCTTTACTTCACTCAGACAGAACAATTTGCTCGGGTTACATCTGCTAAAGGTGGTGGAGGTGGTCCTTTCAGCTTCATAGCTGATTCATCTAAAACTGTAATAATAAAGCTGGCAGGCTGCACAAAAGCAGTGTGTTAGGTGGTGTTGGCTGAAGTAAGTGTGTGGTGAACTTATTCAAAACACTTGCAGGGAAAGAAAACGTTTGGTTTAGTCTACAGAAGACAGTGTGTACTCGTGTTAATAAAACATGTTTCTCAAGGAGACAAGATGGAGTTGCTCGTAACAGGCCTTTCACTGTTACACACGATGAAGCTACATTATATTTTCACATATTTAGGAAAGCCAGGTTTTTTATGAAGGAAAGATAAACAACCCAAATTGTGTGTAATCAAACTTGTCACTGAAGCCGACTTGGCATAACTTAGTTTTGTATCTTAGGTTTCCAGAGAGCCTCAGAGTTGTATCACAGCTGAATAGCCTGACAAAATGTGACAGACAAAAGCATTATGCTGCAAGTGATAAACAGTGATAAACAATTCTGGCCGGTCCACAAAATATACAAAGTGAGAAATGTTTTCAATATTTTGTGCACAGCTGCACTAAGGCCCTGATTAACATCCTTTTTAGATTCAGCCGATACAACGCTGACAATGACGACATAAGACTGCAAACCACCACAACAGAGCAGAGGAAGAAGAAAGAAACCGATGGAGAGTGTAAACAAAGAGGGGCAGGGGTCTATTTTTCTGACCTTTTTGCTGACCTGAGGGGGGGGGGAGTTATGTTAAAGGCCAAAAAGAAAGGGAAGAGTCTATATAGGAATGTTTGGTTGCAGGCTGCTGCCTTATCATCCTTCTCCAGAGCTCAGGCACAAACACAACAAGAGTGAGAAGAGGGAAGAAGGAGGGAGAAATCCTTTCCAACTTGTCATGTTAACAAACAGACTATGCTTCTTAAATAAACCTTTCCAGCAGAGTTTGAAGGAGCCGTCTAGTCACTATTGACTGAGCTGTGATAGAAGAAAAGTAGAGAATGAACTGCAATTTCATTTTAAATAGCTGTTGCTTACTGTTTAACATCAATATTCAGAAAATCAGCTTTTTTCTGCTAGATGATTCAATGTCTGCTCCTATTTAATCATGTTTGGGGAGCTGTTTTGTGTATTACTAAGACAGTCAGAGTTTTTGTGCATAATTGTGTGCTATGAATGCACTTCAGAGGTGAGGAATGCGCTCATGTCTGATGATAGTTGCCAAGTAAAATGGAGCTCTGTCATGCGGGACAACACAGTCCCGCCTGCGACTGCTGGGATTTTACAGGCCAGATCTGAGCACCAACTCAATCTGCACGGGCCGCTGTAGCACTCAGAGGCAGAACCTCTTAAGGCAGAGCAAAGCAATCAAACATGTACATAGTTAAGAGCTATTTGGATGTCTGGCTCAGTGAGATTTCACCATGTCTCAGCCCCAGAATGGTAACCAACCTTGAAAGCTATTTGTGCTTGAGTCAGTGTCAGAGCGAGGAGGGAGGAGGCTACCACCTCCTTCACTTCCACATAAGGATTTAAACAAATTCAGCAGCGGAGCGGGAATGAAGCAGGAAAACCACAAGGTGTGATCCGCCATTATCAAGCTAGTCGGTTTAGACAAATCCCTTTGCAACACCACCACCAGTGCACACGCCGTTCATAGCAGCACAGGGACAGAAATGACAATTAAGCCTACTTAGTATTCCGCTGAGGGGAACATATTAAAGGAGATTATAAGAAATTCTTCAGTGCATTTTCTTAAGACCAGTACAAGTCCTCATGAGCTCCGAAGAACAAGACCAGATTTTCTTGAAATTACACATGCACAATCTATTTTGCAGATCAACCAAGAGTGGATTTTTAAAGGATGATACAATGAGAGCAACAATTAACACTGCAAAGCAGAGACAGCATGCTTTCATAAGAGCAGTTTCCACTTACAAAAAAACAAAACTCTAGCATATCAGTGTGCCTTGGAGATGGTGATTAGGAGATACTGTTGCTGTTTAACAGATCCATGTATTTCCAGCCTTCCTGATGTGCTAAGATAACCAGCTTTGCCAACCTTTCACATTTTATGCACAGCTCAGAGACTGGCATTGATCTTCTTGCCTAACTCCCCACCAGAAAGCTAGTAAGCATTTCAAAGAAATGCCAAACTCTTCCTTTAAGACACCACAGCAATTATGGTTCAGTCAATCCAGCATGCAAACACACAAAAACAAGTTCCTACTATCCCCATGAACTGATAAATAAGGACAACAGGGTGGTTTTCAACTCATTCTGTGTTTTTGCTCATGCAAAACATATTGGCTTGGGTCCACCATGTGAGGAGATTTTTGCCAAAGAGTTAAGGGTGAACGCTTGCTTGAGGGATTAGTGAGTTACACTTAGGCTTACGGAAGGTTATGGCTGGGTACTTCGTGTTTAGGATTAGAAGTATGGGAATAAACCTACAGCTGCATGGATAGTGACCTTTGTGTTGATGGAATTGAGTGTGTGTGTCCTGTAGAAGTACTGTATTGTTTACATGAACTTTATTTGAAAATGGCCACAAAAGTCAGAATTTGACTGTCTGGAAGGGTTGGGTGGCACTGACTTCTTTTATGAATGATGAATTGTGAATGCTGTACATTAAACATTGTATGTACTGTGCCTTGAGAGGAGGTTCTATAGACAGGAGTAGGGGCTCTGTTCATCTGGTTAATCCTCTTCCAGTAAAATCTCTCTCATAATACTTCGGCTGTAGATTAAATGATTCAGATTGACTCCTCAGAAATATGTGTTCACAGATGTGCTCAGATATTTAATTGAAAACAGTGTTGAGTTTCTGCTTTGCCCTCGAAATGCCAAACCCATCTCTGCATTTATTTGCTGAATTATCAAAAGAACATGATCTCTGGAACAGATCATTCCCAGGCTGAGAGTAGCGGCTGCTACTAATAGACAATAAAATGAAATATGGTTGCTTCCCCCGTGGGGAGGAAAAGGAAAAATATGGAATCGATGTGACAGTGCTTTTTAGATTAAAGAAAAGTACGATCAAACAAACGTGACTCCCGTCTTTGGACTTGATCAACTTAAGAGGATGAGAATTGAGAGAGAATTGTTCCCCTCGGCGCTACACAGCTGTGGCATCTTTAATGAACCACGCTGTCAATCTGACACACCATCCCACCTCTGTATAACTTTAAGAGTCTGACACTAATTACCACTGTCCCCACATCCCGCTTATTAACATCTCTGAGTTCAATTGTCCTTTCTTTTCTCCTGTGTAAATACATCCCAAAGGCTGGAATTGTTTTTAAGCTCAATAATACACTGTAGAAAGAAGGGGAAATTGCTTCATTCTTCCTCAGTGTTGTCCTTGGACTAATGCTAAACTGTTGGTCATCATCCAGAAAGAAATTCTCCCATTTTGACCCAAGAGAGATAATAACTACTGAATGAGACAGACTGTACGCGCAAGGCAGCCATTTGGGCTAAGCTACAAATCAAAACCTTCTGGGACGGAGAACATATTTTCTGAGCCTGCTTTTACATTTTAGTTTCTATTATCACCCCTATATTTAGCGGTGTTAAAAGTTGCAATTTAAGTTAATGTGAAAATGCGTGAGAAAGTTTACAATATCCACTCGCAGGTTTCTCCTCATATTCTTGCCTGTGTAGCATCTCCAGTTCTTAAATGGCTCCTTCTAGATAGCGTATCTCAATCAGTCAAAGGTGGGTCAAAGCCCTGCTCTGACAGTGTGTACCCAAAGTACTTTACCCAGAATCTCAAGTGCTGCATTAATTTGCCTCTACGTTTGCTGCTTCTTGTTCAAATCCCATTAATTACGGTTGGTTAAGTCATCTCGCTACTAGGTAGCCAGCACAAGTGCTCCCCTCCACAATTGTTGTGTCAAACAACTGTAAACTTTGTCATCAATGACAAAAGAGGATCTGCCTCTTTATTATCCCGACTGGATAAAAAGATTCAGAGTGCATTCAGTGTCTAATGAAAAAAACCAAGAGCAACGCACAAAGCACTTACTGCCTGTGGAAAACAGCGATGGTGTACGACGCCTCTGATTTAAAAAGTGTGCTCCGTCTCATGTTCTAGACAGATTTTGACGCTTTCAAAGCAGCCGTTAAGTCTTCTACATGCTAAGGTGCTCTGCCTGCCTGCTGGCAAAGTTCATACCGATCAAACAGAGAATGGTATTGATCTTTTCATCTACTGTAATGCTCAACAGGCAGGTGAATGAATGTGTTTTCCAAAATGTCAAACTATACTTTTAAGGCTCAAATACAGCAAAAACAGCATGAAAAATATTTAAGAACAGCAGATTAAAGTGTTGCAACTAAGACATGCATAGTATTGGAATTCAGATAGCAGTATTTCCAACTCATTTTGGACACCCGCCTGTGCTGGTAGGGAAACATTCCCTTTTTTTCCTCCCAAACTGTTGCAAAAATGGGTTGGTTTTTTTCACTGACTATTGTTAAGGCCCACAGCCAGATGCGGACATATATTGGGCAAAATAAAAAAAAAAATGCTGAGCAGACGCTTTGCGGTGTCTTCATATAATTAAAACATTGTTTTATTGGTCTCTCCAGATAGCTAAAATGTTCACTTTGTGCTGGTGTTTCATTTTAAAGCCTTCATCGGCCAATAGTGATAACATGCCGATATTATTGTGCAACCACACTGTAATATTCATGTCCTGTAGGTATTTAGCATCAAGAACAACACAACTGTACTGTCAACTGAAGTGTTTTTGTGTCAGTCACAAATCTATGACTTTAGTAGCACAGAGTTCCATTATTATCGCCACCAAGACCGTGTGTACTGGTGTGATAATGTGACTGAACCAAAGCGCACGGAGTTGTTTTCCCCGAGGAAAAGCTGCTGACCAAAATACTGGAGTTAGTAATTGCTCAGTTATGCAGTCGTGGCTGGTTTTCGGTGTCATAGAATGCTTTTAGGCGGCAGCATCCACCAACAGCAGCGCTGATCTAAAACACTCACTCACAGCAGTGTTAAATATACTTGACTGATATTTACATCTTTTTATATCCACGTTTAAATGTTGCCTGTGTGCTGCAAGGCCAGGGCCTAACAAATGTGCTCTGTTTTTCCATATTGCTGTCCGTTGTCAGTAAACAGTAAAGTGAGAACCTTTTGGCTGCGTCTCTGTGATGGCGGCATTTCATCAATTACGGCCAAATGCTGAGCTGGTTCAAGACCTCCACCAAATGTTACAGCAGGAGGGTTCACGGCGGAAAGAAGCACAGGAGATAATTAGAGGAAGAGAAGCCTGGGCCACATTTATTTCCAACAATGTGTTTTAAAGGAAGCAGAAAGCAGAATATTCACTTCATAAACATGTCTGTGTTAAGAAAGTAGAGATGTTTTTAATTGAAATGATTCCAGCTTTCCTCAGTGACATATTCTCAAACACGTCTCACCGCTTCTACTTTCAAAAGAAGGTTATTTAGCAGGGTTAAAGCTTTGGGGTACAGCGCTGCCCATTTTTCAGAACCAGCGATCTCATTTTGCAATGACATTACAGCACATTCATGGAGCGAAGCAATGTGAATTCTTTCAGCAAGGCCTTTTCCACTGGGTGTCCAATTAGCGGTACCTTCTGAACAATTTGCGAGGTCCCCTTAGGGGAAACACAGCCGAGCCGTTTAGATACAATTTAACCCATGCTTGTTGGTGGCCTGGGCTCTTTGCTCCGGCTTTGAGACCGTGAAAGGTCTGGAAAATCGAAAGAGTTGCAGGCAAGTAAAAACAAACAAAAAGGTAATCATGTGCTTCTCAAAATCAAAGACAGTCTTCGAAATGTGTGGGTTACAACCCCAATCCCCTCCAAGCTGCTGGACGAACCTCACTCTCAGTCGGACTGAGGCAGATATGCATCCCAAATCTAAGGTTTGTCGATCTCCCGACTCATCAAAGTCAAAGCATAAAGACTGATGGGTCGGGAAATTTCACTAAAACAGAAACTATTTAAAAAGCAGCTTTTGCTGCAGACCAAAGAGGGAGAAACTGGGGGGGTGATTGCAGTCTATCCAAGTCCATCGTCAAGGTGGTCATTTATATGCACTTTGCTTCCTAAGGACCTGGCTGCACTGGATTGCAAAGAGATGGATTCAGAGGAAGAGGGGAGCATTTACGGCCTGACGGTGAAGCTCACAGAATGCAGCTCTGGTTTAAATCAGCTGTGAATTTAATGAAACTCCACATTCAGAGCCCTGAGTAGCTGTACAGCAACTTATGCTCCCTGTTGGAGGTATTTTTCTAACTAGTTAGTGACACCTAGATGTAAGTCCAAAGGGGCTTAGGTGGCATGCTTTAACCGGTTAGACGTTCCACTCGTGAAAGAGAGGTTGTGTTTTCACCTGAAAAGGATCGAACAGAATCTGTCTGCATTCACCCCTCTTTGATAACGCCCTTGTCCTTTCATACCAAACACAGGAGCACAGGAGTGGGACCTAATAGTTTCCAGAAGTTGTTCCAGTCTGCCGAGGTGTGTGTGTGTGTGTGTGTTTTCACAAGGTCGGAGGAGGAGCTGTTTTGAACTGAAATCACTATTTGCAGATCACAATATGACTATTGGCATTCAGGGGTCCTGCACTGTGCAGTACAAACTCATGTATCACACTGCACACGCTCGCACGCAGCAGTGACGCAGCAGTCGATACACGCCTGTTGATGTCAGCACCACACATCTGGCTGAGAGATGAGAGAAGGCAGCTTTCATGTTGAACACTGATGGGTCTATGATTGTTAAACTGAAATAAAAATACCACTTTAAACTGCACTGCAATTAAAAATAAAGGCCCCACTGATGTTTCATTGAGGTGACGCACTCATCACATCGGCACACACGGACACGTCAGATCAGATCCACCACAGCGGATCACTACTGGTCACGGATCAGCTTGCATCCATCGATCTGTAACAAGTAGTTTCCGCGGGTTTCGGGGCCTCTGCTGCAATCTCCCAGTCGGATGCGCGCGAGAGATCCCGTGTCGGGCTCATGGCGCGATCACTGCGGTGACATTTTAACATTCACATCTGGCACGGAAACAAAAGACCCCTTTAATTGTCTGCACGCCGCTTCACTCAGCGCCAGCGACGGAGACACGGTCTCCTCGCCTCACGCACACATCAAAACCACCACCAATCCCGTGGTAATCACACTCAAGTGTTGTTTTTTTGTTTTCTAACGAGTGTTTATACACAACTCTGCTTACCATCAATGGCCCTCCCCGGAGCGATGACTTCCAAACTGTGCAACAATCCCAGGAAAAGCAGCCCCGCTGCCAACGTGTTGGCCGCGGTGCGCAACATCGTAGCCTGCGTTGAAAGAGCAGCTATCGGTCATCAATCGCCTCCTGGTCGTGTGTCGCCCGAGGCTGCAGCCGGCCGACGTGTGACGGAGCCCAGGTGGGGACGCTCCTCAGCGGGGATCCGCTCTTTGGGTGCGCAACGGCCGCTGACAAGGATGCTGCCGGCTGCGCACAGAGGGATTCTTTTTTCACAAGGCTCAAAAAAGGGGGGGGGGAAAAACGAGGCAAAGGGTTTTTTTTTGTTATTGTTGTTGTGTTTTTGTTTATGGTTTTTTTGGTGGGGGGTTTTTTTCTTAAAAAAAAAAAAGAAGAAGGCTACTCCCAGCTCAGGGGGCTCCTTGGACGCATGGACAGCCCGGCCACAAAGGCTAGCAGGCTGAGCCGAGCATCAAGCTAGCCCGGCTCGCAGACGAGCTGGAGGGGGAGCCGGTGCCTCCGATCAGGTAGTTAGTCCGCCTTCGGTGCTCCCTGCTCCGGCCGACAAGTCACGGGAGGGAATTCAGAGGTGGATCGGACGTCGCTCTCCTGCCCAGCACCTTGTGCGGCTGGTCACAGACTGAGAGCCGGAGCCCGGAGCTCAGGCAGTCAGTCAGCGCGCTGAGTGACGTCGGCTGGCCCTCCCCTCTCCCCAGCATCCACCCAGCATCCACCCAACATCCACCCAGCATCCACACCGTCACTTTTTTTTATCCTTCCTTGTCAAACGTTCAAGTTATTCCCGACATTGGTGCGCAAAACAGTGACGCTGTTGTGGTTCTTTGTACAAGTGTGTCTCATAAAATTAGAATTTCTGGATTTATTTCCATCAATTATTTAAGAAGTTGAACATTTGCTGTTACTTTACATTAAACGTTAACTGAGAAATTTCAAGCATTTCACAACTTTCATTTTAATAGTTATGGCCTAAAGCTAAAACAAATTAATACAAATTAAAAAAAAGAAAACATGCCTCAAAATGTTGATGTTTATCTGTAATTGTATAAGACATCATCTTTAAAGTTGAGACAAAAAGAGGCTAAAGTATCTGTTTTCTGTGTAATGAATATAGAATACATGAAAGTTTTAGTTTTTGAAAAAATTGAAGTTTTTGAGATATAGTAAGAGCTGGGTGAACAACGAAACCATATCAAGCGCAACTAAAATAGGAATTAACTATCTGATACAGTGAAATCTTTTGATCAAGACATCCTAAGACTTTTTCCCCAACTCACAAAATCCATTTGAGCTTATAGGGAAAAGGATTTCCTGTCTTCAAAATAGAAAGTACAGAGAACATTCTTCATTAAATATGCATTTTGTTTTGACTAACCACCTGGATTCCCATTTACTTTTCCATTTGGTGGCAATATTGCAGGTAGTTGTGAATCCCATTTAGCTTAAATGACTTATGAATTCTTCATGGGGTGCTTCAATATGACTCAGCAGTCTGGATTGATTAGGCTCCCGTCTCATCTTCTTCCAAGGATTCTGCCTTCGTGTGGCCTTCAGAGCCTTGAATTCTGGGTGAATTTATGCCTCCTACTCAAATGAGATGAAACGTCCACAGAGCACTCAAGATTACATCATCAGAAAACCCTGCTCCAAGTTTTAAAAGGATCTAATCTAGTGACCAGCATGCAAATTACTGGAGAAAAAAAACTACATTAGAACATTTGGAGGAGCCTTTGAGGATCTGTGCTGCTTCATAAAAGGATGCAAATGATCTTGAAATGAGGTCTCTGTATTGATTTTGTTCTTATCACCCACTCCTACTTCTAAGTAAGATAAAGACAGATAGAAAGAGATAGAAATGTATAATTAAATAAACTACTTAATGAGAAAGGACAGGGCTGCCCACAGAAATGGCAGGGCCCCTGCGGTCCAGGGAAAGGGCCCTACCCTAAATCAAAAAGGTGGCAGTGGTGTGATAGCTTTTTAATGGATTAGTAAATTTCTCAAGTTATGTGGCCTGGTTGCCCATAGTGTAGTTTTAAATTGCATACACAAAAATGAAATAACATTTTCAGGTGAAAAATGATGAGAAGTTACAAACATAATTCCAAAAAAGTTGGGATGTTGTGTAAAATGTGAATAAAAAAAAAAAAATACAGCGATTTGCAAATCCTTGTATTGAGTTGAACTCAACACAAAGACAAGATATTTAATGTTCAAACTGATCGACTTCATTGTTTGCTGGGGTAAATATACATAAGTTCTTAACCTGATGCCTGCAATATGTTCCAAAAAAGTTGGGAAAGGAGCATCTTCACCACAGTGTTCCATCACCTTTTCTTCTAACAACCCTCTGAAAGCATCTTGGAATTAAACACACTAGTTGTTGAATTATTGAAAGTGAAAGTTTCTCATTCTCGCTTGACGTACATCTTAAGTTTCTGTGGTCGCATTATGCTCTTCATAGCGTGCTGTACATTTACAGTGGGTGACAGGTCTGGACTGCACACAGGCCAGTCGAGTACCTGCACTCTTTTACTGCGAGGCCGTGCTGATGTAACTCCACAGAATGTGACTTGGTGTTGTCGAGCTGAAATAAGCGGGGATGTCCCTGAAAAAGGCGTCGTCTGGATGGAGGCATATGTTGCTTTAAAACCAGTATGTGATTGTCAGCATTAATGGTGCTTTTACCGTTCAAGTCCAAGTTACCCATGATGCCCTGGGCACTAATACGCTGCCATGCCATCACAGATGCTGCTTTTGAACTTTGAGTTGAAAACAATCTGGGTGGTCCTTTTCCTCTTCAGCCCCAGGAGACTCCATGGGCATTTTTTCCCAAAACTATTTGAAATGTGGACTCATCAAACCATAGCACACTTTACCACTTTAGGTCAGTCCATCTCAGATGAGCCCAGAGAAGTGAGCGGAGCTTCTGGATGTTGTTGACTTATGGCTTTGGCTTTGCATGGTAGAGTCTTAACTTACATTTATAGATGCAACAACGTTCTTTGTTAACTGACAATGGTTTTCTTAATTGTTCCCGAGCCCACGTTGTAATATCCATCCCAGAGTGATGCCGGTTTTTAATGCAGTGCTGCCTGAGGGGTCAAAGGTCACAGATATCTATTGTTGGCTCTTGGCCTTGCTCCTTACATACAGGGATTTCTCCAGATTCTCTGAATCTTTTGATGATATTATGGACTGTAGATGATCAGATCTTTAAATTTCTTGCAGTTGCATGTTAAGAAACGTTGTTCATAAATTGTTGAACTATTTTCCCATGCGGTCTATCACAAACTGGAGAACCTCCCTTCATTGTTGCTTGTGAATGACTGAGCACTTCATCGGAGCTCCTTTTATACCCAGTCATGGTTACCAATAAACATACTTAACTATGGAATGTTGCAGATGTTTTTTTTAGCATTTCACCACTTCCCCAGTCTTTTCTTGCTACTGTCCCAACTTTCCCAGCATCAAATTCAAAATAAATTAGTATTTCCCCAAAAAACAATAAAGTCAATCAGTTTGAATATTAAATATCTTGTCTTTATGCTGAATTAAATTAAATACAAGTTGAAAAACATCTGTCACTGTATTTTGTTTTCAACATGCCAATTTTTTGGAATTGGATTTGAAGGAAACAACACTACATTGAATCATCAAGTATGATATATAACCAGCTTTCCCTGCTTTCCACCCCTTGTGTGTGGCTGGTCGCACAAGTAAGATCACATCATTATTCAAACAAAAATAAAAACACTTATACCTGTTTTGCCTCTTATTTTGAAGAGTTATATAACCAGATTGCAACAGAAGGCTGTTATAAATCAACCTCGAGAATGAGGAAGGGCATTTATAATTCTGTTGTTTTCTTTTGTCTTGACAACCAAGTCTAAGTCATATCCCAGTTCCTCGCCTTGAGTCCATTGTATGAAATGGCCTCTCTAAAGGTGAACACTAACAGAATAATGGGAATATCAAATCAAGATCAGACTGCATAAAAGAATGCAATGCTTAAACACGTTTTTCTTCTCCAAACTGACACCTAAAAAAATATTGTGCAAGAAGAAGCGAGATGTGAGCTGCTTTCGAAAACAAACAAATACCGCTCAGCAAAAATCATGTAGTGCAGCAAGAATTTATCCATTACTCATAAAACAACACACATTATGTAAGCTTATGTCCAGCCAGCACTTTCTTTTCACTTTGTTCCTCTCCGCCATCGGCAAAAGGACACTTTAAACAATCCCCTCATTAGGTTTAAAGCATTCAATCACAGTGGCCAGAACGCCTGTACTGGCAAATAATATGTCATTCAAGTCCATGTCACAAGTTAATTGTGTCAAAGTTGATTTGAGAAGCTTGCTGGAGTTTCTCATGCCGTCTGAGTTGAGTTTGACTTTTAAACACAAGTCACATTGTGTGTCCAGACTTGAGGTGATCGTTCAGCCTTCACATTTCCCTCTTTTTCCTTGATTAGTTTTCACACACATTTGTAATTTCAACTTGCCATTTTAATGTACAGCATAATCCAGAACTGAACCGAAATGAACATGGAAGGAGTTTGTGGGTCTGGAGCATTTTAGATTTTACTCGAATCAATTGATCCCATATATTTGACATAGATTTTTTTGTTTGTTTTTTAATCAGTTTTCCATTCTGGTTCTGTATCTATCAGTTCAGTTGCCGAGTGGCAGCTGTAACAGTGCGTGAAATACTGCAGTGCTGCCACCTAGAGGCTCTTCACTGCCAGTAATACATTTTAAAGAACAATAGGCCCTTTGTTCTAGAAAAATGAGTCAGCACATAACAAGCACACGTAAAGTATCATCACAACGATCTTCTTGATTTCAAGGCCTCTCCATCATTATATTTCTTGAATTCTTTGAGGCAACTTAAAGAGGAACTGGCCTTTTTTTTTTTAATCCTTTATTTTTTTCTAACAATTCAGGGGCGTTTCAAAGGTACACAAGCTGCTAATACACATGTTGTACTGTGTTAATTCAGGATTTCCACTTATTTGTGAATTAAGGGCTCATCTTTGAATGTCTTTACTTGCACAGTTGCAATGGCACAGATTCTTAACAATGGCACAGATTCTTAACCTACCAATTTTGAATTTTAGTCCAAAAACATTTCTCAGTACAAATTCTTTTGGCTCATCTTAACCTAGAAGTGGACGAAAGACACAAGGCTTTCATAACAATTACACAACACAAACTGTGATATCATCAAACACACACATAATGTACATGATGCAGTGTTTTCATTATACTACAGTCATAAGTTTATTTTTCATGTAACACTTTTCAATAATGATACTTTAATTAACATTAATTAATATAGTAATTAATAAGCATTTATCAACAGTTAATCAATGTGCCATGTACCATCGCCATCACTTTCTAACGGTCCTCATGTTAACAAAGATACTTATTTTATAGTTTCTGAACATACTATTAATGTTAGTTAACTCAGTGATGCCATTAACTTACAGTTAAATAATACAAGGAGAAGCAGGTTGACACAGACGGCTACCTAACACTAACCTAATTAGAGGACTTATTAACCCGATGAGCCCTTATTGTAAAGTTGAAAACAGGTATCCCTCAATTATATGGTTTTAAACTAAAATGTATGAATTAATATCTTCGTTGACATGTAGGCTGTTAATAAATGATTAGTTGGTAAATTCATTAGCTGTTAGTAAATACTTGTTAATGCATTTGTGAAGCACTATTGGTTTTCATATCTTAGATAATACACATTTCAGCTGAGTTGCAAGCATTTCTTTGTATTTTGAGCGTTTATCAGGTGAGTTGAGTTGAGTAGTTGAGTCAAATGGGAGGACGAGGAGACCTCACAGAGCGAGGGATAACACGCAGTTATATTCAACTAAAATGTATGTGTATTAATGTGTTTCTGTGTGCACAATTCTGCAATTTGAATCGAGGGCCTTTTTCTGACAGTGTGTGAAGTTTGAAGCGTTAGTTGGGTGTATTATGTGATTTGTGACTTGACTGATTCACAGCCTGGGAGCTCGTTAGATAACTCAAAAGGTTGCAGGATGACTATTGAAGTAGCAGACAATGAATGGAAAATTCTGCCTGTCATCTAAAAACATATTTTTTTCCTTTCACATATCCCGCAGTTACAACAGTTGTTGCATGAGCGTTTGAAGACGTGGAGTACATTCTGAGCTGCGGGAGCACTCAGCTCTACCGCAGTTTTTTGGCTCCGCAGAGGAAAACGATCAGGCCTGAAGTGGTGTTTAACACAATCTACCAGCAGATGGCAGCATAAAAGAAATGATAGCCTTCATGAGAGCGCGCAGTCGATGATCCCCACCCTGCAAAATCTGCAAATGTCACTTTAATTTTGCATAAACTAATTTTCCACCGTATTAGACCCACTCCCAAGGGTGCTGATTAGTCTTACTCTGGTATCGACCCTGCAGTGACTCCCTGATTCTGTACACATACATCTTTCATTATTCTAACATTTTGCACAGCCTCAGCCTCATCATCGTTCATTTCTGATTTTTCTCTTCCATCTAGAGAGCATATATCTTGGTCTGGACTTCTTCAGCATTATGCTTCGAATTACACGCGAACACTTGTGTGACTCATGCTGTAGGATCGATTTTCCCTGCTTTTTTCGATATTTTTAATTTCATGACCGATCCTGCGCATTGTGTGGAAGCTGAGGTATCAATAACATTAATATTTTGTTTTTCAACTAGAACTCTGGTACCAGATGTAAGATTTTGCAATTGCACCCAGTTGAATAGCTGTAATAGGCAACATGCCAAGTAAAGTAAGATATGCATAAGTGCGAAACTGTGAACTTAATACAGCATTAAAGAATCTCTCACTTCTTCTTTATAAATCACTGCAAAAAAAGTGACAGCAACTGAGTCATTTCTCTCCAGTGAGAGTGATTTTCCCGTCATACGCCGCATTGGACTAAAATATCAGAGGCCTATACACTATTAGACCTCTCCTGCTCCACTGGGGGAGTTTCTTTCCAGGGTGAATTTGCTGTTGGAGTAAGAAAAAACACCATTCATCTGGTTTGTGTCATGACTGGAGCGAGCATTTCATGCGTCATACATTCATCCACCACTAAGGGCCATGATACACCTCCACCCAGTTCACTGCAGCTGTGACGGGAGCCAGTTGGAAGGCCAGAGAGGAGAAACAGGCCACAGCTGGTTCTCGTGCTGCATTAACGTTTGGCCGGTCAAACAAATTAATGAGAGGTATTTCCAGCAATAAGCACCAATAAAACCAACATTTGTGTACAAACCCAGATCAAACTGCATCTATGCTTGTATCTACATCTCCACTCATCTTCCTTTTTCAACTCCCTTTTTCCCCTCCCCTCACTGGGGCTCTCGCCCTCGCTCCCTCACGTCAGAGCCAGATGGATTACCTCATTAATCAAAGTTCCCAAAATCACATCCGGTGTGTGTGTGTGTGTGTGTGTGTGTGTGTGTGTGTCCCATCAGTGCCGTGTGTGCACTGAGAAGGAAAAAGGGTACGAGATACTGAGCGCATTCATTTTATAACAATAACAACAAAAACATCATCAGTTTATCGTTCCTCTATATTCATCTGCTCAGTCTGAAGGAGCCACACAGGAAACGACTAATTTAGCCCATGCACGAAGAGTCTTTAATACCGTTAAAGAGCCCTTTTCAAAATGTCGTCGGGGTCTATTGCATGGTGGCGACGCAGAGCAGGAAGTCTTTAAAGCAAAGCAAATTTAGATTAAACTTGATTTAAGATTTTAATAAGTTTAATAAGAAGTTCATGATAGACTTCAAAGCAGAGAAACTGTCTCATCACCGTTGATCAGCTCCCATTATTAAAGCACAATCTAAATTAGAAGAGGAAAGAAAGAGAGCCAGACATAATCTCTGATTGCAAAAACAGCAAAGTCAAAAATGGCGCTATCGCAGGTCAAAGATCTCGACCCCTCCCCCTCAAGTCTTCTCACTCAGAGGAAGTGTTGCAGTGTCATAACGACTCTGTAGTTTTGGGGGTTTTTTTGTTTCCCTCCTCGAAAGGAACAATTATAGAGCAGGCAATGCTGATAACACCTAAGGAATTTGAAGCATGCACAAACAGCCCAGCCCCCCATCCGCTCAGCCCTCTCTCCCCCTTCCCCCCTGCCCTTGTCCCCCTCTCGCCTTCCCTCACACTCCATCGCCAGGCTTTCTCTTTCTGCATCTTTACACCAGAATCGGTTGTTCAGATTACTTTCACATGGAATATGGAGCAAATAGCCCCTGCAACAACGTCTGGAAAACTCATTTACACAAAAACAAAACACATTTACCATATCTTTCGTCTACAAATACACAGATTCTCTGTGGCAACCTGTTAACCATATAATGTAGTGGTTTGACATTTTACAAAGTTGAAATAATCAAGAAAATGATCTACCACCCAGTAAAAAGTAATTCATACAACAAAAGTATAATGATCTCATAAACAAAAGTCTATATTTATTGCCTGTTACATCATATGGTCTATGCTTGATGATAATGTTAAACATTAAACTTTATGTACGCTGGAGGCTGAACCCAAATCAAGAGGTAGTATTTGCATTTTAAAAAGAGCTACATGCACAGAATCTACCGTAAAACGTACCATTAATTTCAAGTTTATGTGTGAAGTCTCTCGAGAAGTGAACAGAAAATTATGATGTAATATATGCACCAGCACATTCACTAAATGATCTACAAAAGAAACGTATGAAGAGGCTAAATCCTTTTATTTATTTACTCCCCTCAAGCTGTCCTCACCAACACTTCCTCCCTCACACTCTCCCTGTGAACACATTCCAACCACTGGGAATGCTTGAATGATTGTCCGTTGTTTAAGCATGTGTGTGTGTGTGTGTGTGTGTGTGTGTGTGTGTGTGTGGTCTGTTCAGATGGGAACTCAAAAGTAACTTCTCTCACGTGAAGCAAGCACATGCAGCTATATGTTTATCAGTGCTGTCCAGTGCGCTGTTTCTTATTTCCTACAACAGAGCTGTGTTAATATCCGGCTGTGCAAAAACAAGTGGCATCACTATTATACTGTTAAGTATGTTCATCATCCTGCAAAAAGCATATTTTATATATAACACTAATGAGCTGGCCAAAAGCAATCTACTGTTGTTGTTGCTTAAGATATCATGACTAAACACATTTCAAAATATTACAGTTAAAGAGATTCTTCGCAGACGATTCAGTGCTTTATTTGGAAATAATGAATAACAGATCCATTTAGTTCAAACTTTCCCCCCTTCATTGGCATGTGTTGCTTTGAAGTGTTAATTTTCAAGACTGAACCTTTTCCATTTTCCCTCTGTTTGCTCACTTGTATAAGTTCAACCACCATTTGCTCATTGGCTGTACTCCCCCCTCTATTAGCCATTCTGACCTTGAACCCCATACTGACAGCCTCAGTGGCCGAAAACCCTCACTCGCACATGAACTCCCTGAACCCTTCCACACCATTCATATCCAACCCCCCCTCCCACACACACAGGCTCCCTTCCTCCCACACAACAGCTCACTTTGATGGAAGAAGTTCACCCCCACAGAATTGATACTGTTTGGTGTGTGTATCTAGGAGTGTGTGTTGGCTGTTAAACCATTCAGAGGGTGGAAGGGTGGTATTTCCTTATGTGCTGATGGATGTCCTTAAATACTTTGTGTTTAGGTGCTATTTGTAGCTGTTCTGGTGGGTTTGATGTTGCCGTTTTGATTTCAGACTTTTGTGTATTATTCTATATAAGGGCTAGAGAGGAGGCATGTTCCGCCACAAAAAAGTATCCGATGAAGCTTTTGAAAACACAAATACAGCAACTCCTCAATCACCCTATAGGCAAGTTCAACACACATATACAGGCACAAACACTGCTACCCTAGACGTAATAAGGCCAGAACATTTTGGGATGGAGGGAGCTGGGTTACCTAGCAACGAGTCTGTTGAGGCTCCAAACATTGTTAACGTCGCCAAAGTGGCTGCTTGTGCCGTGAGATTCTGCTGAGTGCAACAATGTCACTGGTGTGTTCCTGAAAAGCAGGCTAAGGAACAACCCATGCACACACTGCCAGACTGAGTGAAACTGCCTGAGGCTCTCATTCACAGAAATGGAGGGAACTGAAGTGAGTTCTGCTTTGGCCACCTTGGATTTTAGGGACATCAAAAAGTCTGCTGGTTGTCCATCATAAGTCTCCTAACTGCCTTGTCACCTCTGTGCTCGCAGGATGTTTGTGCTCTTTGTGGGCTCACGCTGGGAAAAAAAAAATTGATTCACACTTCTTCTTGTAAGGATTTTTCCAAACTACACCACATGTAATAAAACTCCATTTGGTGCTGTTCACAGTGAGCAGTCCATATTTGTGAACTGCATCACCCGTAACAACCATAGATTTAAATGACATTGCTTTTATAGCAACGACGGTACCGTGAATATAATATGTATATAGGTTTTAGCTAATATCTGCGTTGGGATACATCTCCCAGCCAATCATTTTTAAATGTAGTGAACCAAGCATTTAAATATAGTAGAAATAGGTAAGAGGTTGCAGAGGCAGCCACGAATACTTAGGGGAACTTCAGGACAAGGTTTTCTCACACACCGGCGGCAAATGTTTAAGTATAGTACCCGTGTGCGTCTACTTTTTCACGGCCTTCGTCTGTGACCTTTAGAGGAAACCACAGGACATCACCCTGGGGAGGTCTCACTGCATTACACCCTGATCACTCCATGTCCTTGGATCATGTGGAGCTTTATGTCGGAACATTTATAAGATGTCGCCTTTGTGACTGGCTGACAGTCTCCTCTGGCTTCACCCTCAAGGGTGTAGAGTCTCTTGTTTGTGGGCCTGCTTTGCATTAGTGTTGTGCTGCATAATTAAACCGTGGTAATGGAGGAAATAATGTCAAGATGGGGATGAAAGCAGCAGGATGATTCTGGCTGGGCACAAGTTGTGGCAAAACACCAACAACCAAACAGCCCAGATAGCCCAGATTAGTGTTTGGCACAAAGTATGTTAGGCTGAAATCATCTGTCAGAATAATAACTAACTCCTTGATGAAATGCAGTTCTTAACCAAAAATGTCTGGTTAGGCTATTCCTATGATAGTTGCAGTCAAAAATATATATTTATGGGTTTTTGTGAATAAAGATACTGATATATCATATATCATATTAACTCAGTGTTTCATGGATTCCTCAAGGAGACAATGTCTAGCATAACAAGAGAGGGTGAAGTGCCATAATGTGGGACACCAAAGATCCTCTGGCTACAGGCTCTTCTAAAAAAAATGCAATCAATAGAAAATCAGTAGATGGGTGAGTTTTTTGAAAACTTTGATGTCAATTTACTGTAGCAAAATCACACCAAACAAATGGTCGTTTCTAGAGTTACAGCCTATACTATCAGTGCTGACGACTTGCCGTTGGGCACATCTGGGAACATCCAGGAATATCCGGGAGCATCTGGGAGTGTTGATGGCCCTCGTCTCTTTGGTGTGTACTGCATCATCGGTCAGTCAGAGGATCAGTATAACTGGCTGTTGAAGTCACGAAAAGGAAATGACCATTGAGCTTGTTGCTGTGCACTCCACGATTTCACCTATTTGGTTTTTCCTTAGTTTTCACTTTGCTAAGTTCTGATGACATCACTACCATTTTCATCTTCTTATTAGCCACATAGAACAAACAAAAGTAATAAGCAAACCCTGTTTGTGCAGTTTTTATCTTCATATGTATCTCCTTCGGTTTCTCTTACTAACTGATCTATACAACCTCCCACACAGGTGCCGAACGTTCAAGTTGGCAGTCTGCCGATGCCTTGGCCTATGGTGCGTTCCAGTGCAGCATTTTTGCTGTGATGTCCACAACGCCAAGCAACACAATAGAGAGTTTCTCTGTCTGAGTTAGTGCTTGACATGGGGTTGGTGTGCTCCAGGTCAAATATGTTACCTGTCATTTTATAATGAAGTGGTTCCTTCAGACTAATGCAGTGGTCCGGGACCCCCTTCGGCAGGTGCCAAAGATAAAAAGGGGTCCCCCAGGCATTGTCCACTTTGAGGTTGTCAAATTTTAACATGTTAATTATCATTACAATTCAGACAAAAGCTTCTATATAACACCATTAGTCCTCACTCACACTTTTAGATTTCAAATGATTTACAATCATTCTTTTGGTGTGTGTGGATGCTAGGAGGGTTGGGGGCCTCCAAAACTAAAAGGTTGGGAACCACCGCTATTAAGTATAATTCTTTTTTTTTTTATTACTTTTCATATTTAGATTTGAAATTACAAGGTTTTTAGTATTCCCTAACCACAGACCGAACCTAACCCTGTTTCCAGAAATTTTCACCACAGCCAAAACCGCTTAATATGAATGGATATTGATCTGTACTAAACTTGATATGTTTTTGCTGCTTGATATATCTACTTTCTTGCTATTTTCATTCTAAAAGGTATTTTTCAATTAATTTTATCTGATGAAATAATAATATAAAAAAATAGTGGTTGTGGTGAATGAAAATCCTAAAACTGTCAGCATGATTCAGTGTTTCTCCCCCGTCCCAATGTGGAGATTTTAAAGATTGATTGGGTCTGAGACACTAATCTCATCTTTTCAATGATGCAGGTACCATCTCACTGGCATTCATTTTAGAGACATCAGGTGTGTGTGTCTTTTCTCTCAGCACTGAACTGTTGACGTTCTACAGTAAGGGCACATGCAGATTGCATTCATTTAAACTACAGTATTTCTGTGAAACCAACATTGGTAATCTGTCTGATAACAGCTCATTGACCAGACTAGATTCAATTAAAGGGAGATTTAAAGTATTACGTGTGTATGCGGAGGCGGGAATGTTCATAGATATTCTTTTATGACACAAGCAAACCAGATTGATTGAAACAAATCAGCAATGGAAAGCAGACATATTCATTGTCATGTTTTGGAAGCCCTCCATGTGCAATAAAGACTCGCTTTTATCAAGCTTGGCTGACTGTCTGATCATAAACATCGAAACTGGTTTATGAAGGCAATTTTAATCATACAAAATGACGATGTGGTTTATAGAGTGCTTAGTAATCAGGCAAATAAACACAGAGGGTAACACAAGAAAAGATAAGGGAAGCAAAACCAATAACGGTAGGCCTACTCTAGTTAAAAGGTAGTGTTTTTATGCACTTATACAGTGTCCTCATCACAGATAACAGAAGTTATTACCCGACCTGAACTGATTTCAGAGGAAGCACAAAGTATGTCACGCTGAAATCATCAGTCACAATCCTCATTAACACTTTCATTAAATGCAGTTCTTAACCAAATATGTTCGATTACGCTATTCCTATGTGAAAAAATACATTTATAGGGTTTTGTGAATAAAGCTACCTATATATCATATCATACCATATCAAATCCATACCATATTAGTTCAGTGTGTCAAGGATTCCTCAGGGACACAATAGCCTTGCACAACAAGACAGGGTGAAGTACAATAATGTGGGACACCAAAGATCCACTGGCTACAGGTTCTCTTAAAACACATCGAAGTCAATAGAGAGGTGAGTTTTTGCAAACTGTAATGTCAATTTAGTTAACCAAAATCACACTACTTCACAAACATCCAATCAAAGATCAGGGCGGGGCAATTATCAAACTGGAGGGATCCCCTGCAAGGACCACCGAAAGGTCAGTGTAAAAAGCTT
>KV751324.1:22644647-22657029 GCA_001698575.1 Mola mola | reverse complement strand
AGTCAAGCAGCGGGACTCCAGGCACTCACTTCCCCAGCTGCTGACGTCAGCTGGCAGCCTGGGCTGAGCTCGCCGCTCCGGACATAGCGCCGAGAAAAATGCTGCTCTCCGTGCCGCCAAGGGCAGGAATCAACCCCTACAACGGCTACAACAGCAGAAACAGCAAAAAGGTGAGGGCTCCGGGCATTTTCTCTGGTTTGGGGCTGCTTCGCCCCGTGGGGGGCACTCCGCCCGCGTCTGGCGCGGCCACACAGGCTTGTGACAGTGAGCTGCAGTGTCCTTGAAAAGCAAAACGTACGGAATTTAACTTCGGGGCTGCGCGGGCTGAAAACGCGGAAAATACGTGTGGAGAGCGGCCGTACGGCGGGTGGGGGGGGAGGAAGCCGGGAACGTTCGCCCCTGCTCGGTTCAGTCATGTCCGGCCGCCCGGTGTTGTTATTCGGTAGTGTTTGTGCGTGTGTAGCACGGCGGGGATGTTGATATGGCTCCGCTCACTCATTTGGAAAAAAGTCAATGGTGGGAGAACAACTTTTACGGGTAACCGGCGCGCCGGGAGAGCGCGTCCGTGTGTGTGTGGAGGTGGGGGTGGGGAGCTCGGTAGAGCAGCTATCCTGCGCCGGACACGCACGGCCACAGGCGACATATCGGCCCTTCATTGTCCCCGCTGCCGCCTAAGTTCGCAAAGTTTTTTTCTGTTTTTTTTTTCCTCTCTCCGTGTTTCCCATTTGAAAGCGGAATATGCCCCACCCCTTCAAAAATCCCACCAGATTACGATGACGAACATTCCCACCACCACGAGCCGAGCCCTCGTCATTACCATCAGTGTTGACAGCGTCACCTTTGCGATTCAATAGGTCTCACAAAAAAAAAAAAGGAAACTTCAAAAAGGCAATTTTACGCGGCCTGGTTTGCAAGGGAGCTGAGAAGTTCAGGAGTACTCGGATTGTTTCAACAAAACAAAATCCCATTTTCTGAGTAGTGTGTTGCAGAGGTTCCTGTCATGTGCTGCTTCTCTGTGGAGGGGAAGTGATGATAAAAGGCCTTTAGTCATACATGGTTATATTATGTGGTAGGGGTGTGAAGATACACTACATTCCCCATCTGGTCCAAATCACGACATGCCGGACATGATTCAGCATTTATACACCCAAATCTTACAAATTCTTTGGAACTTGTGCTACGTTGAATGGTGTTGATGTTTTACCACTGAAGACTACAGATGTGTCTGTGACCACAATTCCATATTTGTGAATTACTGCCAGAAATAACAAAGAAAAGCAGCAAATCCTGACATTTTAAGAAGCTGAAACCTACAAACAAGACTGAAAGGATTATTTGATGATCAGAATAGTTGCCGATTTATCTTCTTTTGGTCCGTTAATCCAAAAATCTTTGCAGCTCGAGTTTCCCTATTGAACTAGATGATATTTAACGGCATCAGAGTATCACAATACACATTTTCAAATATGGTACGTTTGGATTTAGGCTTCACTATACAATTTTGGCGAATCACAATGTGTTGTCGCACCCCTGTTATGAAGTGGTAACTTGGTAACTTGTAGCGATCGATCAACACCGTAATTGAAGAACGGAAGAGGAAGACTGCAACCAAACCGTACTTCTCATTTAGCCCAGCACTGGCTTGCTGACGCGTGTCTTGGGCGCTCACCATGAATTTGCACGACGAAGCTCTATATCTGTCGTCTGGTCTTCCTTCAAATGGAAATTATTCACTTGAAAACATATACAGTATGTCTTATAGTGATGATATCCTTTAGAGCTGCAACAATTAATCAAATAATTGGTTATTCAGGGGAAAGAAAATTAATCTGCAACTATTTTGATCATCGAGTAATCATCTCTGTCTTGTTTCCGGCTTCTTAAATGTTAGGATTTGCTGCTTTTCTCTATTTTTTCTGACAGTAAATGAAGAGTCTTTGGGTTTTTTTAACTGTTGGATTAGATTAGAGATGCAATACGAAGATCTTGGGGGTCTGATGAGCATTTTCTAACTATTTTTTGAATTTGGAGGTGAATAGCTTACTGACATATTGACTTAACATCTTGGGAAATATCCGTCCAACGGATAAACTGTAAACACTGTGTCTGTCTGAGGAACACCTAGTTGAATCGCTTCAAACATACACATATGCTCAAAATTTAGTTTATTCAAGCAACCTCTCATTTAAACTTTACTGAATATGCAGTATGTTTCCATGGCTTTCTTTACTTAACCTAATTTTGTTGCTTCAGTGAGACATTTGATAAACAGTTCCTTTCCTAAACTATCAAAGCACACCATTTTTAGCTCAGTAGGGACAAATAAAAACGCTGAGTGTCACCTTTTCAAAGGAAGTTCACTGTGTTAGCAACAATCAGGAGTGGAGTCTTATGAGTGTGAAAGTTTTCAGTTTATAACATAATAGCTATATATCAGCTGATATGCACACATGTTTTTTTTTTTATATTGATCCCTAAAATGAGGGAACCAAATCAAACATTGGTTACAAAAAATATAAATGGAGGCAGAATACTTTAGAGATGAACTTTTCTGTCTTAAATGACAGCACTGCACTGAAATAGTAACCTTTGCTGGAAATTTGATAATTACCCCAAGTATTTTCTTACTGCATTATGTTTTTTAAAACCAAATTTTTTTGGATATTGACCAATAGCGATGAAATATCTCGGAGAGGCCAAGTGATGTATAAATTTGGTAAATGCATATGTTTGGACCGATTGTCAGACAAAATTTGTAAATTGTGAGAAGCGTTTTTCATTACTTTCTTATATTTCATCGAGTATTAACAATTGAATGATGGAGAACAAGTGAAATTGTATCCATTTGTAATGCTAATCTGATAAAGGCATTTTTAGTTGTAGCACAAGTGCTTTGCTCCAGAATTTGGGTGAGTGAAAGGACAAATTGGACATTTTTGGAAGTTAATGAGAATTTTGCTGAAACGCTGATGTCGGTATGACTAATATGAAGCTACAGAGAGCAGCTGGTTAACTACTTGGTTCTAACTACTTTAATGCACTAAGGCAGCAAAAAAGAAAGCTTCACTCTTTGCAAAGGTAATAAAAATCTATCTATGAATTTTTCACCAAATTTAGAACTTTTTATTAGAAAAGAAACTCCTGGAGTGGTTTTAGACACTCCTAAGGAAAATCGGCAGTGCCAAAATGATGAGTGGCCATTTCAGAATGTGTTTAACAACCATTTATAAGTGGTGAATAAGCAGACAATGTATTTATTATAAATTTTTCGCATAGCTTATGTTGCTCAGTTCTACTGTCACGTCAACCAGTCACGCTTATTTTCACACCCCAAAAAGGCCCTCTCCGAGAAATGTTAAACCCTGCATGAGGTATTTCTTGCACAATGAATTCGTTTTTACAGAATTTTGTGGAGTTTTACCTGTTGAGGTACACATACCCACGCTTAAAGAAGGGAAAGCTGCAGCTGGAAAGCTAACCAGCTGCATAAAAATAGAGATGAGCAGTCAGTGTAGAATCTAAATGTTTTAAAGGCCACACTCTACCACAGGCATAAAGGGTCAAACGTGTTGTGCCGCTGCCTATGTATTTTGTCCATAATGCATTATTTTGTGTTATAAGGATCTGTTATCTTAATGATTCTGTAAAGACAATGTGTACCTCCCTATAAGAGACCACGCTTTTTTGGCAAAATATGATCGATTTATGAATGATTAAAAATATATTCAGAATTAATAGTCTCCAATTGTTTTGTATTTTGGGGAGCAAAAGTTCACAGAGGTCAAGTTCTGTTGTGACTCCTAGCGTTTCCTCCTTCCTCTGCCAACTCCTCATTCTTTTATCGCTCGCTCACGTTCTGCCACACCTAATCCGCAGCAATACGCAAAATACAAGTCTGCACGCAAAACAAACATGCAGAGGAGCGAGAAAAGCGCTCTTTGTGTGTGCAAAGTGATTACTGGGGCCGATCACCAAAAGGTGTTTGGTTTCTGTTGTGCTTAAAGCCAGCTGCTCCTCGACTCAGCACCTCATTTCCTCCCTCAAATAAATAGAATTAATGTTCTCAAATCAAATTTGGTTGGTTTCCGTGTAAAGCTTCCTGGATGAAAAAATAACAGGAGGCGGCTTGTCGCCTCTCAAGGTATCATGCGTCTCGCTCAGGGCCTCGTCAGATGCCTTGTTTTTGTACTTGTCAATCAGATTTGTGTTCTCGCCTTGGTGGGAGGCCTTTTCAACAAATGTGAACTTACTGCTGTTATTTAAAGATCTGGGAGCTTTGACACACACTGTACTAGATCAAATACACAGATATGAAAGTAAAACACCATAAGTGGAGCATTGAATTGTCACACGTGTAAAAAGGCCATTTAGATCTAGCAGGCCTAGTCTCTGTGGATAAGTAATGTTACCCGTTCACTTCCGGCTACACAGGCTTTCAGCCATTATCCAGTGTTACTTAATTCTCGCCTCATGTGAACCAATGCTGTTCTTTTCGGAGTATTTTTATGACCTTGCACTGGTGACAGCCAGAGGCATTACGTTTTTGGGTTGTCCATCTGTCCATCCGTCCCATTGTAGGGAGATGAGAAAATTTTATTACATCTGGCTCAAAAGTTCATGTGGATGTGGAGGTGAAAGGTGAACTTCACTGTGACAACATAATGTTCTGCAAAAACACTTTTCTAGCCATTATCCAACACCACAACCGAGGAACGGAAGGGGAAGACTGCGACCGTATTTCACATTTTGTCTGATTCTGGCTGGCTGACATTAATCTTGGGTGGTCACCATGATTGAATTGTAGGTTTAGTGCCGAGTTCCAGATGTGTATTAAGCGTCTGCTTTATAGAATTTGTATGTTTTCGCTGTGTCATCCTTATTATTAGTTTTTGCTGATATTGAGCATCAGGTGAACTTTGTATTATATATTATCTATTGTTTTATCTGTGCTCCTCTCAAATGGACATTATTCACGGGACAACATATGTGTCTTTAGTGATGATAACCTCCTTAACTATCTTTCTGTGATCCTGGTTATGTTAAGTATGCAAGTATTTGCGCATTTGCATTTTGTTTTTGCTGTGCGTCATGTCTTTGTCGTGAAAGTTTCTCCTGATTTTAAAACGGATTCAGCCGCCACGGCTTGCTCTAAAATTTGGAGATTAATTTAATCGTTTTTATACATACTGAAGATGGGTTAGAGGAGAGATAGGGAGTATGTAGAGAGGCCCAAAGTTACTTGACAACAGATCTTTGGGGAGCAGTTTCATGCAGAAGCTGCCTTCTTTGAACTCGGCTATGTCACTGTACAGAAGGAAACACGCATCGGCTCCTTACAGGGTGGCATCCAGACATTAATGGTGTCTTATTTGGCTGAGCTGTAAAGTTAGCTGGTTAAGACAGCTTGTTTATCTTCTAAAATGCAAGCTCAATTGTGCAACTAACTAGATGTTTTGTTGAAAGTGACAGGTTTGTAGATAGTTTGTATGTATGACTAAAACAGTTGCACCCGAGATCACCCTGACCCCTCATTGGGTCAATTGGCTGTGAGTCCCTCATCTGCCATAACCGTAGCATTACCAAGCAAATAGACCTGTATGTGTTTTTTCAAATTGATGTCACACTTGACTCTCATAATAATTAAACATAGGGTCCTTACGTAGTGGCTAATAATTATTTGTAGAGTTGGGTCTCTACTTTTGACAATATATGTAATGTAAAAAGGTTAATTTCGTTCACTGAACCGGTAAAATTTACCCAACGTGGTGGAAAATAATTTTTAAAAAAATCATATTTTCTTATAGATTAGTGGAAAATGAGAGGTTTCCTTCTGTATCAAGCTACAACAAAGATGTAGCATGATGTGGTTGAGTTAATTTACTTACTTACATTACATTGTAATGCGGAAACTTGATGTGTATCCCCACCCAGGAACTGAGGGTTAATTTGACCAGGGGTAATGGCAACCCCATGGGCTTAAATGGACAAAAACAGGGAATCGGAGAGTGATGTTTGATTTGTAGCCATTTGGTCATCACCTTGAATGTTTGTCTGGTTTTACCATTTGAATGTAAGAGCCCCCTTTCGTGGCTCATTGTGTCTGCTGGGTGTGTGATGCACCCGGGTGCTGGTATGTGTTGTAAATTGAGAGAAACGGTACAAAATGGTACACCTATTACATGTTCCCTGAAGGAGTGGAACAAGGTCTAACACTTGATTTATGTGTTGAGTAGCTGGGCGCAGTGAACAGTTACTATTAAGCTGAGGGATCAGAGGTGATGGATGTGAATATGTGCAGGCAGGGCTGCACATGCGTCATGTCTTAATCTGCATAACAGGCATAAATAGAGGTGTCTTCAGTCAGAGCACGTAAAGATGTGATACATCAAAGGATTAGCTTTATCTTCTTAAGTTAGAGTTGTAAAATTTTAATATATTTTTCTGGAGTCAACAGTGGCAGTGCTCATAATGTCTAAGTGCAACAAGCGGAAGACAGCGTGAGTAATTTATATCAAACAGCTGCAAAGCAAAACCCAATCAATATATTCTATGCTGTAAAGCACTAGCAAATCAATGAGAGTTCAGTGTTTTTACTTGTGGACGACTGTCATTTTAATATATTAACATGTTTTTGTGTTAAATTTTGTCTAAGCAAAGATACAGGATAATTGTTAGAAAATTAAGATAAAGATAAATTAAGATTTTTGCATCAAGTCTTACTAAAATGTTTCCCTAAATGTGTAATTATCTTTACCCAAATCATTTTTACTCAATTATCTGAAAAACTGTGCCAAATTTGAAATGAAATATGCCTTTGACTTCCAAAAAACAAGAGAAGAAGAAAATTCTCTCATAGCAATTGTGTAACTTTGAACCCCCCCCAAAAAAGGCTCAGTTTGATTGATTACTGTACTAACAGCCTGTCATGCTAGATTCAAGTCGGTGCAAGTATTTTTTTTCCCTGCCGCACAGACATGAACTGAAACCAGTTCATGTCTAGGAAACAGACAATTGAGATAAAAGCATACATTAGACGTTGTAAAACTGTCATTAGCAATGTGAACGATAGTAAATTATCGAATTCATAGAACAGAAATGCCTGCAACTAATGAGAAAGCATGACTGAAGTAAAAAGCTAAGCATCCATTTAAAAAATTTGACATTCGATGCTATTTATTCATACCACCTTATTGGCATTCCAGCTAAGACCGAAAAACTGCCAAAATGAAAAATTACTAGGAAGTGACAAGTTGAGACTCTTGCATAGTGAAGCAGAAATACATGAGGAAATGAAAACATGTGTAAGTACATTTATGGATATAAATAAAAATGAAATGTGGAAAATAATTCAGCAGTCATACACAAAGAAATAGTTTTATGAATCAATAAATTTAGTATGTAGTATTATAAAATGGGGGTTTTGGTTGCAGATAATGATGAGTTTGAATTTGATATTGAAGCTTTTCATAACGTAACCTGGGTTACTTTAGCATTTTGTGTGTCCTGTTGCAGCAGTGTGTCTACCCTCAAAAACTCTTGTATAGTCACCTTTGTCCCATGGGCCCTCTGCCAGCTATATGTTTATCTCTCTCTTTGTTTAATGCGTCAGATGTTTGGGATTGGTCTCCAACTTCTGAGGCAACTGCAAGAGCTAGCCAAGGTGAACAGGTAGAGTGGAAGACAGAGTCCTCGGAGAAAGCACAGCTGTCAGAAACTTGACACCAAGTGCTGCAGTGATGCCAGACGCTCTGTGTGCTGCACAGTTTCTTAGATCTCTGGCAGTGCTGAGGGCCAGTGTTTGTAGGTATTTGTTTCCCAGTTTCCCCAGTTCAGGCCACCTGACCCAACATGAAAGCCAGTGCATGCATGTGCATTTGCATCAAGTTTTGATGGACAACGTCAAGTGACAGACAGTTTGAAGTTTAATAGGGGCTTATGAAAAAAATGGGAGGGTTGGAGACAGAAAGGAAGAAAGGAAGGAGGTTTCAGGTATAGGTCTGGACGTGAGCTTGTTGTCCCTGGCACCTGGTAGGAATGCAAAGCTCTTCTTTCTTCTCTCAAACTGATGTGTGATTTTTTTTTTTAAGCAAATTACCACAGTATGGAATAAACTCTTGGGAAGAAATCTATATAAGTTTGTTTGTTTTTAAACACTGGAAAACATCAGAAAACAGTGCCCCTTAGATGATTGACTAGTCTTATCTCGGGTGCACAGTCTGCACAAACATTTGTTAATACAGTATCTTTACAGTTACTGAGTCACTGAAGGTACCCACTCCATGTTACCAGACACCTGCAATAACATTCGTTGAAGTTAGGAAAGACTCTTTTCTGATGTTTTGACTTGCCCAGCGCTGTTGCATTGTATGGCCTTGTTGAGCTTAATAGTCCTTGGTTAGTGTCTAAACGCAATCCTGGAGTAATTTTCAAAAGAAAATTATGAAATTTTAGAGCCTAAAAGGAAAATAAGGCTTAAGTTGAAAAACTGGAGTTCCTCTGTGATAAAAGATATATTTTGTCTTTATATTATGACAAAACCTATTGCACAAAATACTAAACCCATATAGGAATTGTATATTCTTGTCTATCTGATGACAGAGCCGACAAGCACTGGCCAGGTTAGGTAGGTAAATTGATTTGAATTAGATGAGTCATCATCCATCTTGACCAGCAGTTTACAAACAAAACAGACTGTTTGCAGTCATAATAAAAGTTCTCAAATTCCCATCCTACTCAAGCTAACGAAAAGAAGCTTTATTAAAATAAATATCACAGCTTCTGTTTTATCTGTGTATTGTCACTGAAAGCTCTTCATCTGTAACTGCTGGAGCAAAGGGAGTATAAACCGTGATTTAAAAGTGAGCCCATTATCTGCTTTAAGTGACACTAGGTTAGGTTAGCCTGTGATTTACCCATCAGGCTGCTAGATCATTTAAGAGTTTCTGCTCTTTCAAGATAGGTTTCCGAGTCATGACACCAAATAAAAGCTTAAAATCAGTTCCACAAAAGCACGAGAGAATAACGTCATCATGCTTTGGAAATGTGGAAATTGTTTCTTTAAACAAATCAAATGCAGACTTTTTTTTTTTTTTTTGCACACACTGTCAAACTTTGCTTCATTGTTCAGTTTTAGGTCAGTAATTCCCCCCTGACAGCACTATTACAATTTTCCATAAATAAATAATCCGTTTTGTTATATATCATTGTACCAGTTGAAAAAAATACAAAATAAATAGTAATTAGGAATCACAATTGAGTTGTAGAATCAAACGTATTCCAAATTGTTAGTAGTTATTTTCCTTGTTGGTCCTGCGCCGGAGCTCATGCGAAGCAACAGCTCAGCAGCGTAATTCTATACAAGCTGGAAGCTGCATTCTCATTCAGCCCGGCTATAAATCTGCGCATTAGCGTGTCAGTCGGTCAGCTGGTCAGACAGTCCCGTCTTTTTCCCATCTAGTGGAGACAAGCGTTCCAGCAGGAAACAGGTACTGTAGGCTGGACATGGGAAGTACGCGGATGCCTCCCCTCCCCCCTGGCCCTCACTGACAGCCCCAGGACATCCATGGAATTCTGTGGGTTAAACTGGGGTCGACTGGAGAAGCCCCACATGGCCAGATGCAGATAAAAACAGCAGTGGAAAAAGGGTTGGAATGGACAGCTCAGGAGACAGACTTTAACGAGACACAGTGGTGCATATTTTAATTTGTCCCGTTAAGGAATAGCTGAAAGCATATTTTAACACACGAGATTAAAGTCAGCCAGTGCAAAAGCATTCAGTTTTCAGTTTTCTGCTCAGTGCAAGTTTACATCAAGATAGAGAAAGTTGTTTTTGTTTTTTGTTTTTTTAATAGGACGTTCTTGATTTCGGCAGTTTTAGTCCTAAAAATACCCAGTGATATTTTTAAACCGTTTATAATGAATTTCAAAAACGGAGGAACAATGACTCATTGATAGCTGCATTTTCCTCACAAAATGATCTTCTTTATTACATTCAAAACTTAAGTTTACTTTTGAGGAGAAATGCACATCTGTGGTAGGAAATATTGAGACTGCAATGCTTAGACTTTCAATTAAGATTAGAAAGCATTTAATCAGCTGTCATTGGAATATACAATTACTTTAACGGAGCTAATCTGAAGTTCTTGTCTGTGTTTCTATGTGTTTCACTTGCTTTGAAAATGATCTGGTCTCACAGCAGTGAACAACGAATAACAAACTAATTTTTTCTCCAACAGGATAGGTTGACAATAGTCCTCTCTCTTTTTTGTAGCATTTATTTATTTATTTATTTATTTTCTTTTATCACAACAAAAGCATTTTTGAATTCTTAAATTTTATGAAATATTGTAAGTACAATTGTCACAGTTACTCGAGTGAAAGAAAATTAATTGAAACAAATTTTGATAATCAAATAATAGTTTCAGTCTTTTTTTGAGCAAAAATTTCAAACATTTGTTTGTTGCAGCGTCTTAAATGTCAAGATTTGTAGGTTTCCTTTGTAAATTGTGGCAGTAAATGTAGAGTCCGTGGGTTTTTAACTACTGGTTAACAGGCAATGGAGCAATTTGATGATGATGTGTCTTTGGGCTTTTTGTCAACTTTTAGAGTAAATGATTAATCAATTAATCGTGAAAAATATGTGCCGATTAATGGATGGGGTAAAATAAATTGTTGGTTCCAGTTCTAATAAAAGTGAAGACTTATTTGACAAGGACTGCATAAAATATTTACCACATGCGTAGCAAAGTAACAAGAAGCCTCCCAAAAGTGAAACTGTAGTTGTAATCATAAATTTCTGTAATGTTACATTACATTAGTCCAATTTAATATGTCGCTGTGCAAAAGAAATAGTAAGAATTTTGGTTTATGATTGTATCGTGATACAAATTGAATTGTGTCCCGTATATTGTGATTTTTGCATTTCGATGAAATGATTAATTGATTAATTGTGAATATAATCGGCAGACTAACCAATGATTAAAATAATCGTTACTTGCAGCTCTAATTGTTAGTGAATTTGATGCTCAAGTCTTATGAAGCCTATGCCTCTGTACTAATAGACTCTAAGTAACGCTCCTTTTCTCATTGTTTTACTTTGAGTTGGTCTCGTCTCCACCTTTGCAAACATGTGTAAACAGAGCAGGTTATCTGTAGAGAAACAAGCCTGTTGAAGTGGTCGCCATGCTGCGGGCAAAACCGAGGTGAGAGAGGATGCCTTGTTTCTAATTAGAGGGATTGTTCAACGTTGCTGGTAGGTTCTCGTGTGACTGTAGCTTCCTGCTGGGCCTTTCATAAACACCAGTCTGATCACTGACCCTCTACTCCCCCCTTAATTAGGCCATTGTCCTCTTGTTGGAGATCTCCAGTTGAACGGCGCTGAGTTCAGTCAGAAAGCATATTTGTCCCTTTCCTTCGTGCGCAACAATTATTTAGAATATTTGGCTGTTAAAGTTATTTTCTCACAGTAATCACAAAACAGTTGCCAGCTCTTGCAAGTTTGGTCGACACTGAAATGTTGGTTTTTTATCGCCTGAGTCTTATTTGGAAAAGAGCCAGTAGATCTATTCATGGAAAGAGAGGTCTTTTTTTCTTTACACGCAAGGTGATAATGAAACCACATCCCCGATATAAAAACTATTCTGCAGGCTTACGCAATATTTGTTTGATTTCCCTAAGGAGGGTCATAACTGAGATGAGATGATGCGCCCAGTTGTTGCGCAACGGCCTTTCATTTTCCTAGCGGTGAGTTATTCGCTATGGCGACTGTCATAGCTTACGATTAGCATTCAACGATGTTGTTCCACACAGCATTCTGAGTCAAACAGCCCAACTTTAAAAAATGACAAGGGAGTTCTGTAGCAATTGAGGTAGACATGAGATCATTATGCACCATAAGTCTGCTCCGATATATTGTCATGTAGTAATAAAGTCCCAATTTGATGTTTTTGCTCTTATATTTGAATTTACCTTGTTAGGGCTTTGCTTTAATTTTTTATGTAGTGTCAACTAAACTGAACCCTGATTTGTGCTAACTTAGGATCTTGTTAACAGTTAACCTCAGATGCTGTTTGTGTGGGAAATATCTGAAGGGCAGTGTTAAACCTGAAGCTTCTGCAAGCTCAGAAAAGATAGATACGCAGCCTGGTCAGTGATTAATTTAGAAATACCTGGGATGCAACATGAGGGCAGGGAATCACAGTAGAAAATCTTTCACACAAAGTCCATTTAATTGTGCATCATCAGACCAAATAAGTGAATTTCCCAGATGAGGGATCAATAGAGTCTTATCTTATCATATGTTAGTTTTGGATCTGTAGGGCTTTGGTTTTGATGTGTACCACTGGATTTTTTGTGGCTTGAAAAGTAAAAAAGAAATTACACA
>KV751324.1:22611198-22644620 GCA_001698575.1 Mola mola | reverse complement strand
AAGAGGCCCCACGCTCCCCTCAGAAAGCAGTACTGGTGAGTGTTGACAGGAAGCCTGGATTACATCATTTTTCTCAGCTCCCACATAATCGTCTGTGTCTTGCAGATTTATGTTTCTTTGACATTTTCGCACCTTGAATAGTAACTAAACTCACTCAACTTGTTTAGTCTTTGCTTCTGGTTTCAAAATGTTAAGTGCGCTGGCAGTGACTTATTTGATTTTTTAATTTTATTTATTGTGCCTTCATGCAAAGCCAACCAGTCCCGATGTTTCTGTCTTCCTACAGCAGTCCTATGTGTCCTCCGGCCACCAGATGGCGCCCCCCAGTCCCAACACCAACAGCAGTAGCAACAGCAGTGGCGGGGGAGGGGAACAGCTAAGTAAAACTAACCTGTACATCCGTGGCCTCCATCCGGGGACCACAGACCAAGACCTGGTCAAGCTCTGCCAACCGTGAGTAATTTTTTTGTTTTATTATGCCGCTGTTGTGACTAATTGTGCACAAAAATGAACTCACCTAAGAATTACTGTCCAATTAGTGGGTGAATGTAAAGAGTGGTAGCCCTGATGTCTGCCTACCAACATAACATGTTGATTATTGAGATTTTAGGCATGGATCGTAGTGTAAGCTTTAAACATATAAAGGCCAATGTTAAGATACAACATACAGTAGATACATAAAAAGGTTTAGCAATAATTTTTAGTAGAGGTCATAATTTCACTACTTTAAAAAGTGGTACTATTAGTAACAAGAGTCGTCTAACTCTGCATTCATTTTTAGCCTGAACAAGTTATCTTTAAATACAGATCTTTGAACGTACAATGGAAAAATATTTCTTGTAAGCTGATTTCATCTGTGCTTCATTTGTTGAACACTTGAAATCAATTTGTTCAAATGTATCAAATCAAATTGTGTATTCAGAAAAAGGAACTGTTTTTCCAGGAAGGAAGGAAAAGTGTTTTTTGCAAAACCATTACTCAAGTCAGTTCGATTAAGTCTTGACAATCACATGAGCACAATAAAATGGGAGCTCCTTGGAGGAAAATAAAGGAGGAATGAGCACAGAGAGGACGAGACTGTGGTACCAAAGGAGAGAAGGGGCCAGAGAAAGACATAGCTTCTGTCCTGACATTTGACTTTTGTGAGGCTCAACCGCTGCAAACCAACCCTTACATATCCCATGACAAACAGCTGACTTTCTTAAATATATTGGTCCTACAAACAAAAAAGGGCACATACACACACACACACACACAAATCGATAGAAGCTAGTAAAAGAAGCAGCCAAACTGGTTTTGGCTGCGGCAGGTCAGGTCTGTTCTGTATGTCACAGATGTGATTTGCAAACTGTAGCCATTCATCTGTTACTTCCACAGGTCATTCACAGTAATAGCACGCCTCTCTGATTAAGCATAACTCATAAAGCCCGACTAGATGAATATCCCTACGCTCCCTCCTTTGATTAAATGTGTGTTTCACACTGCATTTTAAGGAAGCCTCCCTAATTCACAGAACAAATGATCATGGCTCTTATCTGATATTCATTATAGTGTCTGAGCATGGGTGCGCTGCTCACTCACATGGAGCAGTGAGGGAAAATGGGAAATCTGCTGTTGGTATGTGAAACACAGGAGTGAATAGATGGACAGAGAAGTCATTGTGGGCTGGTAGAAAAGTGGGGAGAGACAGAGACTTTTGGGGGTAGTGGGAGGGCTACACTTGAAGGGACTTGAAGAAGAAACATAAATGAGAGGGAAAAGAGTAGCATGGCCTGCTGGGAAAGAATGTCAGACAGTCGTATGTGGGTCAGAGCTGTCTTTTAAGTCCCCGTGGCCTCCGCTGTGTGGTGGGCCGCTGTTCTGCAGCAGAGGGGCCGAGGTAAGTGGAGGGTCACACGGTCACTGCCTTCAGACCTTTGAACCCTCCTGTTAGGTAACAACATGAAACACAGCCCCTGTTTTTCTTCGTCGTGCCTCTCAGAAATAGGATTAGTCTGGATGTTTGAGCCTGAAATCAGCAGAAACAAACCATAATGAACGTAATTATGTAGTTGGTGTTGATGTGACTGAATGTTTCAAGCCAAAGTGGACTGTGGGCATCACTTCAACTACAACTCACAATATGACTTACAACATTTGAGCATTTTTATGCCAGAATATTACAGAACATTTTTGCTGCACCTACTTATGTCATCAGTCTGACTATTGTCTCTCAGATCACACTGCCCACACAGTCTGCTATGTTCCTGAGTGTCAATTTGCCAACCTCAGTGGCCGGAGGAAGAATACCATCATCTCAATTGTGCACTCAGAGATGTTTATATTGGTATATTGGTAGTTTTTAATAAGGGATGATAAGGGAGCACATTGGCTTTATGCATATGCTCTGCTCCCAAAGCAGATGGATTTGTGTATTTATACGTGGCTTATAGAAAACAAACATTAATCTGTGCTTTTTGTAGGTGAAACCAATTTAAACTAGAGCATAACCGATTCGATTCAACTTAACTTATAAATCTTTAAACATTTTATGCAGGTTTTTAAGCATTGATGCTTTCTCAAGCTGTGTATATTATCTGTCTGATTGATTTTTTAAATATTTCCAAAAACACAACTGCATATTTTTGCATTATTATTCCAGTTGTGTAAATACAACTTTAAATATCCTTTTAAAAAAAAAAATCAATGATTCGAATGTGTCAGAGATAAGAACCCAATATGTCAACAGGAATGCTTTGAAGGCCGGCGTCGGTCATTTGACCGTCGTGTAATATCTGAGTCAACTGGGAAAATGTTGGCTGAAACCAGGCGGGAGCGTAGGACCCAGCGGCGCGCTGAGAAGCGAGCGTGGAAAAACAGAGAGGGACTCAGTGGGAAGGAAGGCGAACTGGCAGGGCGAAGCATCAGGTTACAGTGTGCATTCCGCCCAGACGCCATCTCGCCCAAACAGAGAAGCAGCAGTTTCCCGCAGTGGCTAAATGCACCAGACAGGAGCATGTCTCTTATACCGTAGTTCTGACGTAACGTCTCATAACACAACATCCCATTAATCTTCACACCTAACACAACACTCTCACTGCTTTTGGGGGATTTTCATACCAAAGATGTTTTATGATACTGCACTAATCCATCAGTTGTCTTTTCCTGGTTGGCCTTTGTCATGTCATGCAACGACTGGCCTGAAACAACAGCACACAGGCTTATGTTTCAGACACCCTCTATTACTTCTTTTTTTATGCATATCAGGCCTACAGGAAGTTCACTTAAAACTCAGTATATCTGTTTTCAAGTCAGACATTGCTGTGAAGCGAACCAAAAATTGCTCATTTGTGTGTTAATGTTTACATTGGTGGCAAAGACAAGCCTGGGACAAAAAGCTTTTGGCCCGGGGGGCCTGTCTTCTCTCTGGAAGGAAATCCCTTTAACAGTCTCCACCTGACAAAGGCAGACAAACTGCTCTGTGATGCTTGATTGACACAGTTGTTTAATGGGAGTAAATATTTATGTTTACACCTATAGGCATGCAGCCAGAGGAAATGTGGCATGAGTGGAATGCATACAGTAAATTCTTCTTCGTCCTTTTGCCCATAGTCATGTAGTCTATCATTGATCCAGGTTACTTTTTGTTTTTTGTTTTTTTTTGTCCCCAAAGGTATGGCAAGATTGTGTCAACCAAGGCCATCCTGGATAAAACCACCAATAAATGTAAAGGTGAGCTGTGTCATTCATGTCATTGGATTACATTGTTTTTGGTTATTACAGATTTGGCATGTTAGGAGACCTCATTTCCATGCTGAATTAGATAGGAAAGTGCTATGGCCAGGCTACGCCTACAGTATCTCGTTTGTTTAGTCTGTACATACATATTTTTACAGGCTGTGTGCACAGCTGTTTCCAGTGCTTCCAGTTATAGTGGTAACCTAGGCTATATAGGGTATATATATATATATATAAGCTGCAGCTTGATATTGATCAAACAAAATTATAGTCATATTGAATTTCTCATCTAACTCTCAGCAAGAAAGTGTGTTACTTCTAAACCTAATAACATCAAAGCAGTTATTATGAGTTATTTGTATTTTACAGGATATGGCTTTGTGGACTTTGACAGTCCAGCAGCAGCACAGAAAGCTGTTACAGCCCTGAAGTCCAGTGGGGTCCAGGCTCAGATGGCCAAAGTAAGAAATTCTTAGAAGCTATGTAATACAACCACCACTTCAGATTGTGATCCAGTCCCATCTGGGCATTCTCTAAAATCACATGATCTCTAAAGAGCCAACTGCTAGCACCAAGAGTCATATACCCCTTTTCCACAAGCACACACTCGCTTTCTCCGTTATTCAGAGTGTAAACTGTTGGCGTGCAGTGACTTGATCGTCAGAGAGTTTCCTGTTGGCAAAGATTCGTGACAAACTAGATGATTTTTAGGGAGCCATGTGTCTGTGCTACTTCACTGGCCAATAATGAACAGATGTGTTAAGCATAACTGTAACGAGCACAATTACTCCTTTTTTAACAGCAGTTTTTTGTTGCCACCGCTCTCCCTTTTCTCCTCATTGTCTCCTTTTCATCATCACCCTGCTCAGCACCTTCCCTCCGCTCGCGCCTTCTTTTTGCGCTTGTGTACGTAGCTAACTTGCCCCTGTTGTAAGCGCTTGTTCTGAGCCCTTTGTCCAAGTGTCTACAGTCAAAGCAACTCTTGTCAGCCCATTAAGCTGATCCCTCTGGCTCTCAAGCTCCCCATTGAGGGAACCCAGGGGAGGGTGCCACTACACCCACTGTCAATGGGACAAGCACAATGGGCTGGCATTGTCTGTCGTCTGGGTCCAGGCCTTGGGCTGACACCAGCACTTAATATGGTCCACCCCAGTCTCCTCCCCACCCCTCTTTCTCCTGTACCCAAACAACCCTGCAATGGAACACCAGGGTCTCCCTCAGCTCAGCCCTGGAAAACTGTAACAGATCCACACTTCCAGCTGACCCAAACCAGTCCTGTGCAACTAAACCCAGAGTTCACTGTACCTCCCCCTGCAAGAGTGACATACAATCCTGTGTATCTCAATACCTGGCAAGTGCAACTGGACACCAAGACTACACTCACCCAGACAGCATGTGCTCAGTCAGAGGTGTTGATAACCACTATAAAAACCTAAATATACACAGCCGCTTGAGCGTCACAGAGGTTATCACAGGTCAAAGAAAACAGCCTGAGGTCTAAAATTCATTTCATGTCAGTCTAACTCCATTTTCACCTGTTTGCACCTGCAGCAGGGTTGCTGCAGATTGTTGTAGACAAACAGAATGAGCCACACCTTGCACAGTCCTCAGAGTATGCACATGCCCTGAATGGGCCACCTCAGCCCCCAGGCTGCAGGCCCAGAGGAGCCACGTGCAAAGGGCCAGTGGAACCATTGCAGGGTTAAAAATAGATCCTTTCTTAGTTTCCAGCACCTCCCTGCTCCAAGTCAGACGTCAGCTCACACGCACTGCTTGACACACAGGCAGGCAAATCTGGCAAACACACAAACAGACACACCTCAACAGACATATCTCACTTGGAGCCATGACACACAAAAGAAATGTGCCTGGGCTGGGTCCAACAGCATTTTCATATTATTTGTTTGAATATAAAATGTGATTCTGAACCCGCTGTTCCTTTGTTACGTCTTGAACCCCATCATCTGCAGTTGCGCAGGTCGCATCGATGCACCCAGAATGAAGGCTGCCACATAAATTGGTTACATGTTTGCTAGGTGAACTCGGTGTACGAACAAATAATAACAGGCAGTGAACCTCCATTTGAGAAAGACACACCTAAATACCTCAAATAGCCCAAATCGCTATTGTCAGATCGATAGACTCGCTGTGAATTTGAACTCCTGTGCCAGCCTGCATCAACATCTGGATCCTGTCTGTTCTCCAGTTTGATGGGTCAGAATAGTTGGTAATTATCCCCTGTCGTGTATCTGACAGTTACTTTCATGCGCATCTGAAAGGTCTTATTATTTGCAGGTTGCAGAGCTATCTGATTGCAATAAGTATGAGGAAGAGGGGACATGAGTTTAAAGCTATTTTGATGAAACAGACTGTTAATCAACAGGCTCTTCTTCAGTCTCCCTTCGTCCTTCTCTTTCATTACCCAGACTCAGACATTACTCCTGACTCCCCTACTCCTTATCTTGTCGGTTCCATCCATCGTGTACGCAATCTCGGCCCTTTAGATACTCATTTCATCCTCTCGGCGCCTGCTCTATCCCCTTCCTTCACTCTGTCTTTCCCCTTCCCCTCTTTTTCACCCAGCCTCTCTTCTCTTGGTTGCTATGCTCCTGTTTAACTTTGAGCCTGGCTTCCTGTCTGCTTCTGCACATTCACAAGGTTTCACTTTCGAGCTACTGGTTCTCTCTGAATAAAATCTCTTTTGGATCGACTTGCAGCTGTCAATTTCCCACACAAACGCGTGACTTAGTCTTTGCAGACAAAATTGTATTTGCATGTGTCTGTATATTCATGTTTGCATGTGGATTTTGAGTTATTGCAGGTGTTTAGGAAAAAAATTGTCACACTTCTGTGTGAATAAAAATGTACATTTGTAAGAGAAAATGCATTAGCAAAAAGAGTCATATTAGTTTTACATTCAAGTTGAAGTACTTCCAGGTCATATCCTTAAGTGATTGACTACTTCACTAAAAGCAGTGAAGTAGTCAATCAGCAAATATTTAGAGCAGTTGAATTTGTCCGCTGTAGCATGTAATGGTAATGCGTAAACTAATTTTCATATTCATTAACTGCACAGCAACAAGAGCAGGACCCCACCAACCTCTATATCTCCAACCTGCCAGTATCTATGGATGAGCAAGAGCTCGAGAGCATGCTCAAGCCCTTTGGCCAGGTCATTTCCACCCGTATTCTTCGAGATGCTAACGGGACCAGCCGTGGGGTGGGATTTGCCAGGTGAGACCGTAGTTCCCTAAATTAATATGCTGCTCCAATCCATTGGGGTGTATAACGGTTGAATTTCATACACTTTGTGCTAGAAATACACCAATCTGTGTGCAACTGCAACACAATGATTAAATTTAAGTTTGACTGCTTTTTAGGATGGAGTCCACGGAGAAGTGCGAGGCCATAATTCAGCATTTCAATGGGAAATTCATCAAGACTCCACCGGGAGTGCCTGGTGCGTGGAATGTTTATTTTGTATTATAGGAACCTTATATTGTATTTGTTGGTGCCAGAGCTCAATGTTTTTGTTCCCTGCTGTGATCATTGACTTCACTTTCTTGTGTTGCTTCCTCAGTCCCCACAGAGCCCCTATTATGTAAGTTTGCAGACGGCGGGCAGAAGAAGAGGCAGAACCAGGGGAAATACCTCCAGAATGGAAGGCCCTGGGCTAGAGATGGAGATGCGGTGAGATGAGAGAACACTTTTAACTTCCTAAAGTGAAATTCCTGCTCCCATATTTTGCATTTCATGCTGGAAATCGAATCAAGAAGTTGCCGTTTTCATTCTCGCTGTGTGCTGGTGACTTTTAGTATGACCTCATAAGTTCTGAATCCTGTGTGTTGTTTTTCCAGGGAGGAATGACGCTTGCGTATGACCCTACAGCCTTACAAAATGGGTGAGTGGTATGCATGAACTGACTGAAAACGGTCCCAACCCTCAAGGAAAATACAGTTAGCAACTTTAGTAAAGTGCTGCCCCCTGCTGGTCATCGCCAGAACACAGCGTTGTAGTTCATTTAGTTGGAGTTGATGGTTGTTGTTATGGTGTCTTCATGTTTTTCTTCCCTCTCTGGTCTGTCTGTAGCTTCTACTCTTCACCCTACAGCCTGACTCCAAACCGAATGATTGCCCAGACGTCCCTCTCACCCTACATGCATTCTCCTGTCTCGTCCTATCAGGTGGGACTGCACTTTTCACAGGTGTTTGAATAATGAAGGCAGGTACTCTAACAAATGTGTTGTGTTTTGTTTACTGATCAATAGGTACACAGCCCGTCCTGGATGCACCATCAGTCATACCTCATGCAGCCAGCTGTACGTATCTACTACCTCCCTACTACACTGTGATACCCCATGCCTTTGATATCTGATAACCAATAAAAGCTAAATGCAACCAAGACTTACTGGGAAGTGGTTTAAGATGCCTTCATGCTACAACAATCAATCAATCCACAGCTATTTTAATGAGTGCTGTCAATTGAGTGCAACTCCGTGACCAATCAGATCCAGAGTCACAACAAAAAGTTAACTCATCTTAGGGTCGTAGCCAAGCTATAAGACAATTTTTTGAGTTATGTTGGTTACATACAAACTAACACAGGTGGAAGCCTCCTCCAGCTTCTTTTTGGGAGATAACAAGTGATCTTATGTCATCTTCACGAATGTGGGTATGTTTTTGCTTTTATTACTTCTATATGACACTAAACTGAAATTGTTTGAGTTGTGGCCAGAAAATAACATTTGAGGACATCATCTTTGTCTCTGGGAAGTGTACTCTGATATTTTATCGACTAAGCAAGTAATCAATCAAATAAAAAAGATAATTGACAGATCAATCAGTAATATTGATCATTTTCAGTCCTGATTTTGGCCAAATGTTAATCAGCATCATTCTGTATAGCTACATTTTTTCTAAATGTTTGGCTCGCTTGTGATCAATTTGAGCACTTTTCGTTTTTCCGTTATCAGATGTCCGTTTGTGTGTTTTGTGCATTCACAGGGTACAGTTCTTACCCCAACAATGGATCACGCCATGTCCATCCAGCCCACATCCATGATGGGACCTCTAACCCAGCAGCTAAGCCACCTGTCACTGGGCAGCACAGGCACAGTCAGTACCAATAACACACACACACATAATACATTAAGGCAAAGAAAGTCCTGATAGCCATCTGTCCTGTCAGTTTCTAATGTCAGATGATACAATCATTTTTTTTGTTTTGTCATCTGCTTTTCCTGCAGTATATTCCGGCCAACACAACTATGCAGGGGACCTACATCCCCCAGTTCACCCCAGTGCCTCCCTCCAATGTCCCAGAGGTAAGAATCAACCTTCAACCTTAACTGCTTACATTTGTTACGTCCATCAATTGGATGATTATATTATAACTTGCACGGGGCCATATTTACTAAACCCTAATGCTTTAACAGACTTAAAAGACTGACAGCTGGGCCAGACCACTTTCTCTGACCATGGTGGGGACAATGTGCTGGGTTAGAGGACAGGTAGAAGCAGGCATTTTTGACTTTGTTCCAGTAAGGGTTTGTGATGCCAGAAAGGGATTTGGTATAAAAGCAGTACTAATTTGTGTGCTATTTTAATGATATCAAACACAAACATAGGAGGACAAGGAGTCATGCCAGAAGCATTTGCTATTTTGTGATGTCAGTATCTTGTGAACCTGATGTTTTAGGTCAATTAATTTAACAAATTACTGATTTCATTTTCCGTCTTTTCACGGACTGCCGCTTTCCATTCTTCCCAAAAGCGATACTTTCTTCAATATTCACAGTATATGAATACAACTCCTGTGTACAATGCACTCTGGTGTAAAGTGTATACAGCTGCACAGGAAGAGACTGAATCAGGACTGGTGGAGGCAAAACTTCAAAACTGAAATCCATCCATCTCTCTGCAGCACTCTCCTCTGTAAGGTTGTGCAATGAGCTTGGCGAAGCGCTGCAGCCAGGAATAAAACACTTCATGGCCCTGACATTGCTTCATGCCTCACTTGTCTCAGTCATTCACCTGGAACTGTGGCAAGAAACGAGGAAGCAGGTTTATGCAATTCTTTTTAGCCCTTTATCGTCTCCATGTAGAAACCTGCTGGAAAAAGCTTATGAGCTCTTCAGGAAATCTTGTGGTAAAGAGGAACAACAGTAATATGTGATTTCAAATTTTAACAGTTGTTATTTTGGGACTGGACTTATATGAAACACATTAAAATGCATTGTAATGATGTGGGACCATTCAGGGAATTTCTTCACAAATACCTGTTTGGTCTCCAGGATGAACCATTTTTGGTGGTCAAAGGTCAATGTTACTGTGACCGTTTATATTTATAGTCAAAACTCCATAATTAAAACAGTATTGATGACAACATTTCATACCAATGTCTGAGTTATGCAAAAACGCTTAATCTTAGTTTTCAGTGTTATGCTCGTGCTAAATCTGTACAGATTTAGTACAGATTTGGTGCCAGGCTGAATGTGAGTGTAGGTAGCTTCTTTACTCCAGCCATAAGTAAAAACCCAAATACTCCATTTGCTACCAGAAATGCAGAAGAAAAGCAGCAAAATCCTGACATTTAAGAAGCTGGAGCCAACAAATGTCAAGGATTTTGCTTGAAACAAGACTAAATAGATAATTTGATAGTCAGAATAGGTGTTGATTAGTTTTCTATTAATTGGTTAATCATTGCAGCTCTACATGTATTAAATACGTCGTGACACATGGCTATGAACTGCACTATTTATTTATTTTTTTTTAATTATTGTTCAGTTGATGACGTGAACCCAGCGTCCATCCAGGCATGAACCTCAAATTCAAAGCTGTCTTGAATTCTTTGGCTTTTAGCTCATCTTAAAGTCTGACTTTCTAGCAGCTGATACAGCCTTCAGGAAAATGTCCAACCTCTGCGGCACCACTTGAGAGCTGAGCTCAAGAAGAAATGTTAATTAAATCATTTGTTCGTCCTGATAAACAACTGAGGTACACTGAGGATTCCCGTTGACCTCTCAACAGCAGGTCTGAGGTCTGCTGAAATATCTGCATTATTGAAGGTTTTTAACTGCAAACATCTACTGCATATTAGCTCTTTGATTATTTTGCCATTAGGTGCTTTTAGCAGTCATGGATTAGAGTCAGGATCATTTATTGGAGGCTTTTGGCACAGACTGCACAGTGTCTCCAGTGCTGCATCATCCTGACTGAGTGCTCTGCAGGAGATCCTCAGAGCCTGCAGACAGACAAGAGTCATTTGTTGGAAGGTGGAGCTCAGTCACAGTGGTGGAAGCCTGCAGGGCAAGCAAGACTGTGTGTGTTTGAGATGAACTGTGCCTCACCCGGAAAACAAAAACGGTGGGCGGGAGCAACAGGCAGCAGGGAAATATATCTGCATTCAAGTCAGACAGTTTCCAGCAGGCTTCAGTCTGCACAGGAAGCCAGAGACAGACTCACATCCTGTTAGATTTGAATTTTATGTATTCAGACAGTTTGTACTATCCTGTAGCGCTGAGGTGAAATTCAAGTCTAACATACACAATGTTGAACTTCACACAAAGTGAACACTTGAATTTGCTCATTGATTCTGTATTTTCGCCCACGTGTGGCCTTGACTTGATGAATGGGGAGGGGCACAGTAGTAAACCAGGACCTCAGGTTAGGATTTGAAGAATGAATTCAGGTGGGAGATACTTAGAGGAGAGTCTGGAGAACACGGCCTTTTAGCTAAAACTATCATTATTCATCTTTAAACAATCTGCTCTGTTTTTGTAGGAGAATGGTGGTCAACAGCAGCAGGTAGCCATGGAGGCTCCCACAGAACACACAAACTACTCGTACCAACACACAAAGTGAAACTAAGGTGAGACTCTGTCCTGCAAATCAAAAAGACCACTACATCTGCATAACTGACGCGTAAAAATAGTGCAATGCATTTATTATCAATGAAAACATTAATTTGCAAATCAGAACACATCCTGCTTTGATTGTGATATTAAAATTCAAGTGCTGATTGGACAGTTCAGTATCTGTGTAGTGTAACTTGACGCTTAATCTGCAGATTTATTAACAAAACAATTTGACAAATGTTAAGAATAATAAAAAATTGCAAGGGAGCCTTGCATCCCGCACTCGTTGGGACAGGATATGAACAGGATCCCCCTCAGCACGCCAGCGGGGACTAGCCGTTTGGTGCGTCCCTGAATTCTCCTGCAGGTGGAACACCACATGAGTGTCTCTCCTAAAATGGCAGAGAGTGTAGTCAGGGTGTGAGTTTAGCAAACATAGGAATTTTGGGGTTGATTAGATAAGCTTGACATAATTTACAACTCTCTGTTTCATGGCAAAATGAGGATTCACTGTGGCAGTGGAGGTAAATGAAAACTCACAATCTTCACAAAAAACCATCATCGCAGTTTTAAAGCTGATCGCAAGTAAAATGGAATCCGCTGCACCAAAGTTAACTTGAACAGCACAGTGATATTAAACGATATTACCATTATTTTCCTCGACAACATCTTTAGTTAGAAAATCCTCCACTCTTAAAGGGATTCAGCTTTCCTTGACGTGGCAGAAACCCTTCTCTTTTGCCTGGCAGCAAACAAAGCAAAAAATGCATTTTTTACCCAGCACATAGTGCACCCGCCACCACTATGAAACCAGCCAGGCTGAAGTGATTGTTTAAACGTTTCTGTCCCAAATCTACTTCCTGGAAAACTAAAATATTGCTGACATGACTTTTCAAATCCAGCCGTGGATGATATACAGTAGCTGTGGCCTGAGTTGCTACCTGTTGCGGGAGTGAAGGAAGGAGCACTTGAGGTGATCCAGCAGCGTCAGGGCTCGGTGCCCTGGATGAAGATACAACAGGCGTAGCAACTGGAAACTCCAGCCTCCTGTTGAGTTTTTATTTTGGACGCTTCTGGGCTTCTGGAAAAGAAATAATACAGTATTCTTTCCTGCGTCACCGGCTCTATTGCCACCACTCCTTTTCTCCACACGTTTAGCTAGTCGACCCCACCCACCTGCACTTTGACCTTGGGTGATGACGTTGTCATATTTGAATGTTTTTAAACATCCTTTTTTCATTTCTTTTTCTGTCAGACACCTTACCATAGGCTGTTAAAAGTTTAAAACAAATCTTCACACAATGCATTAGTAATGGTGACATAGGCAACTATTCCACCCCTCACCAGCAGGGTGTGCTGCAGCAACCTTCTGCCTACGCCCACGTATTATAATGATTTTTTAATTTAATGTGGATTTGTTGCGCATTATATTTTCCAACAACCAAGCTTAAGAGGTTCTGGGAGGCAGACTATGTTTCGTTTGGACAGTCATGCCAGCTGCTTTCAGTCTGTATGCTGACAGTAGCCAAACAGCTGCTGCTCTAGAATCATGTTGAGGCAGGAACATCAGCGCGTTATCAGTCTTTTCATCCGTCTCTTGGCAAGATAGCAAGTTAAGCGTATTCCCTGAATGACGAAGTATGTCATTTAGTGACTGCTTTACTGTAAGAGATTACGAGATTGTGTTAAAGTGTGATACAATGCGTGATACCATACAATACCATGCTTGCTATGCAGAAAGTAATGACAGGTTTGGTCTAATTGAATGCAAATGATGCGTTTAGGTTCCGTTCATCAATACTGACTTGTGTGTTTGCTGCTGCTTCCAGCATTGTGGTGCTGAGGGCACAATCCAGCCAATCAGGACCCAGCTGGAGGAGAACCGTGCTCCATACCATCACCCAGCACCCAAACTTGAACATGGATAACAAAAGGAACATGTGTGAGCGTGTCTGTGTGTGTGCGTGTGTGCGTACGTATGTTTTTTTTTGTTTGTTTGTTTGTTTGTTTGTTTGTTTGTTTTTTTAAAAACACTCACATTGTTGGATTTCCTGCTCACGTCCTCAAGAGTTGATCAACCAAAGGTGGAAATCTTCCTCACAGAAGCTTTGATCTATTTTGATAACTGAAAAAAGGAACAAAACAAGTATAAACAAAAAAAATAAAAAAATAAAAAAAATAAGAGAGCATAGAAAGACCTAGAGCATTATTTTTGTGCACGTAATATAACAAATTCTTATTTTAAAAAAAAAAAGAAAACATTCTGGATGTTTCAGGGTGATTCAAGGAAGAGTTGAAACACAATGTGTCTTTTATTTTTTATTGTAAAATATGCAAACTCTTATTTTTATTTCCTGATGTCTGTTGTTTGACATTCTGTGTGCAGCAGCAGGGGAGGGGGACAACAGTTTGTACAGATTTTAAAAAACTTACTCCTGTGCCGGTCTCATGTGTGGACTCGTCGTAACCGCAGGAGGAAAAACCGTTTAAAGCTACTTCTTCCTGTAACTGCTGCAGAGATTTCTACGTACGCACAGATGGTTAAATAGTGTTTATAGTCTAGTCAGATTCTTTTTTCTTTTTTAAATTTAGACCATTATTCCATAAGTGAACAAATGACAATCAGCTGTTTTTATTTATATTTGAGTTCTAGTTTTAAAAAGAAGACGTTATTTAATACTGTAGTCTATGAAGACGTGATAAAAAGGATCTTTACCCAACACGCTAGTGATAAGCTCTAATAGTCGACTCGCAGACTCCATGGCAGAGCCGCAGCGATTAATTGATTGGCTGATCGAAAGGACATTAATCGACACTTATTTTATTTGTTTCAAGCTAATTATTAAACATTTGGTGGTTCCAGCTTCCTAAATGTCAGGATTGGCTGCTTTTCTTTGTCGTTTCTGGCACTAAATGAAGAGTGTTTGAGTGTGTAATTATTGGTGGGAATAAAGAAGCAAATTGAAGATGTCACTTGGGGTCCTGGAGAAAATGCAATACGCATCTTTCACCCCTTTTTGACAACATATAGAACAAATGATTGTTCGATTAATGGAGAACATATTAATTAAGATTAATAGATGATTGAAAAAGTCGTTCGTTGAAGCTTTACTCCTCAGAAATTTTGATGATTGGACGACACGTTCATGTTTAGGGTGCGCCATCCAAACGCCTGGTCCTGACAGTCATCGTGTGTCGCTGTAAGTTAAATCCACATCACACCCGTGGCCTTGAGAAGTGGTTTTAAGCGGTTTTGTTGTGGCGAAGCTTCAGGTATCCTTAAATTCATCCGCTGTTGAAGGGATTAAGTGAGCACGCTCTCCATCGAGGCAGGTTCTGAAAAGATTGTGCGTACAAAGAACACTGCAGCGGCTCAATGAAGATGTAGTTATGAGGGAAATCAAAAGGAAGTCTAACATAATCACTGAGAGTAGTTTGTTTGACAGGAAAGGGAGCTGTAAGTTGTTGTTTTTTTTAATGCTGCTGTTTTCACCTGAGTTTGATTCTGTCAGTAATTTTTAGTTCATAGAACGTTACATTTTTGTTGTCGTTTTTCTTCTTTCATCTGTCACTTGAAAACCTTTTCAGCTGATTTGCCTTAATCTTGATGAATTTATCCTCGACGTAGATTTGATTTTAGCTGTAGAATTGAGCTTTTCATAGAGTAGATGCTAGTTGTTGTTGTTGTTTTTTTTTCTCTGTCTGCGTAAGAATTGATGCTCTTTATGTTGTGCACATCCAGTTTTCATACAAACATCCGTTCCAAACCTGGTGTCGTCCCTTCTCGTGTTGTCTCGGGGGCCCGTTCGTAGGGAAGCCTCGAACCCAACGGCCGGGAAAGATAGATGCTGACGCCGCGTCGGTGTCGAGGCCTCACACATACGAGCCCCGGATCCCATTCGGTTATTTTAAGCTGAGGTCCCGTCAGAAATTTTTCTTTAATTTCTTTAATTCTTTAATTTATGCAGATATCAGAAACTGTATATATGTAGATAATAGAAATCATGATTTTACAAAAGACTGCTCACTACCATGGAAGTGCCATTAAAGACGACTCTTGCAGCCTTCAGTGAGAAAGCATGTCTGAGTGAATTTGTGAGTGATCCCAAATTCTGCAAAAACAGTTTTTTTTAGCGCAGCCTTAATGTCATTTCTCTGGATGAACTGCCTGAGCTCTTAGGATTAACACTAAATTGTACATATACGGCGGAGGAACAACAACAGGCAACAGGCTTATTTGGGTGCCGTCGAGAGAGAGTCAAGTTCTCGAGCCATCGCCTCTTTCTGATCCTGCTTTTCACTTTTCCTTTTTTTGTCCCACTTTTGGCTGTTCCTGTTTTCTGCAACCAAAGATGTTGTATCCACCCGTCTGTTAGCTCTGTGCCACAAACTGCTCTCATGGTCTGCTGGATACAAAACGGCCTCCCTCTGTTTCCCTGTGGCGTCACGAGGAGGAGAGATGCAGGTGGTGATGGACAATATTCCACACTACAACAGCATTTAAGGTTTTCTGAGAACTTCTTTGTATCTGTCATAGGTACACAGATCGAAATGTTGCAGCTGATCGTCAAAAAGAACAACTAGAGAAAAATATGTGGTTTAAATCAGGTGTTTGTTCGGATGAATGTTCGCATGCACGTGAACGGCCTCAGCAGGAGGAATACAGAGCTTTTACGATGGAGAGACTTTTTCAGACACGAGAGCTAATTTTGTAAATAGTATTTTTCTCCTTTCCACTTCTCCTTTTACGTTTGTTTCTTTTCCTGTGTGTTTTTGTTTTGAATTTTTTGTTTTGTTTGTTTTTTATGGATTATCACTTGGCAAGACAAGAGTGACTACAAGGTTTTCAGATTCTGTGCACCATGAAGGAAAATGTCATGGATATTGTCTGTACTGTATGTTCAGAAATATTCCATGTATTAGCCATCACCTTTAATACAAAAACAAGATTTTGGAACTATGAAATGACCACTTGTTACAATGCAGAGTTTATTATTATTGTTCTAATAATTGAGTTTATTTCCATTCTAATTCATTTGTCCTTTAAAAACATCAGAAATTGGATGTTTCACTGTAGGTATCTACTCCGTGTTTGAGCACAGTTAGTGCCAAAATAAACAATTTGATCTGCCCAGGTCCTGTGACGAAACTGCATACAGGAATAATTAAAACAAACAAACAAAAAGATGTTGTGAGTTAGATTTTAAAACTTTGGGAAATATGACTTATATTGAAAAGTACCACAGCTGTCTTTTAAGTTAGGAAAATACACTGAGCAATAGTGTGCTCTATAGTCCGGACACAGTATTTGAAAGAAGAACCAATTTTTGCACTTATTCTTCTTAGTCGACGCAAATTTGAAACTGCTCTGTCTTTTCCATCCTGATGTAGATCCGAAGGCTTATTTCATGGCTTCAAAATGTTTTGCTGCTAAAAAACAGGGTTTCCAAACAGGTGGTTACATGTTGGCCAGTCTGGATTTTCAAAATGTGCCTTTTTTACAATCCTGGTTTGGTTTGTACATGTTGGTCTTCAGAAATAACGTCACCACGGTGATATAGTTCAAACAGATGTTCGGTGAAAGTGACACGTCGCCGTGTTGCTTCACACTGTAAGGAACCACGTTAGCGTGAACGCCAGACATTCTGAAAATCCGCTGGGCTCATCTCACGGCCTGTTTGCAAACCATTTTCTTATTTATACAAGAACTCATTTTGTACAGTTTTGTTAGAGGAAAGAGGTTTTGATATTTGATTATTTTGCAAAGCCACTCTGCTACTGTTGTCTTCCTGTGCCAGAGTTGCTAATTTGTTTGTAACGTGTTTTTTTTATTGATTGAGATAAGAGTTTGTTTCTCTCTTGATTTTCTCTTTGAATTTGAATATGTCATTTTTTTTCTTTTTTTTTTTTTTTTTTTTTAATAAAAGCCTTGTTTTAATGACTGGCTGAATCGTGTTTTAATTACCTAACTTCAGTAACTACTAGTATAAAGTATTAAAGCGTTAACTGTGAAGGGACGTTCACACGAGATGCAAATATAGTAGTTTACCTCCACTACACTTATTTTAATAACGTTCTAGTTTATTTGCAGATTTACGTGCTGCGTCGGATTAAATCATTTTAAATATTTTATTGCCACTCAGATAAGAAACACCTGATTCTGATGATCAGATTAACGTTGAACATTTGATCTGATAATTGATCAGGATATAAATATACCTGTAACTACACAGCATGTTTATTTATTTTTACTTGTGCTCTTGATATTTCTGTACATCTGGCCAAACTGTTACTTCACAATCAGAACATTTAATATCAGATTGTTTGTGCTCAAGTAGTATTTGTATGAGTGATTTGACTTTTTAACTCATCTTTTTAATATGATATTTTTACTTTTACTAAAATATGCAGAAAGTATGAGTTCTGCGTACATATCACAACATTTGAGTATTAATACTTTAGTATGTTCATTAAGACGTACAATGTCTACATTTTATTTCTAAAAAGTCAGATTTTCACTTAGGACTGTATCACTTTAGGTCCAGTTTAAAACCAAAATTATTCACACCCTCTGCCATCAAACTACAAACTCCATACAGCATCTGTATTATTATTATTATTATTAGTAACAATTATACTTACAGGCCACCGTTATGATTAGCCGGGTTCTGCTTTACTCTCTCTGTAATTTCTCTTCATCATGCTACTACTTCCTCATTGTGTCTCTGCTGCTTTATATGAGAAATGTGAGAAACTTCTTGTGAACAGGTTTAAAAAAAAAAAAAAAAAAGGGCTGATTGAAACTTAAATGTTGTTCTCTCACGACGTGGTGAATAAATCTTTCAGACTTTTCATGTGTGTTTTATTTAATTCACATCAATGGACAGTCGGTGTGTACAGCACATTTTTGTCCTTTAAAAAATATTGACATTTCTTGTTTGCTATACATTTGAAACACGTCTATTAATATCAATAATCTAAAATCTCCCAAAGGCCACATTAAAGTCACAACAGAAATTGCAACTTGCTCTTAAAAACTAAAGTATGTTGTTGAAGTATGCGCCCTTCCCTTTGTGGTTGGATGTCGACGCTCAAACGTATAAAAATATCGTTCTCAAATACAATAAAACATTAGACTTGACATCTGTGTAGATGCACATTAAAAATGACTTATTGCAGATAGCTCATAATTTTAAAGCAATATCACCATTCACAGATTTCATAAATCTTCCATTTTTGACAAACACGACGATGCAACCGAAGATGGTTCTGTTCAACTGTTTGTCTGTGTGTGTGTGTGTGTGTGTGTGTGCGTTTGTGTGGCTATCAGGTACTGTAGAACGCTGCTGTTGAGAGTTGGACACGTATCAGGCAGCTGCTGCCTGTTTCAGGAAAAAAGTGACAAAATACAGGATTGCACAGACAGAATTAACGAGCAAAAAGCAGAGAAATGTATACAAGCTGCTCTCATTGTGCTTACACACTTTGGATGGATGTAATACAAAAATGCAAAAGCAAAATAGTGATAGCTCTGACGTCATCGGGGGCACCGGCGGGCCCTCACTCGCGCCCTCCTCCCATGATCTGCAGCAGGAAGCTGAACAGGTAGACGATGTCCAGGTAGAGGCTGAGGGTGGCGAACACATATTCCTCTGGACTTATTGTGTAGCGCTTGTTCCCTAACAGCAGCTGAGTGTCGAACGCCAGGAACTGCGAAGGGAAAACGGGTGAATCAATAGAGAGAACAGCTGGGCCTGCACATTGAGGCAGCCGTTTGTGTTAGCTTCATACCAGGGTGAACAGGATGGCTCCTGCCACGGCATACACGGCATGCAACCAGGGAACCTGTGATGGGTTAAAGAAAACAACAGCCCGGTTGAGACAGGTAGCAGCACGCTGATGGAACAAAGACAGCGCAGAGATTATCCGTGAGGTTAATCCTTTCCAGCAGCACTTGAGAGTTAACTGTTGTTTAACCCATCTGTTATCACTGCTATTTTAGACTCCTTCCAGAAAGCTGTGCAGCAGCCGAGGTCAACTTACGTATCCAAAGGGGACGACGATGGAGATGGTGATGGCGCAGAGAAGCAGGACCATGCACAGAGAAAAGAGGACGCCCTGGCAGGACGTGACATCGACCTGCAACAGGCGAGAAACGTTCATTTGCGGTTTTGTTTTTTTTTTAGCAGAATGGCTGCAATTGTTTGTTGGGTTTGAAGCTCCTGTCTCACCCTGCTCTGGAAGCTGAAGATGGTGACAGAAAGACACACCAGAGCTGTGATTCCCAGACACAGGACCACTGATTTGGTGTTGTAGAAGCTGGAGAAGGAGAGCGTGGTCACAATCTCTGCTTTACCAGGATGGAACATAACATGTGAGACACTGACATACCTGGACATGAAGCCCATCATGAAGGCCATGCTCAGGGTCTGGAGGACGGGGGAAAAACATATCACCACAGGTGGGCTAAAGAGCACGTCTGCGATGATGTGATGTTTGCATGCTGAGGAATACTTACAAAGAGAACTAACAAAATGATATTCCAAGGAAACTGCCTCCTGTTAGAAATGAGAAGGCACTTGATTAGCAGGCGGGTATCCACGCAGCACCGTGCGTCACTGAATACATCACAAAGAAAGGCTACCTCAGGTCTCCGCAGCAGGACAGCGCGATGTAGGTGGCGACGAACATGAGACTGCCAGCAAAGCAGGAAATGAGGTGACACAAACAGAAAGAGGCGACGCTGCTGTGTGAGAGAACAAGATGTGTTTTTCACTTACTAAGATGTCATGTACAAGCCGGGGTGGGTCTGGATGAAAAACCTCACCGGCGCACTGCAGAGACAGGAACGCAATGATGTTTAGATCGAAGCCGTTTTAAATAAAAAAGAAAGAGGAAAAGAGTATGTGAGGCATTACCAGAATGAGAAGAGGGCGACGATGGTGACTGTGACAAGCAGCTGAACCATGAGGATGGCGTACACCTGCAGAGGAGAGACACGGAGTCAGAGCACTGCTGTCAATGTGCTTTACTGCGGCCTCATATCGCACTCGTGTACCTTCCTGATGAAGGTCTGCCGCACGGTCTTGTCATCCCAGGCAAACTGGGCCTCCATGTCGTCAAAGCCTGAAGAACCAAAAGAGGAGACAACTGAGTAGAATGCATGATTTCATCTTTCATTTCATCTTTCATCATATTTTAATCTTTCAACGTCATTCTTATGATGTTTCGGTGTCTTGTTTCTTATGTTTCTCTTGTTTTTGATTATCTTCATGTTTTGTTGTTGTAACGTGCTGCACAAATCAACCTGCCCTGTCATCATTCAGACAATGCTAGCGTGAACTTTTAAACTTAATCAAAGTCCAGCGTATCAAGATGGATATATCACAAATCGTTCCTGATAAAAATGCTTTTGGAAATTTAAAAAAAATGACTTCCTGTCTGTATGCTGTCAATCTTATTATTCGCTTGGCACTCGGACAGAAGCCTGTCCGGTAAGTCGTGTGCTGCATGGCTGTGAGAATGTCAAACAGACAGAGGGGGGATTTTTACCTGCAGTGGCCTCCTGATAGGTGGGGGGCTCATTGCTCGCGTCATCACTTACCTGCTGGGGATAAATCAATGTTACTTGTTACCATTTTGACCAGAAAACTGTTTACTCTCAAATGGAATCAGCTCATTATTTTACTCTCATCTATTTTTCAGCGGTGCGGAGTTGGTGACACATTAGATTTGACTCTTTCCTTTGCAGATTTGCCAAAAAAAAACTGCCTCCATGTTTGATTGGGTTGAAAGATTACGACGGACAAGATGCGACTCCATTTTTTCAATTTTTTTTCAATGTGCTCTTTTACCCTGCAATTTTACCCCAAGTTTTACAAGCAGTTATTTGGCTGGTTTTTGCCATGCAAAGTGAACAGAACAGCTGTAGCTTGATAACATTGATAACACCTAAATTGAATTCTAAAAACACAAATAAACCGCAATGCAATGTGTTAGTGTGTTATCAGCTGTAATTAAGGAAAGTTAAAAACGTACCTTTCCCTTTTTCATGATTTGAACCTTTTTGCACCTTTGTGCAGCTGATGATTAGAAGTGCTGCTCTTTTGAATCCAGGATATCCAAAATCTCAGCTCCGCTTCCTCTTGTTTATTAAGGTCTGTATGGTCCAAAACACTGCAAGCAAAACTGTTACTTGCAGAATAGCTGTTGCTCTAAATTTGTCTCCTGTGTGAGGATTACACTGGAGCTTTATAGGCCTCCATGTGGTTAATCTCCCTGTAACCCTGATCCCACGGCACCCCTCCCCTGGGCCCAATGAGGTCGTCCCGTCAACATTTGGATCGTCCAGAATCACTGCCATGAAGCCAGACCGTACCACCGAACAGGGGTGTCGTCGCAGACCGTCTCAGCGGTGTTCCAGGACAGTTAATCATCCTAGTACTCTCCAGAAAGACTCACAGGACTTAACCCTATATATCTGAATTACATATGCTTTACATAACTGTTTTGCTCCACTTACGGGCACAGAGACGAAGGATATTGATATTGTAAAAAGAAAATAATGATGCACCTTCAGAATGTGTTATCAAAACACAGCTATCTAACTCTGCACACGAGATTTGTTCACACTTGTGTGTCGACAGTGACGCTACTATATGTTATTAGAATGTGTGAAACACTTTGATTTTACTTAATTTTCCATCAAAGGTCAAAGGACTGCGTCATATTTTAGCAACTTAACAGTTAAAGTATGACATCATGTTTTTGTGTAAGAGACTCATAGCTCACCGTACTAATGAGATTGAAGATAAGACCATTATTGGGCACACACACATAACCCTTTAAAACAGTAATAATGAGATTTACTGGCTGGTTCCCACAGCTAAAACCTAAATTTGAAGCAGGGCTTGAAAAGAATATTTTAACTTTTCTTTTTTTCTTTAATTACTTTCACCTCAATACGGATCGTTTAATGGTTTATGGTTTCCACGTCCTCTGAGTGAAAAATCTGCAACATGTTGTTGCTGCACAGTCTCTAACACCCATAATGATACAAGCTCTAGGATTGACATGATTTACGTAACATTGATTTTCTTTGAACTTTGAAATATTGCTCTGAGTCAGTGAATTTCTTTACAGCAGTAATACTATGCAACTACCTTAATTTAGGATGTATAAGAGTTTCTATGGCCTTCCTGTCCATTTTCTCCAAATTCAGTGATTTTGAATCAGAATTTTGCTGAAGGACTGAAAGCTCATTGGTGGGTTTTAGCTGAAGTAATACAGAGGTGATAACAGAGTCTCATGAAAAGTCGACATTTTTACCAACAGGTCAACAACACAACAAACATAATAACGATCTCAGGGAAAATGACGCGTTGCTGTAGATTAAACCCTAAACAACATTGTATAAAGTAGTTTAAATGGGATTACCTGCTTTACTTATGAAAATGTTTTGATGCTGGATTTTTCCTTATCATGGGGTATTATCACAGTGTGGTATTGGTACTTATTCGCTATTAAATAATCCAAATACTTTCACACAATTTATTAAGGAAGTCGTTTATTAACTTCCTTCATAAGCCACTAGATGGCACCAGCAGACAAGAATACATGCAGAAGGCAATGATTCTGGCAATAACGTTTGTACTTCGCTTCTTTGCCCAGAACTGTAAACAGACCTTTAAAGTTTTAGGTTTTTACAATAAACCGCACAATCTGCGCTGCCATAACCGGTACCTCTCCTCGAAAAAGACTTTGGCAAGACAAACAGAAATGACGTTCATAAAACATACAAGATTATTGAAATGGGAAAACTACATGAAGATGAAGCTTTTGGGACCAATTTCATTGTAGTTGTGAGTATTTAACATAAGAAAAGGCACAGCAAACCTCTTTAGGTCATTGGTTTGCATTCATTGTTTGCAGAGTAAAAACCCTGACCTTAACATAACCTCAACTCATACCACAACCCCCAACACGTAATCAGGAAGTCAGAATTGACCTTTTACCACATTTGGACTGGTTTTTGGTCCTCATGAGGACGTCTCATCCCAACAAAGTTAGTCACTTCTGGTAATGGTCCCCAGAAGGTAGCAAACACACACACACACAATATGTTGTCTGTTTTTGTTTCAGTAAGGGCTTTTGACAGAGAGGACATCTGGTCCTGGTCCTGGTCCTGGTCCTGGTCCTGGTCCCGGTCCCAAAGTAGAAGAATAAAAATGTAACTTGGTCTTGCTGTTATCATCCTGTCCAGTAGGGGGAGTGTGCACACCACAGCACAAGCCGTGGAAAGGACTGGAACATTGCTTGTCTCAGTTCCAGCAGAGAGAGCAGACACACTGAATGTAGAAGAGTCCAGTTAAATAGAGGGCAGGAAGAAGCTTTTCGCTGATGTGTCATTTTTCTTTTCGCTGGGAATCGCGTGATACGGAGATTTAGTTTCTCTTTAATCCGGTTGCTGATTTAAAATGAACACACTGGCCGATATGTGTCGCCTTTTGTTCCTATGAGGTTTCACAAGTTCTCCTGTCTCCAGTCAATCATAGTTACCTCAGAGAGAGTATAAGTAGTATTAGTTTAGCGTGAATACATTTTCTACTGTCTGAGATGTAATGATTTTCTGATATAAGCAGTAGATTAAGGTAAATAAATCACAAACAGCTACATGGAGACCTCTGGAGGCCAGAGTTGTTGTTTATAGAAAATGATCTCTACACAGATATACTTGTTCCTAGAACTTCCAGTAAACTGTAGCAGAGAGGATGGCTCCTCCTTGTGCTGTCTGGAAGCTTTTCTACCACTTCACTCACTTCCAAATGAAAGTACAGTATCATATTTGCATATATGACTGACCAGAATCGATCTCAGCTTGGCGAGATGACCTTCAGTCTGAGTGGCTGCTGAAAGGCAGGGCAATGTTGTTAAAGAACATCGCTTTGTATTTACTGAAGTGTGATGCTCTCTGAAAGTACATTTAATTATTATCCGATGCTAAATAAAAATAAGTAAATACAATAAAGTGTTATTTCTTGATTGTAATAAAGCCCCTAATGGCACCGGAGCGTGATTGGCTGATTGCCTCTGTTGCTAGGATACAGGTCTGTGGTGTGTCTGACCCCGATATCACCTTAGGCAAGAAAGTGAAAGAAATGAGCACGAAGTAAAACAAAATGCTATACAATGTCATTTAATAATGGTACTCTATGTTGTAACCATAAAACATTTATAAAATATTCACAAGGTGATGCAGTCAGTCGACAGTACATTTATTTCAATGATATATCTTCAAATAAAAAGTCTATACTCTGCACACTTTTCAAATGCTGCAGTCTGTAGAGCAATCTATTATTAGTGACATCATACAGCAATTCAATACTACCTTCATTTACATATCCAAGAATCTGCAAACTAATTAGGGTTATATACAAAATTTACATCAAAACGAACATATTAGCCATCGCATGCGGTCTAAAATGACCAATAATATCTCCCTGATAACGACATACAAATACAATGCAACTTACTCTCATTTCTTAAAAAAATGCTGTACATTTCTCAATCACAAATGGTTGATTTTTTTTCCTTAATAATGATTTCCACACATGGTGACATGTTATGAAAACAGCTTATGTCATTTCAACGGGGCATAAAAAAAAAACAAAAAAACTGTGTATCAGACATTTCTATTGCTATGTTATGTATTGAGTTGAGAATATTTCCTATCATATGGAGGTGCTTCTGTCGCACTGTAGCATGAATGGACAGCAAGGAATCACTGCTGAATGTTTGTACACGCTCCTTAATGTGCTTCCCTGTCGTTGGCTTGGTGAGCGGAGCAGAAAGTCTAGTGAGGACCAACAGACTCTTTCTTCTCTGTGACCTCCAGGAGGGAAAGCTAATGACTTGGTGGTCCGATGATGACTCGAAGAACACAAGGAAGAACGCGGTCTCTCTTTTTTTTTTAGCAACCCTGGAAACAACTGGATGAGGAATCAGTTTGTGTTCCAGAGCCCTGCAGCTCCCGCTCTGCCTGCAGCCTCTACTGATTTTTCTTTCCACACAGCATCCGACTTCCCCCTACAATCGTCCATCATGTACTCTACTGTGTGTGGCGGTACTGGCTTGCATGGGGAAGCAGGGAGGTTCCCGAAAAGCATGTACCTCAGTCAGCTTCAAGCCACTGGACTCAAGGATCTATGCGAAAAGCTAAAAGCTTGTCAGAGTGATGGTTGTTGAGGGTGCGCAGGTCCGGCAGGCGCAGCAGCAGCTTGGGGAACAGGGTGCTGTCGTCCGGGCGGCGACTGGTGATGAGGGAGCGCAGAGCTTTTGTTAAGTTCTCCTGCAGCTGTTCCACTGCTCCCACCTCCACGATACCAGAGCGATCTGGAGAAAGAGTGGGGAAATCGTGGTTAGATTTGAAGAAATGGGCCTATACAGTATCTACCTATAAACATATGAGCATGAGTATTACCTGCAGAAACGAGCACCACCGCCATGAAAAGGGCCATCTCATCTGGCTCCAGACCCATAGAGCCAAGCTTCTCGCTGAAATCAAACATGGCGTCCAGTAATGAGCCCATGCCGAGGGCCCTCAGTGATGCCAGCGAGTACGTCTGCCCGTTGAGGAAAGTCACTGTCCTCTCCTTGGGGTCAAAGAGTGAGCAGAACCTCACCATCAGAACCTGTGGACAGAAACGCAGTGGCTCAGCATGACAAAAGTAATACAGATCCCACAGTCCCAGCGGCAAATCTGACTGGATGTACCTGGAAAGTGCCGGATTTGAGCAGCATGACCTGATCATGCTGGCTGAAATTCTGGAAACCCGGGATGCTCTTTGCGAACTCCACTACTTCTTTCACAGCGGGGGTGAAGCACTGGGAGAACGACTCCCACACCTCCTGACTGGAGCGGCTGGCCGGAGCCACAGGACACGAATTGAGTGGACAAGCCTGGAATGAAAGGAAGCGTTTTGGTATTATTTCTATTGGCAATAGATTAATGGAGAGTCACCCACTGAAAAACAAAAGAGAAGTCTCACCAAGACTTTGGCTCCTCCGTTCAGCTTCCAGGGACAGGGGCTGTCGTTGTTGGACTCCCTGGACGTGTGGCTGCTGTGACTGGCTGAGTAGGACTGAGATGAGAAGCTGCCGCTATAGGGGCACTGGTTCTGATTGGAAGAGAAGCCGTACTTGGCGTTGTCGATGTTTGCGTTATTTTCGTTGTTGTTGGTGTTGTTTGAGGGGGCGTGGTAGCTCAGCGCCATGTTCGCCTGCTCCCCTGGAACTGTGTGCTGAGTCTGGGATGCTGGGTGAGACATGGGGGGCTCCTGTGCTGAACTGCTCTGGAAAGACAAGGTGCCACTGTTGCCGTTGCCGTTGCCATTGCTGACAGCCATCTTGAGTGGTTTCTCGTCACTGTTCATTAAGTTGCTGCAGTAAGACTGCAAGACGGAGCCAGCTCCTTCATTGGTCTGGATTTGTGGACTGCACGGGGCGTCGGGGGGAGGCGACACCTCCATTTCTATGGAAGCTGATTCGTTGAGACTGTTCATGTAGCTCTGCATCTCGTCCAGCAGTCTCTGCTTCTCGCGTTTGGGAATACGTCCAAAGCGCACAGCTGAGGACAAGCAGAAGAGAACACCTTCTGTTGGCATTTAGAAGCACTGAGAAATGATATTGCTGCCAGCCGCCATTTTTTGTTCTAATACGGAGCCAACATGTGACACACGAGCAATAATCTCTATGTGGATTACTAATCCTCAGACTGTTCCTCGCTATTCTACGTCCACAATACAGAAACATAATCCTTCATCTCATTTGTGTGCCTCATCCTCCTCTCTAGTCTCTTCCATCCTCCCTCCCCCCTGTTTTTCAACTCTCCACATACAGCCCTATTTATAGCGCGCTGTATGCTGCACCACCTCCCCCCAACTCTCTCTTCCTCTCTGTCTTGTAGTCCTCGTTCACCCTTTTTCTGTGGAAGTGGGTCACTGGGTCAGTGGCGCTGGGCATGATGTCATTAGCCAAGTGACAGAGTGAGTGACAAGTAAGGTCAGAGGAACAACTGAGGCAGGTAGGAGAGGTGGGAAGGAGGGATTGTGGCGCGAAAAGAATCTTGGATGTGCAGAAAGGAATTTGCAGGCAGACATGTCGACAAGCTGGAGACGTGACATGAAAGCAAAAAGTGGCATCGCAGGTAGAACCTTTCATGTTGGTTTTTATCGAAACTGCCTTGTTGTAATTTGACCAAGCAGCAGGTGATTTTTCGCCACTGCATTTTGCTGTTTTAAGAATAATTCAGCAGAGCAAATTGAACGTACAAATATTTCACCTTCATGTCAAGCACTCGGGCTTCACGGATAACAGGCAGAGCAGGATCCTCTTACATCTTGGTGAACGCGTGGGGTAATCAATAACTTAGTGCCCCAGTTTCCAAAAATAAACTAGATTTGTCACAGTTTCGACTGGGACTCTGGGGGGGGGGGGTTCTGATTATTTTGTGGATGTAACCCTACACACTCTCTACTATACTATAAAAACAAAGAATGAGTTGCCGGTTTTTGGTTTTAGTGGCCAGCTGTCTCAACAGCATCCCCAAGAACATTTTCTCAGTCTCACAGTCTCTCACCATCTCTGGACATGCCCACGGAGAGACACTTCTTGAAGCGGCAGTGCTGGCACCGGTTCCGGTTCATGCGCATGATGAGACACTTCTCATTCTTCACGCACATCTTGTAGTGGATGTTCTGCTGAATGCTGCGTCTGAAGAAACCCTGCAGAAGGAAGAACGGTGTCTGTTGTGTTAACGTGTCTGCGCGCTGGTATTGCCACTGAGCACAAAAGGTGTGACATCATTCTATCTCTGATCGCTCTCACCTTGCAGCCTTCGCAGGCGTGCACGCCATAATGGAACCCAGACGCGATGTCGCCGCACACCTTGCACAGGAGAACCATGCCTCCCGTCTCTGAAAGAGGTCAGAGGAGTCATCGTTAGAGGGAGGTAGGCAATATAGAGTGGGCAGAATGTCTGTTAGGATCGTTATCATGATATGAGAGTATATGTTGTGTTGGATATTGTTATATTGTGATACTGCACTAAGTGTTGCCTTTTCCTGGTTTTATAGGCCACGTTACAGCAAAATGATGTAATTTTCTGCACGCATCAGAGTGTTCTACCCTTTCTAATCATTGTTTTCGCCCACTTCAGTCAATAAATCAACATTACTGTGGATTATTTATCGAAAAATCTCATTGCGTTGATATTTTGTCAACATACCAACGTTCGTATTGTGGTGTTTGACTTTGTTGTCCAGTCCCAGCATTAGTGAAGTGATATATATTGTGTATTGTGTACTGCCCAGCTACTCGGTGTAACTTACTGGTGAACGTGCCAGTGACACCACAATGTCGTTTGGCCACTGTGGGATGGTTATAGCTGGCAGATGACACTGTTGTTACTTGGGCGACGGGAGCGTTGTTTACTTCAGGAAACTGGAAGACCATTTGCGGAGAAGGATTTCGTGCCCTCTGCTCCCCTCTCTGCTTCAAGGTCCCAATTTCCTGAAAGGAGCCACCCTCTGGGGATGAAGGCTGCGAGTGGGAGGAGGGCGACTGGGTCTGGTATCCACTCGATGGGCTGCCAGGACTTGGGCTGGCACTGCCGGACGAACCTGCGTACAGGATAACACCACCTTGAGGAAGAGAGAGAGGGGAGAGGGGCGCAGAGTCAGTTCACTGATCTGCAGCTGGCTGGAAGCGCTTTGATTTAGTGAGCTTACTTGCCAGACACACACAACAGCCTGATCATGTCAAGACAACAGTTATTTGATCTGACGAATTGTCTAGAAAAAAACCTCTCTGATCTGGATACGTGCATAAAGTACTTTGGTGAGACAAATAAAAAACAAACAAAAAAACCTTTGTCTTGTCCAAAGGGCTTGTTGCTTTTACTCAACAGGGATACTCTGGCACACTTTGGAAGCCCATTGGAGAGTGTTTTGTGAATAAATAATGCTAAACACACAATGACAAGACAAAATACCCAAATGGGTCAATAGCTTTATCTGCCGATTAAACCAGATTGAACCAGGACCAACAAACAAGTTGTTTACCAAAAAGCAGTGTTAAATTGGTGGGTCAGATAAGGTAAAAATTTTTTTTTTTTTTCCGTAGGTTCTATTTCCGTGTTACAATACCTCACAGTGCATCATATCTGAGCAAAAATATTTAAAAAAAAGGATAAACAAAAATCACAGAAAGTGTGCAATAGGTTAACAGCACAAAATGACTACAGTCAGTTATAATTTGTTTAGGGATATCATATCAAATAGGAAATGTCCTATTACCCTTCAACACCACACACACACAGCAACACCCCCCTCCTTGTTTTGCAGACAGTGTTCTTCCCTACAAGATGAAAGGCTGCCTCTCACGTGCAGCCTGAGCCTGCCAGCTCACAGCACTGATTCTTTCTCCCTCTCCATCCTCCCGCCCCGCCTCCTCGCTTCCTCTCTCCCCTCCCTCCCTCCCTCGCTGCTTTGGCTGCGGGCCTGTAAACCCATCTCTCCGCCAGCCACCTGACCGAGAGCTCACATGGACTCTTGACACAGTTCCCGCCCGGCTCACAAGGCTCTTTGCGCAGTCCCGTGTAGACAACAGCAGCAGCAGCAGCAGCGGTGGCGGCACAATAACAGGCGCTGGGGCTGATCACGTTTGGAAAAGAGGGGGCTTTAATGCCGTGACTACAGATGTGGGGGGAGGCGAGCAGGGCACGGCTACCTTAGTCTTTGCATTTCACAGCGTCACTACAACCTGTGCAAAGGGTAACAGTCACGTTGAATCCGGCCACTGTTTTGACACATTGGAAAAATAATTTCCTTGAGGGTTTTAGTCAATTAAAGTGAGCTTTTTAATATGCTCCTCGTATCACGAGTGTTTAAAGATGGGGAGGTTGCAAAACCATCTAAAAAGCATTTGTCTTCTTTTAAGGCTGAAATAATTGATTTGTTTTATAATGACATGGCACTAAATCATTTTGCAAACATTTTAATATTTCAAATTCCTGCTCACAGACATCATTATGGTCCACATCTTCAGCTCAGTCTTCCCTGTTTGTTATTTGTTATGAGATCACTGTGTCAGGTGTCTTAGCACAAAAGCCTGGCAACTAAAATGATTCCCACATGGAGGAATACCATGCTTCAGTCTGCCTTCACATGGCTCCAATTTAGAGCGACAGTAATATTTGGATTTAATGACACAAACTGGTTAATTCAGTCGAACTGAGATATGTGACTCATTGTTTTTAAGTATCTTATCTCAAGTCCTAACAACATCCTTGGGTTGTCTCCACTGTCATTCCGGGAGCACAGCCCTCTCAAGGACTTTGAATCATCTGAGAGTCTCCTGTGCTTTCTCTCCTTGAGAAAACACGTGTTGTGTTTCTGTTTGGCTCTAAGTGCCTCTTTAATTCCTCCACGCACACGTGTCACCGCTGAATGCAGTGTGCTCCGGTGACCTGGCTGCTTTTGTGCGTGGCGGCAGCTCCGGTATCAACATTACATGTGCCTGCGCAGGTTTCCTGTGCGTCTCAGACACAGACATGTGTATCGCCAGCAGAGGACGGGGTCACACCCCATTGGCACATGAACTCCACACCCACCTCTACATTCACAATTCTCCACCCCTCTAGCATAAAAACATTCCATATTCTGTCTTGTAACCATTTCCTGGAATCTGGTTTGACTGGTTGCCAGGAGCAGCTCTGGAAATATCATCTCCGCCGCGCTCAGGCACAGGTTACAACATGTGACCTGTGGATACTCAGACTTGTAGGAACTACAGTATAAACAAAAACGCTCCACTGCCCCTCCCCTTTCCAGTCCCCGCTCATGTGCTCCCACCCCCTGGGCACGCACGCATGGCAGACAAGCTGTATGGACGCAAGGCTCATACCCTGCCCGAGGGGAGACGCCCCCTCTTAACTCCCACTTATCTGTGCTCTTACATGTGAAAGTGTACAACTGTGCACGGACAATAAACCTCACTCCACGTGCAGCAGCGGGCCTCATGTCGTGAGGCTATTTCTGATGGTTCCATGATGGCAACATCAGAGGGAAATACTGCTGTGTAATGAAAGATTAAGACTGCATGATGAGCCTCTTTGGACTCCTCTTAGTCAAGCGTTTAAAATGTAGGTCTCGTGGGTTCACCCCCCACGTACGTAACTGGCTGGAGGAAGCCAATTACGCTCAGTCCTTCCTTGGATAGAAATGCTATCTACCAGCTGAATAAACTGAGCGTTTAATTTGAGTTAGCCAGTTGTGTGATCGTCTGTCAGGCTGACGAATCTGGTCTCAGTATTATTAACCTGTTGGTCATCAGCTTCAAACAGCTTTCTACATTCATGTAAAAAAGATTGTATCAGACCTACTGAAAACATGAGGGTTTTTTTTTTTGTCTTTAAAGGACAAAATGGTCAGTTCATAGTCATGCATGTAGGTCACAAGGTCACGTCTCAGACCTATCTAGGGTACACTCATCATCTCTTCTGCTGAAGAGATGATGGCACTAATCCCCTAATTATTTACACCATAATAATGTAATAACTTGACAAGAATAATAAGATTAATCAAATGGAGTGCAGCTTGGCTGCTGTGAGCCACAATGCCTTGTAAGACACACGACCCGTCCGTGATAAGGCCTCATGCATGCTTCCTCTTTGATACAGTCGATGGATGTAGATCAGTAGAAAAAGTAAACTACTAAAACTATAGAAAACAAGGCCTTTGGAATATCTTGAATAACTGGGTCATCAGCTCTATAAATAGAAACTGCTGTTCAGTTTCTACATTTTTTTTCAGTGCTTTGAGGCACCCTGAACATAAAAGCCATTACTAGTTCATCTCTGAATATTAGAATACCACCGGCAAGTTATTTTTGTTTTGTTTTTTGTGATTTAAAAAGTTGAACTTTTATTCTTGATTCACAAAATTTAGAATCAAGTGTTTCTGGCCTTTTTTGGGGGGTTTATTTTGATGATTACGGCTCAAACAGTCACAGTGACATTTAATGGAGCGAAGCCTAGTTTAGGCTGTCGAGCTGCACAACTACATACGCTTAATAAACATGCCTCATTCTCATCTCCGAATGCACCATCTATTCAAACTGCATGCACATCCCATCTGCCTTTCTATATTCTCATCACACCCTCATATTTCCACACAAACTTCTGTGGGGAGTGATGAGGTCAGAGCCTAGATGCCACACTCAAATAACTATGTATACATATATTTCAATACACAAACATGAGTTGCCTTCTGAAACGACTAATGAAAAATCCTGATATTTGATTTTTTTTTTTTTTTTTTTTAGGTGTACTGATATATTGGGAAGAATTATCAACATGTCTGTATCTGATATCGTCAAAACGCAGCAACTTGGTGAACTTTCCCGGCGCAATGACTTAATTTAGGCATTAAACGCGATGCGAATACTGGATATGTGCATCCACGTAAAACAAACAAAATCAGGTTGGATGCAGCAAAATCTCATTTCCGAAATCAAACGCGTTTAAAGAGTGTTTGTTACTAGTAAGTGTTTCTAACCAGTCACAGTAATCAGCGCAACAGAAGAGAGGCTGCTAACCAGCTCTGACCCACTGACCAAACTGTCAACAAAGCAAGAGGAATCCCCGTGCTCGGCACGGCACGGCACGGCACAGAGGGCGGGGCGCATGGGGACCGGGTGGGGCACGTGCTGCATACACGTGCGGGGAGCTCGCGGCCATGGAACCAACTGCGTATTAAAAACCAGCCGCATGATTCCCGACATGATCGTCGGT
>KV751324.1:22575554-22594446 GCA_001698575.1 Mola mola | reverse complement strand
AGCTAAAAAAAAAAAAGATTTGACCACTTTTTTTTTTTTCCTCAAAGGAAATGGGCGGGGCTAGTTGGCAAAGACGTATTACGTAATGCCTTATCTGGGCCTCGTGATTGGTGCAGAGAGTTTGAGCAACTGGTAGAAACAGCCCCAGAAGGCGCGCTACTTCAATGCAACGTACGTGGCCCAACATCAGCGCTCTTTTTACGCAACTCCCGGCCTTTGGGAGCATTATTAAGACCCCGATACCGTCTGTTCACTCGGAAAACAAATAGGAAACCCTGGCTTTCGGCTCATCGTACCTCGCTCAGCCAGTGATCCCGGTTCGTCGTCCGCCCCCCTCAGATCCGAACAGAGGCCGACGGAAACGAGCCACACGTGGATGTTCGTCCAGGCGTGTTTTATTATTGTGTTTTATGTGCCTCGCAAACAGCCTTTGATCGCGAAACATCAAAGGGGTTTGATTTCAGGTTTATGATTGTGTCGTAAATCTGGTTTATTCGCGCAATGTTGGTCGCGGATTGAGAGCGCCAGGAAGTTGTTGGTATTTGAATTCTGTCGCGTGTTGCCGCGATGATCCACCCACATTTTCTTTCTTACGCCCCTGTAATGCTACGTCAGAGTTTTATTTTGGCGTTCCACATTTTATTTGGAAATATTTTTACTTCACTGCTGCAGTTAAAAAACGGTACCACAAATAGTATAATTCTCTACATATAACCATATAATACACTCGCTACCATTTCATTACTTTATTATTGAGGCTTGTCATCCGGATTGTATGCGTATTACATTGAAAAGTATTGTGGTAAAATATATCATTCAACCGTCAACAATTTTTTTTTTTAGCACTTAACTGTTAGTTGTCAGTCACCTTAGAGAAGATTAGCTCATTTTGGCGACTATCTAAGGAGGGACAGGTATCGGGGATGAGGAAAACCAAACTTTTTCAAGTCGATGTGGTACTGATACCTTTTTTTTTAAGAACCATACACATAGTCAAATTTTCTTCGATGGTATCTTATTTTTTTTTTTCTAGAAAAAAAGGCTATAATAAATGAACTCAGACATGGCCATTAATAATACATTCATTACAAAAGCCAATATGAGTGCAATTAAATTAGAATGTTTTTACTAACATGAGAAAAAAGTTAATATTTTAAAGCAATAATATTGTTAGGTAAAGATAAATGAATAAACCTAACCATAAGAAAAAAAATCAATAAAATCAATTAAAATAAAAGTGAAATATAACATTCACATTTGAAATGTCCAGATATTTAGATTTCTGCTATTATTAGGTTAATGTTGGGATTAGCTACAGTATCAATGTAAAGGAATCAATACCAAATGAGTAGCTTGTGAATGGTGGAGTATTGATCCCCCACAGAGTCGATTTGCTCGTCCCTCACAGTTATGAATGTGAGAGAGTGGAGTAACGTGTGACAACTAATGGCGTGAGCTTCAGTTGTGTGTGTGCTGTTCTGCCATGCTGGTGCTTATTAAAGAGCAACAGAGAGAAACTGTAGCCTGTTCTCACACACAGCCCAGAAGAACAGTATCGGCAAAGAAAGAAAGGTTACAATAGCATAAATCATCTCCTCTTGTAGAGTCCATGTCTGTCAATTCTGTGTCCACAGAGTCTTTGTCCTGTTAATCCTGATCCCTGGGCTGAGGTTCACCCAGTGAGTGGCATTGTCCAGGTCAGTCACAATGATGTCATCCAAACAGCGCTGAGTGCCTGCTATCCCTTGCATGCCAAACACATGCCTCCTGTACTGATATAGATAGGCCTTTGTGAGTGTTTACGGTCAGATATTTGGTTGATGATTCCTCCCCCGGATAGGCATGCGCAAGGTCAATTTCTGAGAAACACTAAACCATGTGTTGAAGATGCAAAAGTGACGCCTAAACGTGAGAGTGGACATTGAGCCAATTTCTTTATTTTAATTTTACAATGATTATTTATATTCATCAGTCCATTAGTTAAATTTGCACCGCGTGTGTGTGGATTGTTAATGTCCTGCGACCCTGCAGGTCAGACTGGCTTCATGTGAACGGTGCTGCAGCCTGCTGGTGTGGCTGACGCAAAAGTGCACGGCCTTTACACCTGGTTCAGCCTGAACATTTACTTGCGTGATCACTTCCACTTTTTTTTGCATTTTGCACGCAACACTGCAGGTATGAAGTCACCTTGAAGTTTCTGCAGATGTCAGACATGTATTTGCCTACTGGAACTACAGGCATACTACAGACCAGTCCACCTTGGGTAATATCCCTTGGTCCACTCTGGGGCACGATGGATAGGACACTGCTTGTCCTGAGACGGAAGTGTCTCAACCACCATTGTCACAAAAGTGGCACTCCTCCGTATTCCAGTATGTACAGCTCATTATTTTCCACATATTTCACCTTTCAGTTTTCCCAGTGGAGTGATCCTCTCACCCGTTGTGCTGTTTTAGTTTCAATCTAGAGACATTTTCTTTGCAGTCCCTAAAGGATCTGACAGACCGTGCAGATCCAGAGTCCAGTTATATTTTCAGTGTCCCTCCATTAAGTTTACGTGTCAGCCATTGTCCCCCGTGGAATATAACTCGACAGGACAAATTCTCTTTATTTGAGTTATCAGAGTCTCTTTGTATTATTTCATAAACTTCTCTGGTTTTCGTCACTGTATATTCATTCACACATCTTCTGCATGTGTCCTCTTTTGTTGCACTGTCTGCAGTCTTGTCCTTGTAAGTCGTCTGTATCTTTAGTCGCACTTTCCTATCGGACCCATCTTAGTTTCTGGAGATTGGCTCCACACGTATTATGTACTATTACGAGACCGGCGAGTTTTGTTCAAAGGTCAAAAACTCCCCCTGAGTTGATGTGAGCTTTTGAGGAAAGATGGCTGCCAAGACAAAGGATGCGGTAAACAATTTCAAGAGTGGTGTGGTCCACTTCTGTGCTGGGCTGAACAGATGACTGGTTGGGTGGAAGTTGATGTAGAACACTGACAAATACCTGCCTGTGACAACCCACCAACATTTACTGTTGTCAAAGCTATGGTCAAAATGAATCTCAACTGTTGCTTATTATAACTCACATAATTTAATTTAGATGAGGTCAGCTGACCAAAAATACCCCAAAGAAATATAAAACCTGCGGTAATGAGTTGGTAAAGAGTTGCATCACAGATTTGGGTAATAAATTATACTTTAATTTTATAAACAGTCAAACCAAACCAGATGAATTTGGACCCTCAGCAGGTAGAAAACAAGGAATGAATAACTTCAGTCCTGTCCTGTCCAGTTAGCTGAACTGCAATGAGATAAAAGTCGTACTCCACTGTTCAAAAAGCTTGAATCTAAACTTTAATACCATACTTATAATAATAAGTAAGAGATCAGAATAAGTGACTGAAGAGAGAAAGAACTGGAGACAGACCAGAGAGAGAAACAGGAGGAAAAGAGTCAGGACAAATGAAAGGAGAGGTGGTAGTGTCTGTCTGGTGTCTTTAATGTCTTCAATGTCTTTAATGTTACTTAACCTATTTTGAAAGAAATTCACAGGTCACAGCAGCACCATAGAAGACAAAATCTGGGACAAAGGGGTTAATAATATAATATAGAATGGCAATCTTAGAAAACAAAAGCCGAACATTTCAAAAAGTACTAAAGGTAGAGATGAGGAAAAAGTCCAAGCACATCTCCATAAAAGAGTTGTATATTTGGATGTTTGAAAGGTTTCAAGAGGTGAAAAAAAGGAAGTGTGCCAAAAAACAGCAGAAGTGGGGAAAAAGGAAGAATAGGGAAGAGGATACCACTCCCTGTCCCCCACAGGAGGTATTTCTTTTTAGGTTTCCTGATCACGAATCTCGGTCTTTCGCTGCTTCTTTTCCTTTCTTTATCTCTTCTGTTGCTGAAAAGAGAAAGACAGAATGTTTTAATTTCCCCCTCCAAAGGTGTGAAATCTTCTGAAGAGCTGAACAGCAAACCCGAAGCCGGGCGCTCTTCTTTGAAGCATTGGGTCTGCTCCTTCCTCTGTGCCTCCTCGTGATTCCAGCATTGTTCTCTCTTTTCTTTTGGCCACTGCAGAGCTCTCGCCTCCTCTTTTCTGGCCTTCATTCACGAGTCAGAGATCCTTTTTGAAGCTGTTCCCTTTCTCACAAAGCTTTTCTCTGTCTGCAAGCTTTTTCACCTCCTCAGACAGCTCCTGCTGAGCCTCTCCAGAGAGCCACACACGTGCTCGCTCTCTTCCAGCACAGCCTGTGTGACATTCAGAAGGGCCAAGGTGTCCACGTGCACTTTAGCACGTGTGATTCTCTCCTGGGACTCTTTGAGGTCATTGAGAGGCCCTCATCTCCTCTTTGTGGGAGTGAAGAGTCTGATGAAGAGAAGTGATCTTCTCATCTCTCTTCTTCACCTCCTCCTCTGCCTTGTCATGCTCCCTTTACAAAGAGTCGGCAGCACAGAGCGTTGGTGCCGCCCTCTCCGCCCATCTCCCGTCGCTTGCTGGAGCTCGGCCCTAGACTTCCTGTTTTCTTCCTCACGGATGGACAACCTCTTCCTCAGGGCCTCGTCCTCCTCGAGCAGCATCAGCACTTCTTTTTTCCAGCACTCGCGCTCCTTGAGGACCGTGACCTCAGCTTGTCCTCTCGTTAACCTGGGGAGGAGAGGTGAGCTGGCCAGGTGTGGCGGACATCTTTGCTGGCTTTCTGGCTGTCAGTTGCGTTAAGGTTTCCATCGCTGAACAGCTGGAATGGAAAGACAAGTTCTTCTGCAGCCTTTCCTCTCTTGTTATATGCGTAAGATGCAGCTGAGGCCTTCAGTGTTATTCCCCGTCTGGAAAACCTCAATGAGGTGTGTGTGGACAGACATCTGCACGTGGAGTGTCATGTTTGTGGCTGGAGGTGGTTAAAAATCGGCACAGCGTGCCAGTAGGTGCTTCAGTTCAAACTGTGTGTGGTGAGACATGAAAGGAAGTCAAACGGCAAGCAGGAGGCCAGGAAAGGCACTCGGTAGTTAAACCACAACAGGTCGTGGGCAGGATTATTCAAGGTGCCATATAAAGTCCAAAACCTTTGTCACTGTGGGATCCAAGGTGTTGCTCTTTAAAAGATCCAGACGGGCCTTGAGTTGCTGGAAACGAAGGAGCAAATGCGCACTACATGTGATTTCAACAAATGAAGCATGGGATCATGGTGTTCATTCCAAAACCCCAAAATTAAAAAAAGAAAAACAGACAATCTCAGACCTAAACAATTATTACATTTAATCTCAACAAAGTCATATCCCCAAATGTCACCAAAGTCAGTCAGGTTTCTTAAATGGGGATAAAAACAAAAAAAACCCCATCTCACTTTTAAGTGACTTAGGTAAACGTTGAAGTCACCCGTAAGAAAGTGACTTCAGTCAAAGTCTTCAAGCAGCGTCTGTGTACTTTAATATTAGTATGGGTGTAAGAATGTACTTACATAGAACACAAGCCAGATATTTAAAACAATAAAAAATGAAACTTTATTATCATACGTCTTCATAGTATCACTGCTTGTCCTAAACAATAAATCTAAATGTGTGTGTTCATCGTTGTTTGGGCAAAGTGTGGAAAAGAAGTCGACACGGCGAACTAATCTCCTATTTCCTGGATAATGACAACCACTGCAACTTCAACAAGGTTAAATCTGTAACCAGACTGGGTTTCCAGTGTACAGATGGATAGATTAGATTTGTAATTTAACCGTTTTCTGTTTTGTTTCTCTCCCATTTTTCTATAACAATGTCACTGGAGTCCAGTACGACATGGCTGAATATGAGCCTCAAATTGGCCTGACGAGAGCGCACCAGTTGTTCGATCTTGTGCAAATACATCCAGATACCCAATACTGACGATTAAACGCCATCAAATACCAGTACATCTCAAAAAGTGATGGAGTTCATTTGTTTTCATAATTTAATTTGAAAAGTTGAACTCTTATATTCATTGCATATTAAGTGTTTTGGGCCTTTTATCGATTTTAACTTTCATGATTATAGCTTTTACAGCCCCAGTGAAATATTTCAATATTTTGAGCTGTATTTATTTTTTTTATTTTACCTGTGGGTCATGATTATCATGATTAAAATAATAAGATGCTTTAGACATTATGGGTTAACATAGAAAGAGTAAATAAATTAATAATAAATTAGTAAATAAATTAGTCACTTTCTTAATTAAGTGATGAAAATTTATATTCTAATTTTTGAGGATGCACTAGTATATTCAGACTTTATATTTAAAACTAGTAGAAGGGTCACTTTTTCATGGAAAACATAATAATGCAAAAATAGATTTTCAAAAAAAAAAGTATCTAGTCCCAAAATCTTAAACTACGCTTCACCATGAGCTGCAAGTTCTTTAATAATCCAAAGCATCTCTTATTAACAAATCACTACTAAAACCAATCAATATTGGGACACACAGAATGATTAAATGCTTTTGTTTATTCTGTATTACTTTTACATAAAGTATAAAACAAAGTACAACAAACCAAAATATAAATGAGAGGAATGGGGAAGGGTGCACCACCTCGATTTCGTTACTATACGAAGTTAAACCATGAAAGATTAATCAGTGGCTCACACCCTCATGGAGCAGTTTAGTTCTTACCAAATAATTCATGTACAACGTAGCAAGAGTGCATACACAAAGTATTGATCAAACTCGAGCAAGTGCGCTGCTAGTTGAATGTCATCAGTCGTCTGTTTTTTGTTATTACAAAAAATGTATAAGCATCATGTATATTTAACCAGACTGTGCAGGCTCTGAAATTAAACTGCACTGTCGTTGGGATTGCATAGTGTGTCAAGAGGTGAAAGCAAAAGGAAGCCCTCATAAACTTCCAGGTGACGCAGATTAATGTTCACTGGTCATTACTAAACGCTCTTTTTGCTGTTCAGGTTTGCAGGGTCTGCCTTACTTATAAGGTCGGTTTTGACAAACGTCTACATTTTATGGGTACTATTCACAGATTGCACCAAGGGACCATCCGGTCCATCCCTGTGTTATGAGCTTTGTTCCCTGAATATTAAAATCCACACATTAATATGTCCCCCACTCATGCCTGGAAATGCGTTACGCCTCAAGCTGATGTCTTCTTGTGCTCGGCTGACTCATGCAAACATTCTGCGGCAAACGTACGATTCAAGGTTGAAGCTAAGATGAAGTGCTATTTGTCTTTTTTTTTTTTTCTTCCTAAGTGCACCTAAAATGGGAAAAATTGCTAAATTATCACAATTAACGTACCATGAAATGGGGATATTGAAATCATCCAGTCCACACAGTATAAACCTGTTATGTACCACCAGTGCAAAGTGCAGTAATTCAATGGATCATAGTCCTCTTCCTCTTATTGTCTTTCTAAATATTTTGTGTTTGTGTTGTCATGGGACAACTGCACAAGTGAAAAATAAAAAAGTATTTACATGTTGACATGTTCAGCACTGAGTAACAGTACAATAACCTAGAAGTTATGGCAAGGAGCACAAGGAATGCACTACAATACAATTATTTCACTTGCCAATCATGGATGTTTCAGACGTGGCTCAGCTTTGCAATGGCATTCGCAAGTGCTTATACATCCAGTGACTAAACACAGAAAATAATCCAGATACACGATGAGTTGCCTCCGTTGACTACAGGCGTATAGTACCGACAACAGTCCGGCTGGAATTCAAAAGTAATTCTTTACAACACTGAACAAAGTCAAAACACAATTCCAATAAACTTTGAATGCAGAGAGAGTACAGGAAGGAAGAGCATGCTCTATTTTGCAATACAAAACTCAGAGGGGAGGGGTATGACTGTTTAGCAATACAAAGAGCAGTGGATTGATCGAGCTTTTATACAAAATAACCTCGTAGCCTGAAAACAGTCATGGTAGCTGCTTTAGCCTTCTGCTTATATGATTTTTTATTTTCCCAATGGACCAAACAGGAAACGTTCCTGGCATTGACAGTGATAATCCTCCCAGTCAACTCACAAAGCTCTTCAAGCAGGAAACCCTCAGAATAACATATATTCTCCCGAACCATTAGTTATATAATGCCTTATTGTTATAATAAAATAGACAATTTTCTGAGATAGTGCAATGTTATTTCTATCCTGACGAACAATGCTTTAAATTTATTTATTACCCTCCTTTATACAACTAGTAATCCTCTTTGAAAGTACTGTCAAAGTTGTTGAATTTTATTTACAAGATTTTTAATGCTGCTGTTGTCGTCTCCCAGCTGGGGTAACTGTCCCAAAACCATCAGCTGAGCGAGACAAGTCAAGCATTTATACATTTATACAAGTAAAAAATATCTATACAGTAACATACAGTATCTAAAATACAACAGGCCTTTGAGGTACAGTACAGAATATGGCCTATGTCCTCTTGTACTCTGATCCCTTTGGATGTCTGTCAGGGTTTACACTACTAATCAAAACCAAAGGAGACAGACAGCGATTGATAAGAGATCCATTAAAAATTTGGATAGGAATGTTTGGCTGAGGTTTTATAAGGCAGGAAAATCTATTTGGCTTCATTATTAGGGGACAATAAACTCTCCAAATAACACACACAGACTCTGTCTGGCTACTTTTCTTTCTTCTGCCCTCTTTGTATTTATCCACGATGGTGAGAAATGGCTCAGCACATGCATTTGTGGGCATCCGTTTACAAAATGTGTGTACAATTATTTCAATTTGTTGAGCTATTGTTGATTGTTAATCACTCTTGGAATATGTGGAGACACACGAGGAAACATTCTGCGGAAGGCAGGTAGAGAACACGAAAGTGGAATTTCACACATTAACATGAAACTATTCTGTTGTATGTGTGGTGTTAGCGTCCTCACAGAATAGTGCAATGGGGGCTTTTTTTTTTTTTTTTTCCCATATGCAGCACACGTTGCTTCCGTCATATTTGTAAAACACAGTGAACAACTCATGACAGGTCCAATCACAGACATGCAGTAGCCGGGACATGCTGGTGCCACAGGGCTGTACGTGTGGTCCAGTCCGTCCCACTTCACTGCACTGTAGGCCGGGGCTGCAGCCTGCCAACGACAGCTAAATAAGCCTGGGAATGCAGCAACCCCTCACATGTTGTAAGCCACGTAGATGGGATCCAGCTGGTCGGCGAGAAAAGAGTCGCGGAGGTGCATGCGCTGCTTCTCTCCCCTTGAGTTGATGGGAATGACCCCGGGGTCGACAATGACCACCACACCCACGATGAGGTGGTGCTCCTCCAGGACCACGTTGGTTATCAGAGGGACCAGGTCGAGCGCATCCTGCTCTGAACCGCAGAGCTCGGACACCACCACCAGCAGGTTGGTCCACGTAAACACGGCACTGTGACGGTCAAGAACAGGGCGACTGAGAACACAGTCCGAGCCAGTAAGGGGATACCAGTCAAAAGATAGAAGGCGTGACATAACGGATTGACAGCTGGATGCCATCACATTATTGGTTGAAACTGGCTAGTACGTGGTGTTATAATTTCACGTCATCTTTTGGTATATATTGTTAAACAAGCGACAGTAAGATCGAAGATTTAACGGGGTTAAAGCGACAGTTTTTCATTCTGGGTGGATTTTTAAGGAGAATTCTGAAATTCTTCAACCTAAGCCCAATTTTTCGGGTCTTAAACTTTCAATAAATACATTGTTTGCTGAAAGCTGTTCCAGTATGGTATTCAGTCGCTAGGACTGTTTGGCCTGACTAGGCTATACAAGTGCAAACACACAAGGCAAGTCAAAAAGTCAGAAATAAATAGCTTTTTTTTTTCCCTCTACTGTTATATGTATGTCAGGGCATTCTCACCTCTCAGCGATACTGCGATGAGCCCGGGACACTGAGGTTTCAATGTCGATCGGGTGGTAGCGCAGCCCTCTTAGCTCTAACGTCTCATCCAGTGCGCCCACCACAAAGAGAGCGTCATGCCGATCTGAAAGCACAAACACAGGTGACGTAATCCACACAGAAGCATAAACTGACAGAGTCGAAAAAATCATAATCTGTAGTCCAAATAAACTTTAGATGTCAGCACTCTTTTTTTTTTTTTTACCCCCACTGGCATCCAGCAGCTCAGTCCGCTTTACAAAACCCAAATATCCCGTCCTGGCCCATAAGGTCAGTGGGTCTCCGAAGCTGAGCTTGGTGTTGAAGTGGTTGGCCTGCAGACTCTCCTCTCCATAGATGGTGTAGTAACCACTGGCACTGTGAGGACTGTTCACCCAGATCTAAGAGAAAAGCACATGCTGGCTCACAGCTGGTTTCAGAAGGATGAATGAATGATACTATTAACCTGTTTAGTGACTTTCACTTGCCTCTCCAAGATGCGAATCGCCCAGCGGTCCTCTGGTCTCTGGATTTACGATAATCACCCTAACACCCGGCAGTATCTGTAGATTATATTAAAAAAACAGCCGTATTCTGTCAACACGTCCTGCTTTAACTGAATCAATACAGTTGGCGCACACGACTGACCTTGCCAGACTCCATTAGAGGAAGACTCTGAGGTGCTCCCCTCTCTACCAGCCTCACTCTACAAAAGTCATATACAGACATATACTTACACATTTACTAATTTTTGGATACCACTGACTGCACATACAGACAACATCCTGAGAAGTCAATCAAGGTTATCGCCCTCTGGTGTTGGGGTATAATATAGGTCATAAATTTAATATACATTTGTCAATGGTTCTTACCTGTCATGGCGAAGGGACTTCATGTCCACATAAACTGTGCAGGGATCAGGACCAGTTGTGCCCTGTAACACACACACACACACACACAAAAAGGCAAGGGTCGCACTGGTTCACATCTTGGTGTGAGTATTGCTATTGTAAACCATGTTGAATCAGCTGGCGTACCTGCAGACAGATGGCCAGGTTAACCCTGGAGCCAAAAGCTGTGCTGACGGCTCTAGACGACAACCCCACATCCTTAAACAGCTTGGAGAAGGACTGTGTGAGGGCGAGGCGAGGGCGCTCCTCTGCTACCGCAACGCAGCTCCGCACACATGACAGGTTCACTCCACGGGCCTGAAAAAATTAAACCCCTTTAGAAATATTCCACTTATGTCATTCAATGATGGAATGCAAATAAGGACATTTACACAAGCAGGTTTCAGGTACTTTAGTCTTTCATTTTTATGCCACTTTGTACTTCTAATTCACTCTGTATTGTCAAACTAAGAGATGTTGCTGATGTTTCTTTTGATGTCTTATTTTCTTTTCTAATTTGAAATCTTTTTTGGGGGGGACAAAACAAGCATTATGAAGGTTTTATAATAATTAATCAATAAATAGATAAACTAATCAGCAAATTGATCCATAAAGTAGATCATCATTAGATGCAGCCTTATTCAAATTAGTTCAAAATTTAGCTGCCGCTTAAGCACTAAAATCCTTCTTCTATGTTAATGCATGAGTATTCATAGTAAAAATAATACTAAAAAAGTCAGGGGACATTCTTCTGCAAGATTATTTTAAATAAAGTCATTACATTTTGCTGATTATACATACATATTTGTACTTACATGACATTTTAAATGCAGGAATTGAGTAGTTTACAGTGTGTTGTTGGTACTTTATTATTTAAGTAACACATATGAAAATTTCTTCTACAACCACTGTCATGCCCAATTCCCTCTCATGATGCATCCTTACCTTGAGCACCTCTGTCTGAGTTCCTAGTCCTTTAGTGCAGAGCTCCATGACTGAGTAGGAGCAGAAGGTGTCTCTGATTCGGTATTGACTGAGCGTGCTAAGCCACAGGGACAAGCTGCTCTCCAGCTCGAAAGGCGGGATCAGAACGGATTGGTGACCTGAGTAAACGCTGAAAGACGAGACGTGAGGGACAGAAAGTGGTTGTGTGAGATGGGAAAATTCACATCAGAGACCAAAACTGTGTTGCGCAGTGTATGGTTCAGGATGATTTAATGTACCTTGCGAGGCACCACAAGACGAAGCCCAGACCACAGTATGGATCCAGGCAGATGGCAATTTGGCGAGACGAGTACAGTTCACACTGCAGCTTTATAGAGCGGCAAAGTGCGCTGACAGCTGCGTGAGAAATCTGGAACAAACACGCATAATAAAATAATCATTATTCTAATATATATACATACAGTATATATGTACTTATTCAAGAGTTTGCAAGCATACTATTAAAATAACACAGTAATGCCCATTTCATAATAATTAAATAAGGCATTGAGAGGAATATTTACACTCATGTCCAATCAACTCCAACCCTAATCCAAATAAATGATGAGCAGTACAGATCAGTTTGGTTCCGCACGCTTTTTTTTTTTTGCATTTCCATTGTCTAAAGCTATGAATGGTACCCATAGAAAAGCAAACGTGCCAGTTTTGTCACCCTCTGCTTGGGGTACAAACCAGAGCGTACCATACAGAGGGGGGTAGACCCACCCCACCAGATAATGGTACGGTTGCCAGTAGAAACGCACGCCCGTAACAAGTGTAGTTCCAATCTGAACTGAACCGTACTGCTTGGTGGAAATTTGGCTGTATTAACCTGATTATCCACTTATTTTAAAGATTTACCTTACATGTTATTGTAAAATAATGCATTGTAATACAGTGTAATACAGCTCGAAGCTGTAAGGACTGAGGTAAATGTATGTGAGTAGATTATCGTACCTACTTTCACTCACTGTATGTTTTACCCGACTGACAAATGACTCACAAATATGAGCCTCATTGATTTGATTATGTTTGGCAGGTGTGATCGCCTCTAGCAAAAACATGGAGGCTGAAGACACAGCAAATTCATTTTCTGACCATCACTTAAACCTTTTCTCACAGGCAGTGCTGCTGCAAGATTTTCACAACAAAAAGTCTTCAAACCTGTAATGAATGATTCCTCAGCCAATTCGGGGCAGCAGAAACAAGCTGTGAGTGTAACACTACAACATATTTCGACTGATATGGCCAACTGTTAGCGAACAGTTGCTTATTCAGAGAATAGTCATTCGTTACCTTTGCCATTCTGTTTTCCCCTGTCTGTTGGCTGGTTTGTCTTTTTGTCTCTTAGTAGAACTATGTGATAACTACTGGATGGATTTCAATGAAACTTGGAAGGAGAATGTAAAATGGGCCAAGGAAGAACCTATTCAATTCTGGGGGGAATCTGGAAAGTTTAATTGTAGGGGACTGCTGGGCCTTGATGGAGACATGTGGTCTGCTGAGTGCCATAGTTCATCATGTTTCTAGCAAGCAATATAACTCCAATAGTCACTCTCTTTTGGAACTGTTTTTTTCCTGTGGGAACTTTCTGGCTTTTCAGCTGTTTTATCCTTCACTGTGTTCACCAGCTGGACTATACTCATCTCTTCTTGCCATGTAGTTAGTGTACAGTCGGCTTTTAGAGATGCTTTTTCACTGAAATGATGCAATGATAGCAGAGTGAACACTAAAGCAGCTAAACAGTCACCTGAAACCTGCTACAAAGCTTAACAAAGCCAAGGGAGGTGCAGGTCGAATTGTCACATCATACTTTGATCAATTTTTATTATAGCAACTTAATAGAGAATTTTAACATATGGAAACCCGGTGAATGCAGGAGAAAGACATGTATGAGCTCAGCAGCTGTGTAAGAGACAGCATGCAGATGATTGCATGAGCAAACAAATTAATATTTCAAAGTGACACTCATCTGTCTCACCTTTACCCCTGTGAGCATGCCTGTAGTGGAAACACTGAAGTCCAGATAAGCAATCATCTCCGCTGTGGGCGGCTTATAGATCTGTGGAGGCCGACGGCGAGGAAGGTCATCTGATAAAAAGAGCAGTGCATGTTTTACAAGTTATGTTAAGCAATAACAACACAGCGCAGATTAATCATTAATAGATGCATCTCGGTCAGATCTTACGCTAACATACTGATGCTGGAATAAGATTTGATTAACTGGTTGTGCAAAAATATTAAACTTATAGATATTATTAAAGGAAAACAAAGTGGACACAGTATAGCAACTAACCAAAAGTGCACCGAGCCTTTACTGTCCTTAGGTTGCCCACTGAGCAGTAATAATTGGAGTGTTACAGGGAAATGTCCCACTTCCTGTTTGTCTTAATGCTGCAAACTCCATCACAGCAAACAGCCCACAATAGTTGACAACAGCGTTTCTGACAGAACTGTGCACTTAATACATAAGTAAGTTTATACTCACTTCAAACTAATGGGACTATTTTACTGTCCTGACTTGACTCATGAAAATATCTAAATGATGCATGTAGTCTAAATTCAAGAGTTACGGTCATTTCCCATTAGAAAAAATGGTAATGTAATGTAAATGTTTTTTGTCTTTCCATGTGTCATGCATAAACAGTTGCACAGCTATTTTCAACTTATGGTAAAATATGTGTTAAAGCTGAATTTTGGACTGCTGGTTGTGCCACGAGAACTGTAATTTTTTGTTTTCTCATTTTCTTTTGCATGCTGTTGGATGAGCTAAACATCTGGACCTGGATGCAGGGTCAATAGCACAAATATTTATAATAGGAACACAAAGATAGACAAATGAGGAAGAAGGCTCAACAAGACTGAACTCAAATTAGGGCTGATAAGGGGATGTGTGCAGGTGGAGGAACAAGAAAATAAAGGATGACCGGAGGCTGGGGAGACACTGGGAACAAGGCAGGAGTGGAATAAAGCACTGCAGGAAGCCAATCAAACAAAAACACAGACAGACGCATTATTCACATTAGATGGGGTTTTGTTTGTTATGACAATAGGCCTCCCCCCTGAGGACACGTTGTCATGTCACAGTGGTAAAAGCGGCTGAGGTGTAAATAATACAATTAAATATGGCCGATTTCCATTTGGTTTCAGGGTCCTTGTTTTGTGTATGCTGGCCCACTATTACATATTCATGTACTGGGGCACTTAAATAGTCCATTTTGATGGTATTTAGTCACACTATGGTTTTCCTGACATGACAGATGAAAATGCCTGCTGAAATGAAGCTCTTTCTTTCATTGTGATACCTGTGTCAATGATTGTTGGCCACGTTTTAATGTTCACAGAGGCGGCAGCCTCTTTGGAGCGCAGAATCCTCATGAGATGTTGAGTGGTTAGGATACACGCAGCTTTACTGACCTGGAAACAAAACACACACGACTCACTTGACTAAGACAAGTTGCTGCAAGCTGAAGAATTAAAGACCGTCGTGAACACTCATGAGCACAATTTGATCTATTTTCTTATACAGTCCTAGTTATACTGAAAGATACAGATTTTCTAGATTTAAACAAAGAAGGCTAAATGTCAAAAGTTCTTTTAGACAACTCCTGGTTTTTACATCTCACATCTAGATACAGCCCAAACCAAAGAATGCGATATTATGATTACATTACATGTATGTCCACACAAGCACATGAGCCTGCAATAATGTGAGTGCATGTGCTAGAACACAGGCTTACATCAATAATCATGCGGACAGTAGGCAGCGTGGCTGCAAGGTTCTGAGGGTGTGGAGGTCTGACGTTTACAGGAACACATCCAGCATAGAGGCAGCCATAGAAGGCGGCTATCAAATCAATGCCTGAGAGAAAGATGGAGGAAAAAGTAGTTTAAAAAATGCTCAGCGTTTCTCTACAATATCTATATCAGGACTAGCACATGGACACAGACAAGGAAACCAGATGCAGAACCCACCTGGAGGATAGAGCAACACTACGTTCTCTCCTGTGTTGATGCTGCCTTTCTCGGTGAGCGCTGCAGCTATCTTCTCCGCTCGCTTGTGAAGCTGCACACAGGTGGCTGTGCTCACCGCTGCACCCTGTAGGGCAGGAATCACAGAGATATCAATGGGCTTACACGTTACAGTCAAAGAATTAAAACTGTATCTCCCAGCAAGTGAAAAGAGCAGCTTGGTACCTTGGCATTAAGAAGAACGAAGAGTACGTGGTCCGGGTCCGTCTGCGCCCTCCAGTGAAGAGCCTCTGTCAAATACTGATGCTGAAATCAAAAGGAAAAGGAATTAGGTGTTTGTCTTAGGTTGACGTATATTCAGAATTACAAACACAACCCAGGGAGCATTTACAGGGAGAGGGGCTGTATTCTAGTGGAAGAACTTAATTTAATACAACCAAATCATACAAAATACAGTGATGTAGAGACTGCATACACCAGCACACAAGCTGCCGAGTATTAATTATCTATTGCTATCATGCAAACAATTTTTACCACATTGTCTGAGCCAGTACAGCTTGTTAAAATCATTAACTTAGGATGTGAGAGGGGTGTCTGCAGTAAAATGAAAACATGCATTTCTGCTCATGTCACATTTTAACACAAGCACACAATATGAAGCCACAGTTCCACATATTAGAGCATGACGAGAATAAACAAAGGTGCGGGGAAGACGGTAGGGTGGGGGCCACAATTCTTACCATCACAGTGGGCCACATACAGAGCTAAGTCCATGAGAGCAGAAAGAGAGAAGATTTTGTTTTACACCTAGAAAACCGAGCTGTTGCTGAGCCTTAGCCATCGATACATTGGCAATGGAACGCCCTCAGAAATATTTACTATGACACCCGGGGTTTGGCACGATTACCTGTAATCACGATTATGTATTGAGAAAACAAAAAACCCCCCCAAAAAACAGAACGATAACAAACAGGTTTTTAAAGAATGGGTAATAAGATTGTTGTTACATTGTAAAGTTATGCTTCATTTTTTTTTTTATGATATCCCAAACACATTCTATTATACCTCAAATTAAGCTGTTCCCCTCAGATTTTGTTCATGGAGACTCTTGCTTTTTTTGGGATGGTTATGATATAATCTTATTCATTTTTTAAAAACTTGCAATAAAAATCAAGGATGATCATTTTGAATCAGTGTTCCCGAGTATCAAATGAAGCCTTCTGTTAAAAAAATTAATTTAAGACAAAGAAAGTACTGCTTTTGTAAGCTGAACTTGATTTGAATGACTGTGATGAATGAATTTCATTGGCAGGTTGAAAAAGGTTCTACAATGTTTTCAGAGGAAAAATTAATATCGGGGGAAATCAAATATTTGTATTATAAAAATTTCTGCGTGGTCTGAATTCAGTAAATGGCTTCATTTTAAAGCTATCTAACCCAACCTTGATTATCAATAACACGCAGAGAGCAATTTCTGGCTAATTGCGAAGGACGTGCATGTGTCGAAGAGTTAGTGAGTGAGTTTGCAGTGAGTTACGCCATTTGTGGTCCTATTACCTTCCGAACAAGATCCTGGTCTTCGATCATCCCAAGGTCCCTGCCTGCAGCCTGGGCAATCCTCTTCCCTGCTACCAGGTTGCCCACCATCACAGACGCTGGACCTACACCAACTACATAAGTAAAAAATGTGGGAGAAAGTGAGAGACATGAGTGGAAGAAAATAATGCTTGTTATAGACAGCGTGATTAATAAAACACCCGTCACTGGTTTTACTCAAGGATGTCTTTAACAATCCAGTCTGATTTTTACCTTATAAACTTTCCAAGAGACAGCATTACTAGTTTGTGAAATACAGTGAGAATGTTAGAAGTTCTAAATTAAAAACAAAAACTACATTTAATTACTAAGGTAAACACAGGTATATCACAACGAGTTACGAGTAGCTGCGTACTTCGTATACTTTGTATTTGACATGTGATATTTCAGTTTTATGTGAGACACTTTTCCTGCTATGCACTTTTAAGTGGTTGTTGTTGCTTTTTGTTTCCTGTTTTCCTGCGGCCTCATAATCTTTAGTTAGTTTGTTTGTTTTTGGCGCATACTTGGAGAACTGTGTTAGTGTGTAGGTTGTTTTATGACATTTGCTGAGCCTCGCCAAAGCCAGTGCTAAAAGGCAAAAATTAGAAAGTGTTATGTGTACATTGTGTAACACTCATATTGCTTTTACACAACAATCCATACAGTGACTGTTCCATGCAGTGACAATCAGCAAGTTCTCCGTTGCTATGAATGAAATATCCAGTCATTACCTTTTCATATCAAAAAAGAGCTTAATTCACATGACATAAGCCTGGTTTACAAATATGCTTCGCCTACCAGGCTGCTTCTGGCGCGGCTTGGGTAAGTTGGTGACACATGTATGGGGGCACATTAGGATATTGCAGGGGTGCAGGTTGCCATCTAAGAAGAACTGTTTGGTGTCAGAGATGTGGATGCCACCCAGGGGGGTTTTAGGTAAGGTGTTGGCTGGGACCAGAGCCAGACAATAGAGGCCCACCTGATGGATACTGTCTATAGCCTACAGAGGAAATCAAACATCAAGTTTGCTGAGTTTTAAGTGTGATGTGGAACAACAAACATCACAGAATTTTACACATATACAATTTACACAAAATTAATTTGTCAAGGACTGAAAGTAGCTTAAATTTTGCTCTTCTTTATATTACAGTTGAATGGTACAAATCCATACATGCTTATTGTTACATGTATACCTGAAGCACTCTGCTCATCCACTGGAAGCTGTCCTCCTCACTTGCATCTGGCCTCTGCTCTGCCACAATCACAACCCTCTCATCGTAGAACACTGTGACTGAAAACACAGCGATCCTGACACAGGCAAACACACAAAAGTCTAAAAGTTACACTGTGGACGTTAAACATTTATACGTCATTATAACCAGTCACTTCTTGTTTTGGGCTTGCAATGTTTCCCCTGTACCACCAGATGTCAGTAGTGATATGTTAGTACTCACACTTGACCCAAGGAGCTCAGCGTTTTTGTCAACATATTTGGTTTATGCAGAAATTTGGTGCTCTCCTCACCTTCCCCGATACACGGTCTTCACTGGCTCCACGGCAAGAGCGGTGGCCACCAGGTCATCGGCGTTATGTCTGCGTCCGCTCACCATGACCAGGCCCTC
>KV751324.1:22561584-22575533 GCA_001698575.1 Mola mola | reverse complement strand
CACACAGAGGGGATCATTATGCTCTCAGTGTGCACATCGACTCAAAGACAGACAGAGCAGGACGGTCTATAGGAGAGCTCAAGTTGCGACAGATGCCATACTGTAAAACTTACTGGGCCAACAAATCCCAAGAGTCCTGAACGCACAAATGGAATCTCTCCAATGGGAACTCCATTTGCATTAACTGGTATCACCTGAACACGGCAACGACCAGAGAGAAAATATATCAGAAAAATAAATTAATTCACTTTCTTATTTCATGGCATTGCTTCACAGCACAAGCTGTGGGTGTTAACTCTCCTTTCATACCTCAAAGGTGTTTTTGGTGAGTCCAGGCAGGCCATAGTACATGTTGCCTCCAGCACGAGAGTTTATGATTATCTCTCCTATCTCATCTGTTTTACACAGCTGAGGTGGTCCGTCTGGCTTAACAATGCACATCAGAGCTGGAGACATCCAATGGTGACATTATCAATCAAATTATTTCAGCAAAAGCATAAAATATTCTGCCGTAGATATAATCAAAAATTTAAATGGCTATTTAAATGATGATCCTTTAAAAGGTACTCAAGAAGGACAATATACAGAGTATTTATAGTTTTCAGGTAGACTGTATATTGAGTATTTGTTTCGCTACTCATTCTGAATTTTACTGTAGCTTTTAGGTCTGATAATCTTTATTTTCTTCCTGTCCTCACCTCCAGGCATGACATGCCCCACATCTTGTACAGTCAGGGCAGAATTCTTGTCCTCTGTGTTGACTCTGATGACACTGTGGCTCAGGCCACCCAGTGAAAGAATAGCACGAGCAGGGAGGGGTGCGCCAGGGACCCCCGGTCTACACAGGAGAGAGTTTAACCGTGAACATAAACATTTGCAACCAGATGCAGTTGCTGCAGTTTCTGTATCTGCAAAATATGACATAGTCATTAAAAAAAAAAAAAAATCAAGTTGAAGGGCAGGGTTTTTCTACACGCAATCTTTTTCTATTCTTTCTCCATGCCTTTTAAACAAGAATTGGGAGGTAGCTGGGACAAGAGAATGAGATAAAAGAAAGTTCCTCCTTTTCAAATTGTTTTTTATATTATACAATGGTAAACAAAAAAAAGGACATACTGGTTGGCCACATACCTGCGAATTGCTACTGTCATGGCTTCGGGTGAAGTGGCACAGGGACAGACAACCTCAGGTTTCAGCCCGTGGGATTGAAACACATTCAGGAACGCATCACAGGAAGACACAGACCCTGGGTGACAAGGGATTCAACACAACATACCTAATTCCTAAATCCTTTTTTTTTTTTTTTAGACCTAGTTTAACAAAGCTAGAGGAACTCACAGGGATTAGCACCATCAGCAACAATCAGCATGCGTAAAGAAGCCAGACTGGTGTCTCTCTGGTCCCGATGAGCCATCATGGCCCAGTGTAAATCACGGCACTTCACCAAAGCTGCACGAGCTGCATGGGAATAAGAGTGGCATGTTATGCATAAAACTGTTCTGTGCAATGTAAGTTTGGCTGAGAGAAAGTAACTAATTGACCTTTGTTGATGTGGACCCTCTGGACCCAGGAGAGAGGACAAGCCTTCATCACTGCATAAGGAACACTGATAGTGTGTATCCTGTTCATCACAGCCTGGGAACAAAAAATCTAGATTGAACAGCCAATATGCTGACACATAACAGCAAAAACATCACAGCCTTACATGTAACTACATTTTCTTGAAGTTGTGATCCAGCTACTGATAAAACTCTTAAAAACGTATTACTCTTTTTGTCAAACATATTTCAATTTTTTTCATTAAAAAAAAAATTACTCCATGGCCTTAAAAAATGGTTTGGATGTAATGCTACATCTTTGCTTCATCGGGGTTGTGGGGATATATGAATTTGCTACTTCCGTCCCATTCCATCTCCGCTCACCGCTCGGCCCCTCGCCTGCAGCCGGAGCGAGCCAGACCTTACCTGCTCTGCTATCCTTTCACTTTTAAACTAGTCTACTATGCACGTTCTAATGGTGGAGTAATTTAGTCATAAATGTTTGAACCTGACACAGATTCCAAGGAAGAAAAGGAAGAGCTATTTGTACAAGGTCGCCTATGCGTTGATGCATCAGAATGTAAGTTTCATTTCTGCATTAAGCCCCACCCCTGCAAGTCACCCGGATTGGGTCCTTAGGGTTCTTACATAGGTGGGGTTCGGTTTTCATTTGAGGCTTTTATATTATATATTTGGTATTTTTTTTAATGTAATAAGAGCACAGACAGTAAAAACCCCTCTTCTGTAGGAATCATCTGAAGTAACTCTGAGAGCATCATCTGAAAAAAACCTAGTGTAATCATCACATCACTCGATGGCAACAAGAGTCAAGAGTCTTTTCAAGCTTGCACGTGCATCGATCGCACTCCAACATGCATACCCTGGATACCTCTATACAGGCTTACCGTCAAAACTCCATGCCACAGACCCATATCCTTTTTGAAGTCCAGGACATTTACTAAAGCTTCCCCTAAAAGTGAAGTGGGACAGAAGTGACTTTAGATTTGTAATTAACTGTATGGATGGGGAAAAAACACACTTGGATAGGATGAAGTCTTTACTCACCCTCACAGTAGTTGCAGGCCTGGGTGAGGGCTTGGCAGTGGGTCAACATGGCTACTTTAGACACAGCCACACCCACCACTGTGCCGTCTTTACTTGCCTTGTACTGATCAGGGTGTAAATACAATTATATAGTTAAATGGTAAGTTTTTAATATCCCCAAATGAAAATTAGTTTTGACTGTACTGACCAATTACACATTATAATTTCATTACAAGCAGAGACTGTTTACCTCTATATATGCAGGGTCAGTGTTGGCAGTGGGGATGTGTGGTTGCCAGTCTTTGGAAGGCTTGGTCAGGTACTTTGAGTCTGTCACAACCCATTTTAGTCTAGGCCAGCCTGTCACCAGTCAAAGTAAATTAAAAATAAATAAAGGGTGGATTACTTTTTGTTGAAGATAAAGATAAATTCATACTATAAACAGTCTGAGGATGACTAATATGTTTGACTTCAGCTATGTTTAATCAAAGAGTCATGAAGATTGAAGTTAAATTAATGCATAAAGATCAATCATTTCAGTAAGAACTCACTGACCTTTGAACTGCATTATTTCCCCAGTGGGTGTCTTGGGTAATCCCTTTAGACAGATCTCACTGGTCAGGGCAAGACTGACACTACAGCTACCCAGCAGAAACCCAACCTGGCTGATACCTGCATCCTTTAACACAAACAGAAGGTCATTATAGTTAAACATAACATTTCTGTTCTCACAAAATACACACACGTTCCTCTGGATGGTTTTTTTTTTTTTTTACCTTGCGAGTCAGTGGTACTTCAATTGGGACAGGTATAACTTCAGCCAGGAGGCAGCCATAAAAGGCCACCCAGAACATCCCAGGGTCACTGTTTGGATACACCAATGCCACCTGCAAAGACATTACACTTCACATTTAGGAGCACATTATATTTCATTATGAAGGAGAAGACATGTCTTTATGAATGTAAACACTGGTACAGTTTCAGTATTACAGGTGCTTGCAGCTTTGTGAGTTGGTTTTTAATGCCTTCCATAAAGAGACCTCAAAAGGACATGTACTGCAAAAAAAATGTATTCCTCTTTTCTATATAAATCAGTCAGGTTGACTTCCTGGTTTTATGTTTTTATGTGCTATGTATTTGTTTTCTGACTGTGTGCCAACTATCTTACTCGGTCTCCAGGTTTGAGGATTTGTTCATTCTTGGTGCCAAGCTTGTTCAAGAGGGTGTAGGCCAGCTTCACGCTGCGACTCCACAGTTTCCCTAACAGACAGAAGGTGGAGCAGGGAGGAGGGGTTAGGATGGCAGATGACATCACAGTGTACATGCATCGTTCCGTTAGCTCGATGAACTTTTAAGCCGACATCTTCAGCAGTTGTATATTACAACTGCCGATTTGGAAATGTAAAACTCCCAGTTTTCCTGTATTTAGCAGTTTTACCATAAGTCAGCGTGTAGAGCGGTTTGCCAGAGATGTCAAGAGCAGTGAGGGCGGGACTCTTCCCCTGAGTGGCCCCCCAACGGGCCAACGCCGCCTGCAGGGCTGGAGGCCAGTTACTGACTACACCCAAAGGCTCCCCTTTAACTGGAATGATCTGACGGCCCTCTGGCTTCGGTGTGTTGGGGTCCAGCTGGGGCACTGTGTGAGAGAGTGAGGCAGTGGAACAATTTGTAGTATATTATAGATGAATGAGCTTCATTAAAGAGTGACACCAGGATAAAATACACTCCGTTAATCACTGATTTAACCCTTTGTTTGGCGTTTCGTTTCTGGGGCCTCTCTTAATATTTCTTCTTCTTTACTATGTAAAGAACACAGACTGCATATTCAAATCACAGCAAACTCATATTGTGCAGATAAGCACTGCTCCAACACCAAACAATCTCATTTTAATTTGCAACTAGGATCCTAATGCTAACTAATGTATGACCAAATTTGGATACCATGTTTATTAGTTGTGATTAGAAGTTTAATTTTTTTGTGATAAGAATGAATGGTTTATAATTAATTTACTCATGTTTCATAGATTACTTATGAGACATAAATGGAAACGAATTTGAAAAATGCATTTGATTTGTTGATTTTTGTTCTATTTACCTTGGTCACAATACATTTCTGAACAAAATTATAAATAAATAGCCTTTATTAATGATTCAATAACATTAATGGCTTCAGTATAAAGTCATGGATTATAAATCATTGAATTATACTCATTGAATGCTTTGATTTAATTCCGCCTTATTAATGGTGTAATTTGTCATACTGCGTGTGATGTAGTGCAGCTGTACTGAGAAAACAGAATTTAAGTTTATGTTTTGTGAGTCGGCGTACCTTCTACAATCTCCTCTGAGTCATCTGTGAAAAACTCGCTGAGCGGGGGCCTCTTGGGCCTCTTCAGCGTGTTCAGGAGTTGTTGGATCTTTGTGGACACTCGGCTGCTCACGGGAACTCCTACACACAGGACGAAGGTGGAGAGGGATACACAGTCACACACAAGCTGTGGCTCATATAAACAGTAACCAAACAGGTCTCATCATCTCACTTTCTGCTGCTCTTCATCCCACAACACATGAGACTATTTTTTAGGGTTTGGATTGGTTGTAATGTGTTTTGGGAATGAAAAGGAGCATACATAAGTGACTAAAATACGAAGAAACCACAGTGAGAACTGGGGTAAAGGTTGTTTTTGGTAGGATTGCACGTGAGGATTCATTCTGTGTGTGGATGTCTCATTTACTTCCACAATTATTCATTGCAAACATGAGGGAGAGTAAGGGTACAAAAGGAAACACAGACATAATACATTACGTTTCCTTACTCTGGATATTCCCTCTTCCTATCAGCCAGTCAAATAAACATGTGACATGGTAGAGAGAGATCAAGAAGAAAAGAAAGCAGTAAAGGTCTGATTAATTGAATTTTATTAGGACACTCATTTTGAAAAGTGGAGTCAGACAGAGGCTCCCACTGTCACACAAACAAAAAAAAATGTCGTAGTTGTTACCGTCTGCCGTCTCCATCATGCTCGAGCGGCTCTGGCCGCGGCTCATCCCGCGGACCATGGCGTTGGAGGGCAGGTCCACCCGTGGTCCTCTGGATGAATTAGCCACACCTGTCACATCTGGAGGGGGGGCACTGTTCTCTGAGGGTGCTGTAGGTGAAGCAAGGGAGGAGAGTTGGAATGAATCACAATACCAGGCGTTGGAATAATTCATCAAAATTTAAGGGACTTTCCAATCGACATTCTTTCAGAGAGTTTTTAGTTGGTGAAAGAAATGTGAGGAATGAATACACTGAAAAACTTAATTTAACATTTTTGAATATATAAACAATTTTCAGTAGTGTTCATGATTGTTAAACCTTGACGTTGCACTGAAGTCTGTAATGTTCCAATAAGCTCAACTGTTGTATACAAACCAGAGCCACTGCAGCAGAAAAAAGTTGTTTTTTGTGTTACTGTAATCATTTGTATATTGTTATCTCATATTTATCTTTGCATATCCATACCCATACCCATACTGAATGTGCCCTGTTTTGACATCACAGATAACTTTATTTGAAATCCCATATTCAAAAACAGCAGACAAGTAGACAACACTTAGACACTTTAAAGTTGAAATGGAGCTTTGAACAGCCTAAGACATTTAAGTGTTAATTAATGTGTTTGTAACTATGGGGAAGTATCTCAACCTCAACAACAGTGGCATCTTTGTGTATTTCAGTCAAAATGAAAAATCAAACACACAAAGAAAAAGAAATAGTGGAGAGCCTCACCTATGCGACTCTGAGCCAAAAAATTGGTCATGGCTGCAATGCGGGGCTGCTCCTGCTGCTGAGGCTGGTACTGTGGCTGGTAGTGGGGCTGATACAGGGGTTGGTACTGTGGCTTGTACTGTGACTGAGGTTGAGGATGAGGCTGAGGCAGAGGCTTGGCCTCTCCGTGGGACAGTGTGGAAGAGGCCGAAGAGGAGGTGGACGAGCCCTGGACAGTGCGGTTGATCCAGGAGTCTGGGCTCTGCAGGTTTGGATTAACAAGGGGCGGAGGACCAACCACCGACGACTGCCTGGGCACAGATGCCTCATCTTCAGAGCCTGATGACGAGTCTGAGCAAGAAAGAACAAAAGTATGAATCATCCAGCTCTAAAGACCACGTTGCAGGAGCGTCCCTTTTCCTGTCCTACTGTACCTGGTGGCGTGCGGGTTTCGATGGGAGACTGCACATAAGTGGAACGTCGCTTGGTGGGCATGGGAAGTGCCATCTTCTCCTCTTTATGTTTAGCCAGGGCAGCTTGTACAGCCTCAGTATGGATATCTGCAAAGACAAACAACAATTCAATCCGATTTGGATCCGAGTCGGGGCATGAAGAGAACAATAAAAGAAACAAAAGGCTTTTTAAATACACTTTTGTTGTAGGTCATATGCCAAATTTAGATTGCGTTTCCTCAAAAAGAGACAGCAAAGGAATTCTGCAATACATAAACAGTCCAGGGATCAATGCTGTCAAACAAAGGTAAATATTAGTAAAGTAGTAACTGACCTACTTGTAAAATATTAATTAATTTATTTAGCAGAAAAAAATCTAATTAGACTTATCTGACTATGATGTATACGAGGATGGATAAATCTGAGAGTTTTTTGGGACATAAAATTTAATGGACAAAACAAAAACAACAATAAGCTTATTTTAGATCAAAACCTTAATAGTTTGCTCTCAGCAAATTGCTTGTTTGGAAACCACGGATTCGTTCTTTTAAAGTAATCTTTGACAGCAGAATTTTAGTCAGTAAGGCCTTGAAGAAACGGTGTGTTAAGTTGAAAAAATTCAAAGTGAGGGGAAAAGTCAGGATAGAAACAGGAAACCAGGAGACAGCGAGGACAGAGAAAATTAGCCCACACACTTGCCTACACACACACACGTAAATGCATACAACAATAAATGCGGCAATACTGATAACACCCACAAGCACATTAAACGGGAACACATGGACTGCCACACACAGGGCTATGTAACAAAACATGTGCAACAAAAGCCCACTCACTGACAGCACATGTCTATCAGCACAGGGGACATGAATTCCATTCAAATGTCAACACATTGGAATAAATCATCAAGCATGGCTCATTACACTGCAGCAGTGGGGACCATAATTACATAACTGGCACTCTGCTGTACAGATTCCTTGCTACATCATCATCTTCTGTTTGAATTTGCACCAGCCACCCTCACACAGGAAGGTCGTGGGAGGCTGAGTCCATACACATGTCTGGGATGATACGGCTTGTCTCATGGTGGCGATGGGTTTTATGTCGGCCAATCAATACTGAGATGTAAGTATGAGGAACTTAGGGTCATGAAATCCACTGACTTGCTCTGAACTTCTCAATTCAACACACACAACTTGCCATGCTGGCAGGATAGGCTGAGAATGAGTTTGGGATTTTAGTGAGGGGCAAAAGTGTGAGTGGTGTTTAGAACACAAGATATAATCAGAGAATAATAAGAGAATGTGGTAAAGTAATCGGTTTTTTTTTGGATCTTATTGTTTTTTGATCTTTGGAAGCCAAAATTGCGATTAATATTAAATAGTGCATAGCCCTTACCTCTACTATCACTGCGTTTAATATGAACAGAAGATACTGAATGTGTGAAACTACAGATCCAGCAGCTTCAAAGAAACTAGTCAACCAGTCAAGTGCACAGACAGGTTGTTTTAACACAAGTAATAAATGAGGGAAGCTTCAGGACATGAGAGGCAATGAAGAATGCAGTGCACTTTTGTCTGCATCCCTTGAAATGAGAAGCACTTTGACTACTTCAGTTTGCCATTGCTGCAATGTTCTTTTCATTTCTTCTTTTTGTTTATGCTTGTTCCTATTTAAAAATCAAGCTTTTTGTTTTTAGCCGAGCCAGCATGGAATTTTCCATCTGACACATTGAATGAACTGCCATGAAATTTTGATCCACTGTGATGGTGTTCAGAGGTTGAATCCCACTGGCTTCAGTTATCTTTCCCTCTATAGTGCCATCAACCAGACAAATTGTTAACTTCTCCAATTCTCCTGAACTTCTCCTGAATTTCTCCTGTAAATGATGACATTCTCATCAGCCAGATTTGCACTTTGACACCAGCGTGCTAAAATACCTAAAGGTAGTTGAAAGACAACAGCAGTGATCAATTGTGGTGAAGAGCAAATGAAGACGGGGAGCAGCTTTAACAGGAACAACTCAGAGAATCAGAGATTTGAAACAGATTTTTTTGATTTTCTCAAGGCAATTCTGTCCAAATGCATAAACAGGCTTGCCTACATCTTGGCACAACCCTACAGAAAGGTTGTCCTGCTCAGCCTCGTCCCTCAGTCAAACAGACACACAGACATGTGGCTCTATATACAGTCCTGAGACCAGGGGTAAAGGGATGGCGAAATAACCCGGTCCTTTGAAGAGACATGACCTTATTACGCTCATGCCAGCCTTTAGTGCACATTTTGGTCACGCTGCAGTCTGACGGTATTCTAGTCTTCTATATTTGGCTATTTAACAATAAACAATAAAAAAGATTCTGATTCTAACTGCACTTCTTTCTTGATGACATCTTGACCACACCACAGTCAAATGCTACTACTCAGCCCCTTTGGAAAGGCACCTCATTCTTTTAAATTCATGGTGGTAGTTGGAACTGTGAAATCCATCTCAGAATAAAATGCACATTGTGGAAAATCAATGAAGTTTAGCAGCCTTTCATTTCTTATAGGGGAAGCCTAAATAGTCTGTATCTTATGTCTCCAAAATACTTTGCCCATGTAAAACACTGAACTGGGAACTGTTTTCCCCTTTTTTCCTGCTATTTTGTTTGCGCTTTTACTTGTTAGATTGCTTTATTTTGTTTAACTTTATATACTATCCATTAGGTTACGTTTATGCCATCTTTACCACGTGCAACACTGTATATAGATATGTGTAAAGAAGAACAAAAAACAACAATGACAAAAAAAGTTTCAGTTGTGCCCTCCATGGACTCTGATCCAAAATGGCGATCTGCCCCTGTGGCCACAGTATAGCTGGGAATGCTGCGCAGATGTGTTTGGTGGAATCAGTGAGTTATACAAAGTCCTCATCTATTTCTCAATATAAGAGCTTTTCCAACTCTAAAACTCTCTTGGTTTAATCCTCCTCCCCTATCTCATGCTGAATTATTAAATCAAATAAAAGAAATGTTCTGTTAACTGACTGGTTAGCTTTTCTGCTCTGCCAGACTTTAGCCAAACAGTCTTCGGGATTAGTCACATGTAGCGTGCTGGAGTGTGACAGTGTTTCATCGAAAATTCTAAAAAGAGACAGCAGGGTGTGGGCTGGCCGGGATAAAGACTGCTTTTATGGTTTCAACCTCAGCTAACAGCCAATCCTCCTCACATGCTAGTTTCACTTGAACTATACTACTCAGTTTCCTTTATCCACGTCTGCATCACATTTTTCTCTACAGATCTCTGTTCCCTTGTTCTGCTCACACATAGCCAGGCAGTGACATCACTCGGCACTCACAGAATGGGGGTCCTCACTAGGGGGCTCCCCGGCTGCATTTATTATTATGTCTCACATCACACACGCACACAGACACACCTGAGCGCTTCTTTAACTAGACCCTTTGAAAGAGTCCAGTGTCTGAATTTAAAGACAGGTTGGCTCGACAAGATAATGCAACATAATTTGAGCAGTGCAAAGTCATGAGAGGAAACTACAAACTACATGCAGCCTGTCCTCAGTTAACCAGTGGCACATGTTAGGCTTGTGTTTTTTATGTTGCGCTGACCTGATCTGTAGCGGTCATCCCTGGTTCCTCCACTGCGATGGGTTCTGCGGGAGCGACGCTCTCTGTACCGGGAGGAGCTGGAGGGGGGAGGGGCATGGCTTGAGGATGAACTGGGAGCGGGAGGCTGCAAATCATTCTGACGGGGCGGCTCCACTGTAGGATACACAAACAACAAACAAGCATTCATCAAAAACTCATGAGAATCTCGCTCTTTGTTTTGCCCCTGCACTGGTGTAATCTCAGGTGCAGAGATTTTAGGGTGAGAGTTTATCAACAGCCACTTCTTTCAACACTAATTGTGCACCTCTGCTTAAACTTGTGACTGAAAGGGACAACTTTTCTGGTTTCTGCAACTATCTGGCAATCAATAATGAACTTTAAGGGTGTCAGATTTCTTACAGAGAAGTGGAAGAGGATAAGCCTTTTTATTAACATAAAATTAGATTCATTTATTAATTTTATTAATTTATTTCATTTTTTTGCTGTTCTGTCCCTCAAATATAACTAAAATACTGATTATTGGAACGTCATATTCTATTACTGTCAGTGCTGGTGTCTTGATAAATTTGAAATAGACAACAAAAATGAATGGAAAATTCAAACTAGATTTATATGATTGGTTTAAGATAAGATAATTACTTTATTGTACCACAGTGAGGAAATTTGCATAGTTGCAACAGTACAATAAATAATATTAAATATATTTTATATACAAATTATTTATTTTTTTATATGAAACATAACAAACCTGCGTAAATGCTCATCTACTTCAGGCTACCGGTGAGGGTGATACCAACTAATCCTAATAAACAACAGCACTGTACTATAAGTATAGTAGATACTTTGGGACCACATCCAAAATTTACCATCATTTACGGACCAACATCTCCATTTGCAGACGAGAGACGCTAAGAGCAAGAGAGGGATATGGGACACACAATCAACTGTGTTTGGAAAAGTACTTCACCTGGAGTATGGATGATGTAGGGAAGCAAGAGTTTGGTCCTTTTCTTCTCATAGCCCTTCTGTGTAATGTCACCTGTAAAACATCACAGTGAAAGGAGTGAGTTCACTAACAGACTGGGCAAAGTCAAATCGGTTTTGTTATATCTGTAATTCAATTTGCAACATTTTAGTGGCAGTCTTTTTCCATTGTGCATTACATAACATGCATCCAAATTTCTATATTCATGATAAAATCTTAACAGTGAAAAGGACCCATTAAACTCTTTATTTTGATCATAGACAATAAACACTAGAAAATAAACAATTGCTCTGATCTACAGTATATACTGTATGTGGTCTATGTGATCCCACCACCTGTTCTAAACGAAGAACATGACAGAGCAGCAGAAGAGAGACACAGGTGCAACCACAACAAGACTTTGCAGAGGAGAAGATGGAAACTTAGATGGAGGCGCACAGTGTTGTAGTTATCTCCAGGGATGGCTGATGCCTGGCTCGGCTCCAACCTCAACTGTGACACAAAGGCAAAATCAAAACAAGGCTAAATTTGGAAACATGCCAAAGCGTGCGCAAGGGCAAGCGATGATTCATCGAGAGAAAACAACGCAGGATTAAAGTGAAGCGTAAGAAAGGTAACGGACACACAAGTTTGAGAGCCCAGAGGAGGAAGATAAGGAGACAGACCGATGACAAAAAGCAAACGCATTCAGAGCAATCTCAGGTCATAAGTGGTGTAAGAGTCCGGTGTCCCGTAGACACCGCCTCCTCCACACCTTGCTGACAGACCATCTGCATCCTCCTCCACTCCCCCAGACGCAACCCAGGCTGGCTGAGCTGTCCGCTGGCCTTGAAGCCAAGCCCCTCTGTGGGAAAAAGCTGTCCGTAATTCTGACATGTACAAAAATTCTATCCAGCGAGCCTGTACTCACTTTTCTGGAAACTGTGTTGAGCAGGGATGATTCATCCAGTATTCAGCCATCATAAAGAGATGCCAATTATTTTTTTTTTGTTTTTTTTTTTTTTTACTTACAATATCTTAAGAGTTTATATACAGGAATGAATAAATTAAAAGCAGAAAACTAAATAAGGGTGCCAGTATTTGTGCAATAACCTAAGTGATCCCATTCTGCATCTGGACCTTCTAGTGGTGATCAGAGTGATAAAAGACAAAAAGACAAAAGACAAAAAAAAAAAACAAACAAAAAATAAAACATAAATTGGTTCTTAAGATCTTAATAGAAAAATCACAAGTCTTGGGAATCAGAATGTAAAAAAATATTCATTCTAGGTGGCGATGCACCAATTTATCGGTTCTGATTGTTAAGGTGGAATTCACTGTTCACTAGCTACATCTGTTGTTCTTCGACTGACTGCAGCTCCAAAGAACCCTTCTGATTTTTCTTGGCAGAGAACCTAAGGAACCAATTGTGACAACACTGTTTTTCTTTATCTCCTTCACACAAAAGGATATCTGTATTGGTATTCCATACCGGCCCGTCCTTAATTTTAGGTATTGCAAATTGCAGATCACTGGTTGAAAATGATAAAATTTAACGTGAATGTGATTACAGGGTTGATGATTTACAATTAAATATTAATTATTATCCAATAAATCCAGGCCGACCAAAAATCTTTAAAATATCTTAGGTTTTCAAGGGTTTATCTATAAGTCGATTGAGAAGAAACTAATTGAAAATCAGATAATCATTTCAGTCTTGTTTGGAGCATTTTTTGAACATTCGTTGGTTCTACTTCCTTGACAGTCAGGATTATATGCTATTCTTTGTCATTTCTGGCAGCAAATGAAGAATCTTTGGGTTTTTAACTATTGATTGGAGAGAATGTGAAGTGTTTTTCCCTATTTTTGACAATGTACAGAGTAAATTATTAATCAATTATTATATAATTAGCAAATTAATCAAGGATGAAAATATTTATTATTTGCAGCTGTAATTCTTATTTTTGCAGTTTTGGCCATCATTTCAATTCAATTCAAATATTAAGTCTCAAGTGGTGAGTCGATCAGTCAGTTTGGGAAGAATTCAACGGTTTAGACTAAAACAAATTTTCCCCATTCAAACCAGTATTGTTGAAAAATTATAATTCAATAAATATACAACAGGGAAAACTACACTGTATAAACTTATACAACGTTTTTTTAATGATTCACTGTTATGGACAATAACATTTTGAATAAAAACAGTGAACATCTGCAGAGCAGGATCATGGGATACGAGTGAACGATACAGAACAGCTCCCACGTCAAGTTCTGTACTAGCTCGTGCAGGACACTTATGTCATACAAACCAGCTGTAAGTCAGTCGACAGCTGAATAAAACATTTCTAATCAATTTCAGAATGATCATAACCCACTTTCACAACAAGGCTGTCCACTTAAATGAGAGCCTCCTCATGCTTCAGTACACCAGTGGCAATGAAAAATTGTGCCTCAACCACCCCCTCCACCCTTCTAGTTTCTTGACTTAATTGAGTCCTACCATGACTAAAAGGTTTAAAAAAAAAAATAGGTACTGTAGTATAAACAAAAAAAAATCTATACCCAGATGTTTTTTGGCATCACGCTCAAAGTTTC
>KV751324.1:22516625-22560181 GCA_001698575.1 Mola mola | reverse complement strand
CACATCTCCCTCTCTTGCTCTCTCTGTAACAATTTAAAAAACAGTTAAGGAACACATGTTAACACCTGCTTACAGAAAATAACCCAAACATATTCAAATGTTACAGCTGTTTATGTTACAGCAATTTAGACAAGGCGTTGTAACAGCAACACGTTATGTCTTCTAAATGTAATTAGCAGATCAGATGGAAACTATGGGATTCTTGGATAGATTGTACGTTTGCCAAACCAGCCCTCCAGAGGTCTAAAGAGTCGCTGAATTTCAATCCGTAGAACGAACAGCCTACTGATTCCGGCCAGCTTCCTCCTCTACACTTTAACACATCTGTTGTTGCTGTTGTCTAAAAATGTGGTGTGTTACCCACCATATAACAGACATATGCTTACATGTGTAGCATATGCAGCATATAGTAAAATCGTTTGATGAATAAACTAAGGGTCATACCTAAACACATACATGGGCGTGTGTGCCTATGCACGTGTACACTTGTGAGCAATGGAAAATCTTTGTGGAGCAGCCAACAGTTCAGAGTGCCTGTTGACACATGACTGCAGTATGTCAACAAAACACACCAGAATATGTGCGAGTGACATGTAGGTTGATGGTGATAAATGTACATGAAATATTCCAGTGTCCTGTGCATCAATCTATACACATTCTTTACACATGTAAAGTATTGCTTTACAACTTTTTGCCTTCATTTGATAGAGAAAAACACAGAAAATAAGGAGGTGTAAATACCAGGCGAGCATCCCAGAAATAATTTTATTCAAATATGGCAATTTTATTTTTGCTTAAGAACATGTTGTTGCTTAAACACTTCTGAAGTTCAACAATTCTGCTATTTTACTAGAGAAAGTTAGAAGGAAATAAAATTGAGTGTTTTTATGTCACTGAAAAGTGCAATATACACCAGTATAATATTGGGTTAAAATAAATTCTACAGGAGGCATTTCCAGGGACTGGGACATAACCCACAGATGAGTACAATTTTTTTTTTTTTTTTTTTTTTTTTTGAGGATGGGGGGGTTAATATTTTTTGTAGAATTTCTTCTGTAGCCAATATTCTTTAAGACTACCAGCAGTTCCTCTTTTAGCAGCACAAGACTCAAGTTTGTGCACGTACGCAAGACTTGTTAATGAAACAACAACACAGAGACCGGAGAGTTCCGCTCACCTTAGCCAAACCTCAGCCCCCGAGGGAAACAAACATGAATGTGAGTAATTAATGTCAAAATGCACATATTTGGTCATATTTTTAAAGTGTGCATACACAGTGTGTTTTAGTGAGATGAAAGGGAAAAAAAGGTATTTCTGTTGCCTATGTTCACTCTGTCCTATTTATTAAAGTATTCAAGACGTGTGGTGGTTCACTGAAGAGCGAAAACAACGAGACTGATAGAGTGTTAAGCCCTGCATTAATTTGCTCTCATGTTTAACATCTTTGTTTTCATTAACATGTAGTTAAAACTTGTGATTAAAATGTGATTTATCAACCATGTACTTCTTATAAATGTCTGGTTTTCTTATGCAAGAAAAAAGAAAATGATACAAAATGGGGTCACTGGAGCTTGTCATTTTTAAAAAAGTTTGGGGAAACACTGCTCTACGGTGAATAATAAAAGTGAATACATGAATACATTCAAACAGGATTAAACAGCCTATTCAGAGGTTTCTAAAATAATTTGAAAAATAACTTGATAGTGAAGTCAAAAAATGGAAAAAACATATCTTAACACAAACACATAGCTGAGGAATTACTTTTCTCCTCTCACCAGGTACTATAGTTTATAAGGATCAGCTATGCACGCGTTTACAATGACTCAGACAGTGAAACCAGTAGTGGCTTTGGTCTCAAGCGATTCTCCCCGTCTGGGAAAGCAAGCAGGGTGCGGCCAACTCAGGTAACAGAGTGAATCATGTTTCACTCCACACACTCAACCAACTCCAACGCAAAAACACACATCTAGGCCCTTGGGGGCCAGTACAAGTAATGACAGGGGTTACAAAGCAGGGAGTTAACTGAAAAGGAGTGACTCAGCCAGTGTCTCGCTTCCATCCATCCAATTCTTTGCTCCCCACAGCAAGGTGAAAGAGGAGGGTGTGTTCGACACACAACACTTTACTACATGCCTCAGGAGGGAGGGATGTCACATGCTGCATTACACCAGCAAGAACATATCCACAATGAAAAAGAAAATCAACAGGAGCACAGTGAAATTCTCTTAACTCCAACTTAATGTGAGCACTACGGCACATTTCCCCTGTGGCTTCTTCAAGGTTCACTCAGTACAATCACACAAGCACTCACAGGTGCATTACATACTTAGGATCCAATGAATGACTAATTAACATGACTAATAGTACATGCGTTTCAATTCACATCTTTTTCTAATCAAAAAAAAGGAGCATTCGGTGGAAATTTTTATATTTTGATAATCAAAAATAGTTAATGGTTCTACACTTGTGAAAAAGGCATGTTTTATTCTTTGTCACTGATCTGGTGAGAAGGAGATAGGCTTGGGCTGGGATACGAGGCTCAGGTGTAGAGCAGGTCATACTCTGATCAGAGGATTGGCGGTTCTATTCGACCACTAAAATCAACATCAAAATGTGTCCTTCGGCAAGACACTGGACCCCAAAATTGCTCCAATGCTGTGCCATCAGTGTGTCAACAATTTTCCCTCTCAACTTTGATGGTGCACCGTCCCGTGTGTGACTCGGTGAATGTGACAAACGTTGTACAGTGTTTTGAAGAGTAGGTAGACTTAATCGCCCCATATAAATTCCATGTCCCTACTAGTAAACGACTTTTACACTACAACACAATAGCGAAGCATCACCGGGTAGCACTGAGCTAATAGGCTCATATTAAGCAGCAACATGCTGTTAGCTCTCTCCCCCCTACACACAAATGCCAGTTTAGCTATGTTGCATTAAATTAAACCATTTTAAGCTTTGGAACTGGACCTGAAAGTTACCCAACCCAAGCGGATGCTGTAGACAAGTATAATTGTACAGCTCACATCCACATACAGGGTCTCACTGTTCCCTAAGAACCAACAACGGCAAGATTCCAGACCCAGGCCCACGATTCTGACGTCTGAAAAAAAAGAAAAAACCCCCTCTAGAACACTGGATTCTTTGATTGAGCAGGGTTCCGTGTTTGAGGTGTAAGGTAAGTAGGGTGGGCAAGGGTTGGGGTCTGCCGATGGATCATCATGGTGTATATGTGTTTTCAGCTATTTGATGAGATCAGGAGTGCAAGTCCAAAAAAGTAGCTTCGTACCCCATGCACCTTCTTTCAGAGTCAGTCTTGCCACATGCTACTTTATTATAATTCAGAAAACATTTCAAAACTTATCACCACAGCTGTAGTCGGTGCATCTTTAATGTTAATAATGGAAGTCGGACATACAGCTCACATTTCACTTTACTGCAAGACTGCATTGGACAGCACTGCAACACTAAATTTACATCTGAACCCCAACATTAACATTAACAGAGGCCCAGATTAACGACGTTTATGGGAATCATTGTATTAGCAAATAAGGTGGAATTCCCCAATACTTGGTGACCGATAATGATATGTAGTGTTTCGTTAATTTTGTACTCGCTACACCTCTTATACCTGGCTGGATCTTTTAAGACCCCATCTGATGAAAATAACATTTCTGACTCTGTTAACATTTCCATATAGTTTTTTTTTTTGTGTACGGCGACACACATCATGCATGAAACAAGCAGTCAACGTCACGGCTGAGGATTTCTGCCATTATTCTGCAATCCACCAAAAAAAAAAAAAAATCATTAAGACAGCTCAGATTTGCTACGTAGAAAAAGGAACCAATCCTGACAATTTGTAGGGGTGGGAAGTTTAATCCAGGTGTTTTTCCATACAGAGCGTTTCCTTTTTTTACTTTAAATATTGGTATAAATCCAGAATTTCCATATGAGGGCATTATTGATGAATATTATTCATGAGATATTATTATAAACGAAGACTATCTGACTGGACATGCCAGAAAAACGGGATGTGGTCACATACAGTATTTATGGGTTGATAAAGATAATCTGGAAAGTCATGACCTGTATGCTATGGATTATAAAATACAGAGGGCTGACTACGAGCAGCCTTGGGAATAGCAAAGCATGTCGACTACTTCTGACGTGGTGGCAGAAAGCACGTTTCTTCTGGAATGGTGTTAACAGCTTAACATTCAACTGTATTACTGCGTATGTGTCTCCAACATATGGCTGTTCTAATCTGAATAGGTTTAAAGAAAATTTGTAAACTAAAAGAGGTGGGGGTTGGGGAAGCGTTTGGGGGCACCACATGGGCCGTGTCCATAGCAACCAAGCCCATGGGGCACTGAGTGAGGGAACATGAGATGGATAATCATGAAGATGATACAGATCAACACCGTATGATGAGGGCGGCTGCTGTCACATGAAAAACGTTAGGAAGCAACCTTGTATAATATACATTACATTATATATGTATAGATTTATATACAAGCTGTTTGGCATTTGTTTATTGTAGTGTTGGCCATGACAGTGAATTAGTAAACAAAAACATGAGAGTTGGTCTTATAAAACAATTAATAAGAGGACATCGCCTTCATACTTGATACTTCTTAAATACCACAACAAAAAGCAACCTGTATATAATGCTGGTACAGAAAAAGTCACTGAAGTCACTTTACCAACACATGAATAATAATTTTACTATATGTGAAATACTGGGCTAAATGTCTGATTCAAAGTTATTTTATAGCTTCAGAGCTTTCAGTACTTTAAAATGGTATTACGGTCCTGTTTCAAAGGCATGGTACCAAAAAAGTATCAATATGATACAACACAAATACCAATACAAGAAAGTTTGGTCTGTTTCCAGAAAGTAGAGAGTAACATGAAGGAGGACTTCGATGTCTGAAGCATGTGCTGCAAGCAGCTATTTAGATTTTTTAATAATTCAGTGAACGGAACATTGAACTGCCTGCTACTTACTCCTACGCTTCCACCACTGAAATTTCTTTGAGCTGTGTCACATTTAGATGCAAACTGCAGAAATATGACAACAAAAAGACAGGAGGGCGTTTGATCCTAATATAGTTAAGCTGGACTTCAAAACCAGGAGAGGCCGAGAGCCCACCTGCAGTTCACTGCGGACTTGTTAGATTGTTCTTGTTCAGCTACCCAGCTGAGTGTGTGCTCAAGTCCCATCTAAATTATTCAGTTGACTTCAGTATCTCGTGTGTTCATTTGATTCAGGGTCTGGGTGAGTGGTGAAATTAGACACATAAGGGTGTTAAAAAATGAAATAATAAATGACTATTGTGTTTTTCTGCATGTGACACACCTACTTTTGTGGCTTGGAGAGCCGAGTACAGCTTATGACACTTCAAAATTTTTTTTTAAAAAAAAGAGGCTGAATTGGCTTACTTCTTGTCCCAAACATTGACATGCATAGTCATTAAAGCATGATGACACATACACGATAAGTTTTTTCCAGCCCGTCAGCGCTGAAAGACAAATGCACTGATATTTTGTAGGCTTCTTATTGCAAATAAATCCCATGAGAAGACCCGAACAAGCAGTGAACTGATCTTACTAACAAATAATGTTTCTGTTTTCAAAGTCACACCTTCCTCTGTTCAAGCCTCCATTGTTTATCCAAAATTTAAACAGATCAGGGAGATATACTGTTTCACTGGGTTAAATGTTCCTCTGCTACGATGGAAAAAGTTAGCAGGGTTCATTTCTCATTGGGGATATAAAATGTCAACAGTGGCAAACAGTGAAATATTTATACGTTTCATGACCTTGCAAGGCTAAAACCCAGATAATTAGTCTATTTAGATATTAACTGTTTGAAGAAATGTCAATAACTGTCACAATCCTCACAGCCGAAGCCTGCATATCATTAGTATTTCTGCTTGAAAGTTATTCAGTAGAATAATCTGTGTCAACAGACTAATTGATTATTTGGCTAATGGTTAGCGCTAGATCCCACACACACAATCCAGCCTCCATGAATAAATACTCCTGTGAAAATAATGCCAACCACAAACTACAGTGTACAGCTATTTTTACAAAAAAACCAACAATAACAACAACAGTAACAATACTACTACAACTACTAATTATAATAACAATAGTGAACAATTTTTCAAATCAACATTGTTATAAAATGGGCTTAGGTACTGTAAAAAAGGTAGTATATTTGAAAAACGAAGTGATGCACTGTTAGTTTTGATGACATGGAACTGTTATCTGACAGTAAAGAAAAGAATGAAAACCACCTTTATCCATCAGGGATACAAAACCTGAAATAATACAACTGTAAAGCAACAGTGAGTAATCTAAAGTAACAAAGCAGTATGGAGAAACCGGTCACGGGGATGGAGGGAGGGAGAGAGGGAGGGAGAGAGAGAGAGAGAGAGAGATATCCCCAGCAGCAGCACAGGCCCACTGTGACTCACAGGCTAAATGAGCTAGGCATGTTGCCCCCTGATGCTCTGTGACCTAGATTGATAGACACAGGCAAGAACGTAATCTGTCATTCCTCTCCCTCTCTCTCAGTATGGTTGAGAAGAAAACATGCCTCTTGTCTGCAGCATCACAGACACACTGCAGGATGGACCTGAGATGCTAGGAAATCCACCGATCCACTTTTACGACAAGGACAAACACAGTCAAATGAAGGACGACAGAAAACTCTGCAAGTTCTCTGTGTTGTCTGCTTTACTGCAGAGGTGATGGTGTGCACATGTTCACCGACCAACCGTGACATTAACACAGACAGCTGAAGTGAATAATATTGATCACCTTGCTACAGTGCAAAGTTCTGCATCCCAGCATTTATGTGGATGCCACTTGACACAAACTATTGGCCCTGAACATACCTCCCATGGCACCTACATAATCCGATGACAATGGGTTCCCAAACAGGACAACGAATGCTGCATCACCACAAAAAATGCCCAGGAACTACCAAAGGAACATGACAAAAGAGCTTTAAATTTCGATGTGGCCACAAAATGTCACAGATCCAAATCTGATCAAGCATCCTTGGGACGAGCCTGAAAAATTACAATCCGTGCAAGTCCCATTGTGTAATAGACTTGGATTTTACCTGTCAAGACTCAGTCACAGGACCGCTGGGGTGTGTGCCTGTGGTGTTTAGTGTGGTGTCTGATGTTGGTGGCAGACCCTTTGAGTACTCTGGGTTACAAGCTGGGGCCTCAATGGATTTTAATTTTCGGGCAAGTTGAGTGGATGCTCAATACCATTTAACAATAATTACTCGGTTCACCTGTTTGATAACAGAAGTAAAAAGTGAAAATTTCGCAATTTCATGTTTTAATGAGAAGCTCATAACTAGAGATGCACCGGCTGACTGGGTGGGGATTGGAACTGGATGGTTTTCAGCTAGCTCGGCCCGGCTCAGTCTCACATATGTTGGATTCTGAGTCTGTTTCAGACATGCACTACACATCATGTGCACAGCGACACAGGCAGTAACATTACAGCCATGCACACGCTTGCAGCCACATGCTAAGATTAACAAGTCTTTAGCATGGCAGTTCTTGACTGTGAGGAAACGCGAAGCTCGTAATATGTTATACATGTACCCTGATAATGTCCAGAGCAACAAACCTAATCAGACGCCATGACCTAGCTGAACAAGTCTCGTCAGAAGAAGCTAACAAAGGGAAAGCGACTAACACTAAAGCTAGCCAGAGTTCAGAGGCGGCCACAAGCCAGACACCTGTCCAGTGTGGATAGTTAATGCTTGTTTGGCTTGGCTAGACCTGTGGTACCGTAGATGAGAGCAGAAACTGAGATGCTTCTGTTTGTGAAGAAAAACAAACCATTAACCCTCAATAGAATTTTGCCTCTAGATATGTTGGCAACGGAAAAAAGGTGCCTTCTTATGTTCCATTTCCAACTGCACCTATTATTATAATACAGTACACTTCAGTTTTATTTGGAGGTTTGTAACCTAGGGAATATTGTATAAGTGGGAGAAGATCCTGTAACTTGCTGCAGTTTGAGGTAACTTGTTAAGTTCAATAATCATAATAATATTTAGTAAATACTTTCATTGTGAAAATAAAATTTTCCACTGAAGAAAAGTTGATTTTTGTTTGTATATTCTGTTAATCATAATTCTTAGAAAGAAAATCAGAATCGGCCAAGAAAATTGCAGTTCTACGCTAAGCCTTGCACATTCTGCACAGCTGATGGTATAAAAAGCTATGATATAGTGAGCAAAGATGGATGATTTAATATTCTATAGCGCCAATAATGCTGTCTGATTTATTCTCTTCTCTCGACCCTTGATGACGAACATCTATTATAGATGACAATCTTGTTGTTGTCCTCTGAAACTTGGGCAATAAGCGATAACAAAAATGAATTTGAATTCAGAATTCAGAAGAAAGTCCTGTGTGAAATCAACACAGAGGACTAACTGCAGTGGTGAAATTCAAATTCAATTGAACTCCTCAAATACTAAATGCTGTACAAACACAGCCACGCAGAGAATGAAAAAATATCAGATTAAAGAAGAATTACACAAGAAAAATCAGGCTGAAGAGACCTTTGGTGCCAACTTTTGGTACTTGACAGTTTTGATACTCTGAGTGCATTTCTGAGACCGATGCCTGTCCTCTTCTGTGATGAGCATCTACACAAAGCAGCTCACTGTAAAGCCCTCACATACACACTATAAATGGAGCTGCAGAGACTACGATGCCCACATGCTCCCAAGCTGTGCAGCTTAAACAGTTGTGGTTCAGTGCTCTAAATTCCAGTCTGGCTCAATCACCAAGACTTTGATCCCTTCAATAGCTGTCTTTGTGTCCTCATACTCATGTAGGTTAAAGGAGGTGGCGTTTTGCTCTCCCTCTCTCTCTCTGTCTGTCTGTCTCTCTCTTTTTCTCTCTCACAAATAAACACTTGCACAGAAAATAAAATGACACACACTGCAGCCCACAAGTATTGCTGTTGAAATTGTGCTGATGCATTTTTTCGTCTGTTTGTTGCTAGGGGAGTCCCACGTGTCGGGATTACAATGGGGCGATTGTGGGACTGTAAAAGATATCCATGAGAAGGTTTAAGAATCGTTGGAAGGTCGGTGGGCTGCTGTTCACCTTGTCCTGTCAGAGATGAGATGAAAAAAGAGTGGGGCATCTGGACAACACCGAGCCATATTTATGAAGCCAACAAGTCATCTGAAGTCGGTGATAGCGCACTGATCTTCTGAGGCCACGTCCCGAGAGGGTCAGGCAGTCTGGGGGTGTCACTTGACCAGATCCTCAAACTTCAGCCTTCCAACCCTAAGACCATCACAAGTGACTCTGCCTGTACACAGAGCCGGTCACTGGACCAGTTTTGGCAGCTCCATCAGGCCAGCTGACCAGCAGCTGTTTCCAAGCTAATACACAGAACAAACATCGGACAAATCACATTATTTCATTCAATCCTGACACGAGCCCTTTCTATTAACTTTAGACCTGACAGACTCCGCTTGACTTGGATTTCTTTTTAATTTTTCCTCCGCAAAGATAGGTAATGTTAAAATCATAGATTTAGCAAAAGGAAATTGTTGAAAATTTGGATAATCAATTATTCATCTTTGTTTGTATATGACCATAAACTAAATATATTCATTTCGGACAGTGAAAGTAAGCAAGATAGAGAGCAGACTTGAACACTGGCTCACTTAAAACACAAAGGAGATTTTTCATCATAATAAAGAAATAAACAAATAAATAACATGGTACTGAATATGAAAACTGATATAATCTTAGCCTGTATGTAGCTCTAATACAATAATTCCTTAATCGTTTGAGGAATTTATCAGAAAATGATACAAAACATTTTTAAATCTTAAAATGTGAGAATCTGGAGTACTGGATAAAATAATTGGAAATACTATTTAAAGACATTTGAACTTTTCTTTTTCATTATAATACCAGGAAGAATAATCTAAAGATTGCTAACAGAATACAATCCTCAGTACAGCTCTACTGTCATGTAAATACTGCGTTCAAGCAGGTTTGTTCAAATAAAAAAAACAAAACTACATTTTTATTATATCTAATACGGTCTATTCAATTGTTTTGTCCAGTTCCATAATGCTGCTTCTGCTTAACACTGAATATGAAAACATAAAACAAACAAACAAACAAACATAAAAAACCCCCCATCAAAATCTAAATTAAAAACTGTCCATTTGGGCTTCATGGCACTTACATTAACACAATTACTATACAATTATTATAAGTATCCACTCGCTCCTCCTGTAAGCTACAGTTGTAGTGTTTCAAACCTGCAAATGTACTGTGAGCCACACCGGCAAACGTTTCTCCTTTCTTTTATCGGCTTTTATAATCATACCATAAAACTCAAACAATCCACACCCAGTTACCAGTTACATTATGTTAAAGTATACCTATATAACTATACCTTACATCCCTTACAAACAAGTGAGTAAAATGTTGCAGGATAAATGTTATTAATTTACGATTACTGTACTTGTATGAGACGTTTACATTTTTACACAGTGATTTCCCATCAGCCACTACCTCTCACATATGTTAAGTGAGTAGAACATAATGTGAACATGCCAGCCTCATTATCACACAGTTATTTGGAGTTTATTATTAACCAGAACACTTCACTCTGCAGCAGCTCAGGTGGAAGTGTTACACTCTGAGACACTGTGAGTTTGGACTAATAAATGACTTATCCTGAATTGTGTGCTGTTTCAATTTATGGCTGATTATTTCTTGAAGCCTTATTTGGGGGCAGTTTACAGTAGAGTTGGATGTTGTTGGTGTACTGAATGGCTGGACGATAGCAGGTTGACCTGCTGGATTGTCTAGTTATGTAAAATGTATAATTAATTCCATTAGGTGTGGGTCATGTTAACAATAATATATTCTTTCAATGCCCTTAAATAATGGGTAGGCTGTGCTGTTTTAAATATCAAAAGTGGAACAGCTGACAGAGAAAATCAGTGCGATCTAGTCGGTTGTGCGGAAACGACCTCCAGCTAGTTTGTCTATTCAAATCTTCAAAGAAAACATCCTGAGAGATGTGTTTCCTTTTCATGAATGAGAGTAAAACACTCTTGACACTGGCTCTGACGCGATCACTAAAACTAACTAAACAAGTGCACAATAATGATGGCAAATTGTTTAATGTGTCTCATGCGTACACATTCACCTCCAACGTGGGGGGGACAGTTCTGGGTGTCTGTGGTGCAAGTGGGACTCAGGCGTCATTAATGGCCCATGGATCCCCTTACTTGGCTATCCATGTAAACATAACATTACTCATCCACCCCCAGCACCTTTAGAGCTGCACAGCACCAATCATGCTGCTGCAGCCCTGTGATTCACACTGTGAAGAGGAGACTTGCATAACAGGCAGCACCATATTCCCCATTTCCCACAGTCATCTTCATTAAACAAATAAGCCTCCTGTATCTGCTGCAGTCTCACGGTTCCGGCTGCGTGTTGGAGGAGTCACGGCATCATTTGGTATCCGCTCATGTCTAAGGACGCGCACGCACATACGGCCTCTGGCATGTCCAACTTGACCCATTTTCCCCACAAAAGTATATGCTTTTAAAGCGGTGGCGATCAGATTATGCAGACCATTTGCGTCAAAACAAGGAAAATGGAGGAAAACTCGCTTGGTTAATGACAAAAATAGCAGATGTGCTGATAACACGTGCAGCAAATAAACACATTAGTGTGCAACGAAAGCTGCAGGGAGACTTGGAGAAATAGCTGCTTAGAAAGGAGGTCAGTGTGTTTTTATCATTTGTTTTGGTCATGCCCGGATCCTCTGCAGCAGCGGCTCTCAGCCAGCCGACACAGGACGGGATATTCGATATAAAAGCGCTCAAAATCCCACTGAACTTTGCCTGCATCACCGCCGCAGCTCAAACTGCAAAGAGCCAGAAAGCTTTACCTTCGGACAGCTCCAGATCCAACTCCGCCAGCTGGTCCCTGACCTCTTTCGGCAGAGCCGCCAGATCAACGCCGCGCTCCGCCATCGTCGGGAGCCCGGCAGCCTGCGGATCGTGTGTGGTGTCTCGGGTGACGGCGGCTGCTGCCCCGCATGAAGCTTCGCAATGAGATCAGGGTGTACGGGCAGCGTTGTTTACTCCATCTTCGCGACTCCCCGACACCGCCATGACTGTGGGAGACGGGGGAAAAACTCGCCGGAGCGGAGGAGTCTGTCAGTCACATGACCGGGGCTGTGACAGGACGGAGGGACGGAGTGGACTCCCTGCTCCCTCTGCTGTTCTGCCTCCACGGAGCACCGGGGAGGAGGAGGTCACGAGAGCAACACTTCTATTGAAATGAAAACAGTTTAATCATATGAATCATTATTTTGGAAAAAAAAAAAAAAAAAAAAAAAAAAAAAAAAACCCCAAAAAAAAAAAAAAAAAAAAAAAAAAAAGGTTTTGATTAAAACCACCCATAAAGTAGAATTTCCCCTAGAAAATATAATATAGTAAAGTAGGCCAATCATAAAATGATGTTGCATCCTTTTCAGTTTGGCGCTTGCGTGTAATGGGCCTGTTGCACCAGGTCGCCTGGAGCCGGTTTTTCGAAAGACATTTACTCAACTCCTAATCTTTGAAATTATTTTAAAGTCGTTTAAAGTCCTTTTAACCATCCGACTGAAAAATACTAATCTTCTGCGTACTATAATGTGTTAAATTCATCTCAGTTACAATCATATTTTGCAGTGTTATTAGGTAATTTTGCGTTAGGGACGTAACCAAAGATGGCGGCCAATTTGTACCACCTGACACTCATTTAAAAATACAATTTGTATAACTTTTCTTCTTTTTCTTAGTTTGCACAAAATGACAAAAAATGTCAATGGGGAGTTAAAATCACATATTCCTTGCATAATCAAGGTTGTTTATTCCCCCCAAAATGTATTTACTTAAGTACCACGTATGAGCTGTGATGTCAGATAACCACAAACCTGACATTTTAACAACTTCTACAGGTTTAAATATTTTAACACATACAGCTGTACCAAACAAAATTTGCAATGATTTTGGGTCAGCCTCTTAATATTTGTGCTCTCTTTAGTCCCATTTTTGCACTTCAGGAAGGGAAATCTTTCCCGATTGGAATTTTTTGGGGGCTTTTTTAAGGGTTGGGTGGGGTATTTTTCAGGAAAATATATGGTAGCTCTGTTGTTCAAATGTAGGTATAATGGCAATATATTAGAAACATTTTAGTGGGGATAGGCTAAATAAATGCTAATAAACTTCCCCTTTTTTTTCTCAAAAGTATTTTATTATTTGCCCATGACAATATATTCATTAGGTGAGTATGTGGGCCTGAGAATTTGACAAACTTAATCCATTGACGGATTTTGACTTTTATTCATGTAGTTCAACCTGTTTAATGCAGTAAAGCAAAATAACGGGCCATGCAACAACAATTCCAAAAAGTTGGGACAATACTACTTAATATAACCGTACAGTCATTTGCTGATCCTTTTTGAAATATGTTTAACCTTATCAACGTCATAGAATTTTGTAAATACAGACTGATACAGCAAGACATTTCAAAAAAAGTTGGGACAGAAGCAACAAAAGTCTGGTAAAGTTGTGAAAACACTTGTTTGGAACATTCCACTGGTTAACGGGTTAATTGGTAACACCAACAATAAAAGCCTGTGACCTTTGATCTCCTTCAAGGTTGATGTTTATTTTGTACTCTGTACCTGTTCAAATCAAGACACACGAACATACATCGAAGGATAATGCTGCACGATCTCAGGAATCAAGTACAGATATGTCACCAACTTCGGGGTCCACATTATGAATTGTTTTTTTTTTTTTTAAATTCATGGACGCCCTTGCCTAATGGTTTGTGCTTGGATGTCCAATGCCAGGCCATATTCGGCACATTACAGTGGCGTGGCTTTGGAGGAACAATAGTGCAGCTATTAAACTGGCCTGCTTGCTACTTAAAATATTTGGCACAAAATAAAAGCTGCGGTGTTGAGCTACTGATATCATCAATCAAAATGGAAACGATCAATTCCCAAATATTTACTGGGTGTGAAGTGTTGCAGGCATCAAATTCCTAATATTTTAGAAAACATTTTTCAGTTTGAATGTTTAAAATGTCTTTGCATTGTATTCCATTGGATATAGCTAGTAAAGAATTTGCAAATAATTACATTGTTTTTATTTCTGTCTCACAACTTTAGGAATTTGTTTGCGCTATCACACAATGGAAAAAAGCCTAACACACCTACAGAGAAAAATAAACATCTTAAAACAATGACATACAAAAGTGACAAGGAAAAAAACAATGATAGTCTTGGATGTACATTGTGGTATAAAATAATTAGCATTACGAAACATAAATTTCAAAAGCACCTGGCACAAGTATTAAATGTACTTCATGATACAAGACAGCTTTTCAAATGTTGGAAAGCAACCAGGACCAGATCTGTATTTCTTTACAGATGTGCACTCGTCACCCGTCTCACTCATTCAAGAATACTCACCTTCACATTTTCCCTGGTCACCTCGTAACTTTATATTTCAAATGAGGACCAAATTCCTCTCCTCTCAGCGGCTGGGCGACACATCAGTTAAACGCCAGAACATTGATATTTAATAGAAAAATATATTGCACTACTCTTTCCTCAACTGAAATGCCAGGGGGGGATAAATTTAAAATCCATTACCTTGATTATATTCTAAAGGCCTTCTAAAGCTAACCTATTCAAGTGTGTTACATTAGGACCAAGAATGACATCCTTACATGATGAGGAAAATTTTTGCATCAATAATTTCATGTTAATAAACAGAAAAAAGCAGATGAATAGTGATAGCATGATTGAAGTACAAACAGTGGTATTCTTCAGCCTCGAGTAATCCATGCAGTCAATAGGGTTTGACACATATGAGACTAATATAATGACATCCATTCCAAATGGCTTAGAAAGGGTGGTTTAAAAAGAAAAAAAAAGAAAAAAAAAAGTCAGGCACACACTCAGGGTAAACTGTGTACATGTCTACAAACTGTTATGCACTCAGCCAACTAAAACGTCACGTGTATTTCAGAAAAACATGGAAAACCTGCCAGAAAGGACAGGTTTAAATGTAAACAAACAAGAAAAGACCATTGAAAAAAATTTCCAGACTGCCACTGGCAAATCTCCTCTCATAGTTTCACATGATGTCAATGACTAGTATCAGGCATAAAAATCTTCTTACAGTTTAAAAATACAATTATAATGGTCAACCAACCTCATCACAGCCAGTGTGTTGGACAAAGTTGGCCTGAAGCCGCATTTTTGAGAGAAATAAAAACAAATGATACATGACTTTGACATACTATTCATCCAAAAAAAAAAAAAAAAAAACCTTTTTAACGACAGCCGTACGCGATCAACAAATGACGCCAAACCCTGCAGAGTGAGTGTCCGACATGTTATTCGTATTTACATACAGAGGGACGAAGCTTCCCTGAGCGGGGAGCCTGCCGGGACTGGAGGGTTGACGGAGGCACTGTGCCGTGTCTGTGTGTGATTATCATTGGCTGTGTGGGGAGGAGAGCATCTTAAGCCGCGTTTCCACCAGTGCAGTCCATTTTAATTCGTTACATGTCGTAATGCTCGTTTCCACGTTTCCACGGGCAAAATTTGTGGTTGCTGCCAAGAGAAACGCTTCATTCCATCCCCTATTTGTGTTTAAGTTCTGTTGAGATTCCATGTGAGTTGAACTGATACCTAAAAGGTTGCCAGACACACCACTGGCTGGTCAGAGAGAACTGGAGGAATCACAATGGTCACACTGTCTGCCTTCTGATGCTCCTGTTGCAGCAGTTTGTCCTTCTGCCTTGTCTCAGATGTCCTCCATTGTATTTTTGATGTTACAAGAGGGGCATTGCTTAGTATGTAGTGCGCAGTTGACGGTGTGAGAAAAGATGATATGGCAAATGTGAGCAGAGCAGAGGAAATGATTAGCACTATCTTGTGAATCTGGCAGTAAATTAACAGTTTTGTTGTGTCAGTTAATACATTCTGAATCCTCTCAAAGTCAAGAAAAGTCTGTTGTTTCCAAACTCCTGAAAAAGTGAAAGGGGTTAGCCCCTATGCCACTGCAACAACCCCGCCTACATTTATGAGTACTGCCTGCAGTGAAAACTCAAAGCAGATCTAGGGTTTAGGTACATGTACATATGGGGGCACTATACCGCAAGTGTCTGGTGGAAACGCGGCTTTAATCTGGGGCAGGGGATGAGGGCAGGTCCCTCTTTTCAAACACCGTGCACCAGTCCGTATGCCACTCAAGTTCATACCGGTCACCCACATCAGCAGATCATCTTGGGGCTGGCTGGGACTGCACTGCCATGTCGATCACTCCTGGTTGACCCGATCCCATGCCAGCCAAGACCGACATAGCCACCGCCTCTGCAGCGCGGACACTCAGCCCGTTGATAGTGGCCCCTGGACTGGAGACAGAGGTGGGGGGTGACGGCCCATGCTGGATGACTGCTGCCGGGGAGCCGATGGGTTCGGTGGAAGCATCCCGGGAGGTTTCTTCTCCCCCTGCAGCTACAGACAGAGACAGAAACATTCACCCTTAGAGAGGTGAGCGAATAAAAAGAGTACATTAGATGAAGGAGATGATAGATGGATCCTGACCTAAGAATTGATACAGTGCGGGGTGATTGTTGCTCAGCTTAAACGGTTACCTAAGAAAGCTGCTTTCTTCTGCATTATAGTGACAGGGCAGTCTTTGTGGGCCAGAAGGAGCTGCTTCAGCTGTGCTACCTCATTCCTCAGAAGGGTTACTTCATTCTGATGGCAACACAAAGCAAAAACAAGTCATTTCCAGCAGGTCCTGTCTTGTCATATAGTCAAGGAGACCAATCTGTTGGCATGTTTAAGTTAGAGACACGCCCTGGGGTGAGAGGGAAAAAGAACACTCACTGTCAGTGAGACATTCATGTTGGCTAGATCATCTGCCTTCTTCTCCAAAGAGTTAACCCATAGTTTCCGCTTCTGCCGGCAGCGGGAGGCGGCTGCACGGTTTCTTTCCAGAAAACGCTGCCTCCTTTCGTCAGGGTCCATCTCTGTAGCTCGTCGCCGCCGGCCTCCTGTTGGCTGAGCAGGGGAAACCTGTTGAATGAGGAGGGGAAAGGAAGTGACTAACTTCAGGTTACAAGCATATCTGGAGATTTGCTCATAAATTTGAAACAAGAGTGCCTATCCCTTTCAGAAATAACATTATTGGCTAATTGCAGACCCAATAAGGGACTTTTAAAGGAGCATTTTTTCACTCATCTTTGACAGTAACACCTTGAATGCCTACTATTGTATTGTTGCTTGGTAAAAAAATAAAATAAAATTGTGTGTGATACTAGAAACAAAGTAGGGCTGCACAGATTGATCTGCTCAATATTTTTATATGGACGGGACTTCGCTGATGCCAGGAGCTGATAATAATCTGTTGTGTCTCATGCATCTGTCACTGGCTACATCTGCTGTTTTACACCTGATTACAGCATTAATATCATTAAAGTTCAGTTCAGTTATTTTTCATGCGAAAGATTTCTTTATTTGCTTGACATAAAAAGGGTATTGGTTATTGGTCTAATTGTTATTTTAAACATCAACATCATATCCGAACAGAATTTTAATATCCGTGCGTCCTTAAAACAAAGACTAATAAAGAAAACAAATAGATCAAAAATATAACATTCCAAGGGTATTTAAGGCATTCAAGTGTTAATAGTATAAAAATAATCATTGAGAATTTTTGTTGGCATGAGAGTAATCAATACAATATCAGGCAGGCAGGTGGTTTAATGGTGTGGCTGACAGGTGTACTAGTAAATGAAATACGTATATATTACCTGGGGTTGGGCAGGTGATGGTGCATCAGAGTTCTGAGAAGGTTGCTGGCTCTGTTCTTGTCGCTGGGGGACAGCGGGGATGGATGAACCTGCTGCCCCAGCAGCCCCATCTTGTGCCCCTGTGCCCTGATGAGTTAGAGCTGCCTTCAGTCGCTACAAAGACACACAGACAACAACTGATGTTATTTTTAATTATTCTCAATCATGTTATTTTATCATGTGTAATAAAAAAACACAATTCAAATCAATTAAAGTTTACATTAATGAACTGAGACAGCACATGACTGATCATCTCACCAACTTGGTCTCAGAGTGCAGACTGTACCCAGACGGGGAAGATGACCCACTGCTGGCCCCGCCAACGGGAGGTCCTGGAATCCCAGGGATGTTAGGCACTGAGTTCACTGGCCTCGCAAGCTCCACGTTACAACAAATGCCCAGAAAAGGAAGGAGGTGAACAGAAGGAATAGGATATGGTAAAAATATATAAATAAATAAATAAATACATTGCACGTATATAGATCAAGTATCAATTGTACATTTTTTCAAGTTTATAAAATGGCTTACAGATATAACTGAGGTCATCTGCACAGGACTGGGCAAGAGAGGGACTGTCTGTCCATTGGGAAGGTGCCTCACCGGTGGGTAAGAGCTTGTTGGGGAGCTTTTGGTGGGGAAACAAAAAAGAAGACACTTGAAAATAGCTGCTCACTCCTCCTTTTGTGTCTATTGAAAAATACAGATTGAGAGAGACTGATAAAGTATTTTATCCTCCAAACAGAAGCGACAACTGAGGGTGAGGTATTATGTCAAAAGGGATCTGATTTGATCTGATTTGCATTTGACATTGTTGAGACTCTATAATCACAGAAATTTAAATGCTGCTGCAATGCCGCTCGAACAGCAGCTCCATTAACTGCAGGGGACCAGATTCATGAAGTGAGCACGGATTACTGAAAACTGGGAGCTAAATTTCAAAGAACTGCTCAAACCACAATTGCTGTTTATTTGCAGAGGTGACTTAATTCCCAAAAGTGACTCACAATGTGTCAGCTGTGACAGATACTTCCTTAGATTTATCAAGTTCTGCAAATACCACCCCAGGTCAACAAGTATCAAGGATCACAAACAATGGGAACATGTTGTAGTTTACCCGAGCTGTCTGTTGGAGGGTGGAGCTTGTGTGATAACAGATGTTGGAGATGGCAGAGTTGGGTGAAGTGGGTCAGCACTCAAGTGAAGGGGCAGAGAACCTGGACGCACAATGGTTGGAGTGGGGGCAGAGATTGCAACTGGTTTTGTGAGAATCTCCTGTTAAAAATTAAACAATATTAATCATTCAATTTTGCCTGCACAAACAGGAAACAAGTTGTTGATGTACAAAGGACATAAGTATTGGTCAAGAGTAAACCTGTAAACCAGCTTGCTGATCACAAAAAGGCACAGGTTGTGATAATGTGCTGTACATTGCTTGACTCACCCTTGAGTCTTTGCTGTCATCTGACATGCTGGACGAGGACTCTGGACTTCCAGGAGAGGAATCAACTGTTAAAGGACCCTCATTCTCAACTTTAATTTCAGATGGTGTTTGTAAAGGTGCAGCCTTAGAAGAGACAAGATGAATAGTCTTTAAGATCACTGTGATATAATTTTCTATACAACATAAGGAAACAGTTAATGTGCCTTGTATTTGAGTCATTCATTCATCTCTTTTCTCACCAAGTGTTTTGTCCTCTGCTCATCTTCATGTGCTTTGCAAAACTCATGTTCGAAGGAACTGGCCAGCTCATTGAATAACCCAACCTCCTCACAGTTCTTTAGAAAACGTGTGGGTGTGGGTGTCTGGTCTGCAAAAAAATTGATATTTTCTTAATTACTCCTCAGTTCAACTTCTTTTTTCAGATACTCATTTTGGAATGGTAATGTGATTACCTGCAATTATAACAGAGTCTGTTCTGGCAGGACCAAATTTCAATGTCATTTCATGCTTGTGTTTGTGGACTGACAGGTGATCTTCATTCGTGAATCTCTTCAAAAACAAACAAAAAGGCACATAAAAGACATGTAATAGTTTTAGTTTGGCATCAGTGTGGGATCTTGAAAAGAAACCAAACATATTCAAAGTTACACATGGGTTCCTTTCAATTAGCTCAGCTAGTAGCAGCGCTATAAACCCAGTGATTTATCTTTATAAGTACTTTAACAGTAAAGTTTACACAGAAAAATTGCTAAATTTCAAAATTTAAATGAGAACACGTATTGAGGAGACAATTTTCTAATAGGGATGATCAGTGTCAAAGAGTGAAAGAGAATGTTATTCGGATATACATATGAATGAATGCTTTTTAGAAATACCTGCCCACATCCAGGGGCTGTGCATACAAAAGGTCGGTCATCTCCCATCTCGGACAAATGTTCTGCAAAAATAGAGCAAAAACCAGCAACTTGTTATCAGCTCTACTGATGTATACATAGTAACAATCAAATATTATCTGACTGGGATTGGTATGAAACTATACTATATTGATTATATCAATTGACAACAAGTGACTAGATGCAACTTGACGGCGAGTAAACTCAGGTATTAATTCGCTGTTTAAGAATATCTGAATGCGATGCACCTGTTGAAAACAGAGACCTGGTTCGCACCCCCAATTGCATCTACTCAGTCGTCTTCAGGAACATAGAAAAACATGGTGACGGATCCTGAACAGGCCAAATACCCACGGCATGTTTAGAGAGTTCGTTTCGGACTCGGTCGTGAAGGATAAGGCAGGCACTAGCAGGAACGATGAGGCAGCAGATCGAAAGCAAGCTACCAAGCAACCTTACCCTACTTGCCAACACACTACGGTGTCATCATTGGTGCTAGCTGGCTATCACTGTCGAGGTCGTCCCGCTATGTAGTTAACGAGTTGGCTTAGATTACGGACCGTGGGTAGGTTCACCTCAAGTGCCAATTACTTGGCTACCTGTGACTACAGAGAAACGGGCCTCAAGCTAATATAACCTTAACACTAGCCACGTCAAAATATTTCGTTTCAAAAACCTGACAGTCGTGTCATTATGACAAACGCGCGTGCAAGCATCGTGGGAATTAATTACAGATAGGCAGAAGTTCGGCCACGCATCGCAAAGTGATTTTTCTTGTGTGTAGCTACCAGTCACAACACAGCTAGCTAAGCTAATGCTAACCGCTAATCGAAGCTTCGTTTAGCTCACTTTGAGTTCACACCAAAAGAAGCTATGCTCGTGAACTTAACTGCGGTCGTGTGAAAGGCATCACAGCACTTACGAACGTTGTTTGCCCGTATTTCGCCAAAATAATAATCCTTAGGGTTAGATGATACGCAATGTGGCACACTCACCCGACGTTTTAATAGCCTCTTTACCCCTCCCTCCCTGCTTGCTTGCTTGCTTGCTTGCTTCGGACAGTGCTGCTGTGCCGCTGCCTGACTGTTGTTGACACTCTGACACTTCCATCAGCGAAACCTCGCGAGACCTGCAGAGTGTTACGTAACAGGATTGATGTCGGCGAAAAGCTGAAACGTGATGTCGGAATCCAGTCATTTTTAACTTATTTCCTCAGATTTTTGCGTTAAAATGCCACATTGACTTTACATGCTATTTATGTCATTAGCTGTCTAACATTAGTGAAATATCCTGAACTTATTTAAGAGTCTAAAACAAACATGCCTACGACAGTTACACAATGTTTAACCCCTTTCAGTAAAAATACGTTTCATTTGTTTCTACAGATGAGTAAGTGAGCTACAATGTCATTGTAACTCCATTCTATTCTTACATGTCAAAAACACTAACACTTTGTCTCTTAATGTCCGGATGTTTTGGGTTTTTTTTTCCCCAATTGTATTGAAATGCACAAAATGGATAAAAGCGCATTGCAAGTATCTGCGGATAATTTGTTCAAATCTGTTGTATTTTAAACTGCAAATGCATAATGTGCATTATGTAAACATACACAACATAAGAGAAGGATGTTTAAAAATATATTTTTTTATTTTCATACATTACTCAGCAATAAAATATTTGATTAGTAAAACCAGTGTGCACTTAGTTGAAAATTGCAGTCCCATTTTTGATTGTGAATATTACAAGCAGGATTCCGATAGATGAGTTTGAAACAGTTATCAATGAACTAATAAAATATACAGTACACAATGGACAAACAAGCATGCACACACACACACATGCTAAGATCCACTCAAACCAGCTCCAGCCATCCAGCAGTACCTACACTGAATCCATTTACAATCTACATCATCTAGTTCCATAAACTGATAATGTTTGATTTTAATAACTACTTAATTAGTCGTGCACAGTGTGACAGCTCGATGTGCTCAAAATTTCCGGACTCTCACTGAAATCACTGTTAAGGCACTGGAGTTAATAGTAGTAGCAGTCTGTGACACAAGTCAAGCTGAAATACAGTAGAGGTTTACAGAGGAGACAACTGAATGACTGGTTTGCAGGATACGAAACACTGTAAAATGCAGTCCTACAAGCAAACAAATGCACATATCTAAGGCTAAATGTTTTATCAATCCCTATCCTAACATCTGTAGTTTTGTTCATTTGATCAGTTGCAGACTTGTGAAATGACAACAAAAAAAAGAAACACTTAAGCACAAATTGAGCATTTCTGTACAACACATTTTCATTTCTTGATTTGTAACGATTCAATTAATAGTGCATTTAAATGGACATTAAATGGCTGCAGGAATGTCGTCACATAGGCCCTGTTCAGGCCTGGTACAACATCTGAGCGATCTGATCATCAGTGGGCAGCTCTGAATACAGGTATGAACCCAAGACACAGAAGTATGAATATGAGGGCAGATCACCAGCCATTCTAACTGATGGAACTCAACAGCTATACTTCCAGGCTCCATTAAAAATCAAAGATTTGAGAGTTGTCACAATCTAAAAAAACTTTGCAAAATTGCAAACTTTAAATATTCTTTATTTTCTGCAAATAATGAACACAGAGCACAACTTTCTCCAAGACAGGCTGCCCTTTGTCACAATTTTGAAAAATCCTTCAAGAAAATTACTGTATCTCTCAAAATTGTCCTTGTCCACAACCTATCTCTACAAACATTTGTAAAAAAAAAAAGAAAAATCCATGCACAAGTTTGTGATTTATCCTGGACACAAACAAATGCTGATGAAACAGAACCCCTTTGGCAGTAGTAACAACGGTGATAGATTAAGTTATACTCAGTTTGTGGCAGCATCACTGTGCCAACCCATTCTCGCCACTCCAAGTATCTTCTCTGCCAACATTTAACATCAATTTTCAAGCAATTATACCATTTAGACTCAATTTATGAGACAAGATTTCATTGACAGTTAATATCAGTTTTTACAAATACAGTAAATCAGCACTAGATTCCTATCAATTATGTGAGTTGCTGCATTAGAAGGAACAATAAAAAACAAATGTTAGACATTCTTTGTCTCCAGTAAGTGACACGCATGAAGATACAGTACATGTTAGTGCCAGCTGCTAACTGACAGACTTTGAGCTGTCCACTTGTGATCAGATCAACCAGGATGGATGTTATCATCAGATGTGAAGTGGTTGTAAAAATTCAGTTGCCATTAACATGTTCAATTTTTCTCTCTCAGTCTACACATTAATTTACAATACTACAGGAACATGAAATATCACATGAGTATTATAAACAGAAAATAAAACCCATCTAACACAGAAGTAAGTATGTTTAAAACATCACATCAAAAATAAATGTTTGAACTGATTAGCCACAACATTAGAACCACTGACAATAAGGAGACAATTAATGATCATGTACAATGCATTCTGCTTGCATTCATGTGGATGTTACTTTGACATGTGGCACCTCCCTTAACACATTCTCCCAATTCTACCAAGCATTTGTGGGACACTACTAACCATGGATGTAACAGAGGCCCCACTCCCACACCACAAGGCCTAAAATATCCACTGCCAATTTCCCAGTGAAAGGTAACACAAGACACCCTCAGTGGTCTGCTGTCCATGTTCTGACAAGTCAGACCCATTTCAGTGGCCTGACAGGGACCAAATCAACATTAATCAGGTGGTTTTAATGTTGTGGCTAATCGTTCAAAGCACAAGCAAAGAAAATTACTACATATACAATAGACATTTACAAAAACCAAGTGAAGCTTGGTTTTCATGTCAAATGGACTATATCCATCACTTTGAATCCACCCTAACAGATGATGCAGATGTCCTGCAACCAAATCAAGTAGAGACATTATATTAACCATTACTTAGCTACCGTCATCATGAAGAGGCAACACAATTCTACAATGGTAGAAAATCAAGATTTAGCTTCACAGGACCCTTTGATCATCAAATACATTTAACAATGTACACACAGTCTAGTTAGTACTGAGATACATCTGATTCATCCAAGTTTTATGACCTACTAAAAATGTTAATGAAACTGTAAAACTATCCACATCTTAGGTCAACATGGTTCATGGGTGATCCTCTGAATCTAACCTGCTACTTTTAATTAATCCCAGTTTAAACCAGACTGAATCCTGACCAAAAAAAGATAAAACAGGTTTACTAGTACTGGCCTCCCTTTAAATGTCACAAGACATCTACTACATTAAATCATTATAATCAATACATAACAACATTCTGAATACGAATAAATTTCCAAAATAGCTTGTTGAAAGAAGATTCTACAATCAGGAATTTTTCAAATATTGCTACAAATCGAACTGTAAAGTTTCTGTAGTTCATCACACAGCCCACTGTTTCTATTCTGCTGCCACCGATTTAACATCTTCCATTTCACAAATAATCAAAAGTCAATGATTTCAATGTAAAACAAAAGTGACAATAACAATCACGAACCACATGCCAACTACAATCAGTCACAAAGATATCAAGGGTACCTTAACTGTTATTGGATGTTGTCAATGCTTGCCAAATGTTAGAATGCCTTTTTCATGCTCTCAAACATACACATATTTACATATGTGCTACAGATTTAGCCTGTTTATGCAGGTGCATTTTCATGGTGATACTTATATCACACCAAAGGTCTGCAACTCCCTCAGCAGACTACATCCTCAAAAGGATGTCCTAACAGTCTTTTAATTAATTTCATGTCTGAAACATAGTTAAGAGATTATGTGACAAAGTCTGTCAAACAAAATAAATTCATCTGCCTATTTACATATTTTATTTACATATAGCTTTTAGTTCTATTTTAGTTTATATTTCATTTGTTCCTCTTCCCCTTCAGTTATTGCGGGGACCTCGGGGGAATGTTCTGTTCTTTGCCACTGCGTCTGGAAAACACTTTGCCAGTATTCAGTCCTCTCGGCTGCTCCCGAATCTTCAGTCCTCCATCTCCGAATTTGACCTGGCCATTTGCCCCTCTGAAGGAGTGCAGTGGTTGGCGAGTGGGGCGTCTGTCTCCAGATTTCTGTGGTTTGTCAGTGCTACACTTGGGGTTTGGCCGAGGTTCCTCAACCCTGTTTACCTTAAGCTCTTGCAGGGGTTGAATGGGTGATGTGGCGGGAGGGGAGGGAGAGGGCGGTTGTGCTGGTGGTGGATCCTTAGCCAACCTCTGGCACACCTCTGCATAGCTGAGCTTTTTCAACCCCTAGTTAGACAAGGTTAAAATGTTTATATGTATTTAAAAAGAATTCACAACGTGTAATAAAACACAAAGGATATGTACGCTTGAAGAGCACCTGTTTCAAAATATTAATACTACATCACTGACACAGAAGATCAGTGCTGAATAAGTGGATTTATGCTGGAGTGGTGGTTTGACAAATTGACCTGCTTTTTGCCTATGCTCAAGGACACAGCTGAAATCCCAACTGTCAACAGATGCCATCCCCAAAAAGGAGCAAAGTACAAACTTTTTGGAGCCAGTAGAGAAACCCACAAGTACCTTAATGTTTAGCGTACAATATTTTTCCAATTTAATTGAGGATTTTTATAATTTTATCAGTAAATGAATGCAATTCATCACCATTAACAAAGCAAATTCTAAGATAAGTCAGGCCTTACCAGGTCTGATGCTGGAGTTGGGAAAGATGAGAGGGGGGCTTCAGTAGAAACAGGTTGACTGCAGGTGGACATGGCAAGTTCAGAGACAGCTGGGGAGACGGCAGCCAGCGTGGACGAAGACCTTTTTTCCTTTGGAATATGATCAGCATTATCCTCTTCCTTTCCTGGAGTAGAAGCACTAAATCAACCGAGATAAAAGATGAGTTATTTTCCATTTATATGTCCTTTATTGGCAGCCACTTCATTCGCTTGATGTAAACTTACCTTGAGACTGGTGGTGACACAGAATCAGGCTTTCCAACAGGAACTTCTGAAGCGTATGTGTGTTGGGTCTTCTTAACCTCTTGGTTACCAGACTGAAATGATTGAAGATTTAAAATAATAGTAAGCATTTTTTTCCAACTGTGGAGACCATGGTAGCAAAGAGGACAAGTTATCTACCTTGTTGGTCACCTTAAGGCCACGCACAACATCAGAAAGGCGCATCTCTGGTGTAGTTTCTCCTTGAATACTGTCCACACATCCAGGCAAAGGAGGAAAATTGGAAGTTGCCAGATCAAACTTTGGTGAAGGTGGATCCTTGGCTGTCATCTCAGGGACAGGCTTCTGTAAGTTTGACAGATAACTCTCTGATCAGGAGAAACCCTCAGACCTCCCTGCTGTATATTATAGAAAACTAGGTAGGAGTAAATCTACAAACCATAGTATGTTCATCCTCTCTTTTCCTCCTCAGGCTTCGGTAGCTACCTTTCCTACAATGCAGAAAGATCATTTTCATTAGACTTAGACTATTAGTCATAATACATTCTTCGATGTGCATTAGCCTGTCACACGCTATATTTAAGAAAGCTAGAATAAAGAAAATAACATTTATTCACCTGCTCCATCCAGCCCTGTTCAGATATCCATTAGGTGAAGTGTCTTTCAGGCTGAAGGGGGGGATAGGGACTGTCACTGAAGTGTTGCAAGTTGATGTCTGGACGGGCTGTGGACTCAAGGAACCACAAAGACTACCCATCAGGGTCCCCAGAAGTGAAGGAGGAGGCACGTCTCCAGGCTTAAGGTGACCCTTAACATGGTTTCTGGAGTACAAAAAGGACTCATATTCCTTAACATTGAATGTCAGCTCAACCATGAAAAACATGATATACACAGATGATATTTAAGGCTTATTCAAGTATAATCAATTTCTTTAACAAAAGCACATCTGTACCAGGTGTGCTATTGTGGGCAAAAAAGATTCAGTAAGACCAACAGTCAGATTCAAAATGAAAATGGCAACAAAAGAAATTCTTCTATGATATATATGAGTACCATATACATGGTCCTTACTGAAGAGGTATTCAACTAAAATTCAATGAGGTCAAGTTAGAGAACATTTCCTCAAGTAAAGGTCGAAAAATCATAAAGCCTAACTTGCATTACAGTTCAGAAATACTTTGAAAATATTTTCATCTTCTACCAAGAACTGGAAGGATTTATCAGAACAGGATCATTTCCAGTAAAAATGAGGGCTGCATTCAAAAATAAAATACATTAACAGAGAATTATTGAAAATTTGGCAACTTAAAACAGCGTGCACGGACACAGTCTGAGCTCATAACAGCCATAATGGTTCACAGCTGGTAGAGAGAGAGTGAGATGGGCTCAATGAAGAGGAGAGAGTTCCTACCTGTTCCTGCTCATGTGTCTGAAGTTGTGTTCTTGTCCCTGCTCTCTGTGCGTGTTTGAGTTTAATTTGTAGTTCCCAGGACTGCTGTAACCAGTCATTAAGTTACCATTGGGAAAGGGTGCCTGGATGTCACAACAAAAGTAAGAAATCCAACTCAGCCCATGCAAGAAAAAATAACTATATTTGCAATAGCTACTGTTTAGGCCACTTTGACACAATGTATCTTGACAATGTTGATGCAAATTTCAAAAGACAGAAGTATTGATATTCTCACCAATGGTGTTTCAAAGTAAGGCATGACTGACTGATTCCAAGTGGGAGACACCACAGGGTATACAGGGTACTGCTGCTGAGGGCTGTACACCTGCTGCACGTAGACTGGTGTGCCATACTGAGCCTGCGGTTGGGTGTGCTGATGGTACACGCTTGAATCCACACCGTGGTAGCCATTCTTACCAAAGAATGTGTTTATGGCCTTAATGCGGGCCTGGGGGACAAGAGAATCAGTTATGTTTATTAGTAGTGAAGATGAGACACTGCAACTATGAGTAGCATTACAGCTCCGTCAACCATTGTTCAGTCCCCTCAGATCTCATAATCTACGGTCATTAGGCCACAAACACTATGCTGACTAGAGGAGAGAAGGGGGAGGGAGAGGGAAAGTATAAGAGGATGAAGCAGAGTAGAGAGAGGGAGAGCAGAGGAGGAGGAAAGGGAAGAGGGAATCTATTAGCAGAGGATTACAGATAAATTCCACTCTGCCAGCCATAGTGTCTATGCATCCTTCCAAGCGCGATACTGATCATCACTGGGGATTAGATGGAACCATTTTATCACAGCCTTGTTGGTTTTATCGGGCAGAAAAAGATCACACAAGGTCAAATGAAAGTCTAGCAATTGGTTATTTGATTGAAAGTGTAAAAATGTCACATTGTGATTAAGAACAGAAATCAAACTGTCTGGAAATATGGGTCTGGAACAGCTCCTTGTTTATCAAGTCTCTGTACACACAAACCCCAAGGTCACTCCAGAGGCTACAGCTCAGCCAAACAGTCTAGCCAAGAGAATAGTGACGTGTCAGGGGACAGGACAATTGGTCTTGTGTAACACAAATCTTTTCAGGTTCCACATTGTTTGTCAAATTACAGAAACAGTGATCCGGTAGTGGTGTGCATTTCAGAGACAGAACTCACCATGATTGGTTTTCCTTGGAACATTTTCACTTCCTCTCTTAGGTATTGGAAAGCCTGGGGACAATAAAGACAAGAAACAAATATTTACAATACTGAGAATACAAAACTATTTTCTCTTCAAGTCTAAGAAATTATTGCTTCCCTTTCTCCTCCCTCCCAGAGCTTTGTTCATGCTCAGTGCTTGTAACTAGAGGATGACATTTTAACAGGATTCCCACGGGTGGAGTCATTTTACTCTTAATCACGTGATTGGGACAGGACGGAAATGAAAATTCAATGGGAGTGGGAGTGACATCAGTAGACCAGTTTTTAAATATACAAATTTTTTCTTTTAATGTTTTTTTCAAACGTCGCCCGTTGACTGCAATTGGCAGCCATTTTTGTAGTTTCATTTTAGTGAACCAACACCGTAACGTTAATCAAAAGAACTACACACCCCAGAACCTGGCAATGCTTCTGGTCGCTGCTTGCCCTGCCGGCACTTCACAGAGGGCAAACAACACAACAGCAATGGAGCGCAGCAGTCAGGCAGATACGGAAAAAACTGAATTACAACGCAAATTGAGAAACAAAGACCCCTTTATCAAACAAACAGATCTTTTTGGGAAGTCTCACATTTTAAAAAACATGATAGTCGAGCGCAACGGTGCTAAGACGCCGTATGCTTGTTGTAAAACGTGTGTAATCTTAGTCAAGTACACAGGTGAGTCAAGGACGAGTCTCAAGAAGCATCACCTGCAAGGCAAATGTCGCAGAGAATCAGCCAAGGGTCACTTCATTTGTTAAACGTAAATCACCAGCAGGTGTCATGTCTTGTCTGACCAAAAAAAATTGCTCGCATGTGCAGCCAAGATTTAAGATCGTTTGCTGTGGTAGAGGTACAAGGCTTCATCAATGTTTCACAGGAGCTTCTTGACATTGGATCCAAACATGGAAGCAACGTGCAGGTGGAAGACATACTGCCGTGTGCACGCACAGTCTCTCGCCACGTTGAAGGAGAGTATGAGAAGATAAAACAACTGGAAGAGCTCCGTCAGGTACGTCATGCTGAACTAGAACATCAAATCAAATTCATTGCATTGCCTAAATACTAACTTCATAAAAAAAAAAAAAAGGGAAAAAAAGAACGGGAGCGGGACGGGACAGGCTTTATATTTTTACTCTGGCCTGGGATTGGGATGGGACAGGATTGAAAAACCACTCCAGTGTCATCCTCTACTTGTTACTGCAAAGCTTTGAAAATTTCTTGATAGTATCAATCCCTTAAAATACTGTATTTAACAAAGTTAGGGGCATGGTAATCAAGTATCAGAATAACATCTTGCACATGCACAAAGGTCACAGACGTGAGTAATAATGAAACAGGAATGAGACACATGTAATGATTGTATATTCTAGATGTATAAGACACACATACAAAAAATAAAGTTATTCTTTTAGGGCTATAGTCAAAATAAATAAGAAACAATTCATTCTTGCTGAAACATACCTGTTGTGCATCCATATCTGATTGAAATGTTATGTACCAGTTGTTGTTGTGTGCAAACTCAGCACCTAACACTTTGGGGCAATTTTCACTCTTAAAAAGAGCCTCCACTTCCTGTGAAAGAGAAGGAATACACTGTCAATAACCCAAATTAATCCACTACATCAAAATGTTGCGAGACAAGCACTGCCTCGATTGCCGGCTGCTTTGTCAGATCACAGCATAAGCAAGCAAAAGCATGGGGGTTTAATGCATCGACTAGGTTTCAATACCACTGCGTTGTGGACAAGTGTGCTTAGTAGTATGCACTAAGAAACTTTCTTTACCTCAACTGGTGTAGTCTCTGGCACCTCTCTCAGAATAATGATGCAGCGACTGTGGCTTGGACGAACCCTTTCTCCAGTTTCATCAACTTGCACCATGGGAGAAGCTGCAAGAAACACCCAAGTTAAATACATGTTTTCAGATTCTGGGAGTAGTCTGATGCCCCCCCCAAGACACCTACATTGTGTGCTGTTACTTGCAATGTTCAAATACAATATACATCTACAGCAATTTATTTTTTAAATTTAGTTTAATAATACAATTATGTAGAATCACCGGCGCCACTGCAATAATTTCAGAGGCGTTTCAAGTTTAGGAATCTAAATATCGAAGATTGCACCTATAATTTCTAAACTTGTGTTTTGAAAACATATGCTTTATTCTTGTAGCTGAGATAGAAAGCATGTACATTTCCTTTGTGTTCAAGTACTTTTAAGTTTTAGATTTACACTTGTAATAATCATTAAGTAAGTAGACTACTAAACTGAAGTGTGGCACTGATACCTCGCAGTACATCCAGAATGAGGTCCATGTCTGTTGTAAGGGCTTTGATGTCCTCCATGCAAGCAATGGTCCAGATGGGAACAAAGTGATCACTGTCCATTTGGGATATCAGGTACAGGTCCGTAGACAGGTTCTCTCTGCAAACATTCAAAGAAATATTGGACAGACATCATTCAAAAAGTCTTGCTATCTTTTTCTACCCCAGGCCCGTTCTCTGAAGCTTGATAGGGATTATCTTACTGATTGTACATCCTGTATTTGTGTTTTGTACTTGTGGGTACATTGGGATATCCCGTGTTGTCATACTTTGTGTGGCCACTTAACTTGAATTTGATCATTAGGGCTAGTAAACCCAAATAACAAAAGATATTATGGGTTACTGAACTCACGTTTAGACTGCCAACACACAACATTCAGAATTCTTATTAAAATTTAAAAGTTCTGTTCCTCGTGCATCAATTGCTTCATTGACAGTTACACTCAAAGTCTTCCACCACGTGAAGTAGTCAGTCAGTGTATTTATGCGTAAAGATATTCTGATTAATTAGGTCTAACAATTAGGAATTGTATATATTTTTGGTTCTTATTACAAGACACTTGTAAAAATCAAACGTTTATCATAGGTTTCACTTTGTTTGGTAATATTGACAGAGAGAAAGCCTAGGTTTAGATTGAATGTTATTGAATTGCATTTTATTTGCACAAACAATTGAGCTGATTATGAATAAAGAAAATTTGCTCAAATCCAATTTCCATCTTGAAGAATACAATTAAATAATTTGGCCTTAAGGCCAGATTCTCTAACCTGTATAAACAGTCAAAGAAAATATTGGGTTCTAAGGCTGGCAGCACTCTGGATGATTTTAGGCCTGACTTGCCCGCAATCTGGCATGTAAATACTTAGTATGGACAAATATCTAGGGTGTGCTTTCCACCGATTTTAACAAAAAAATAAAATCCCCTGAAAATGTCCTTACGCCTATGCTCTCTCACGTTTTTTAAATTTAGTTAAGATTTGAAAATCTCTGCATGCGTAGCCAGCCTAAGCAGTTTTGAATTGTGACAAAATCAGTTGAATTATTCATTATTGATTTTTTTTGTAGCTGCAGGCACACATACATAAGCTTCAGTTTGTGTAACAAAAATATAAGGGCAGAAAAAGAAAGAAAAAAAGAAAAACTATGAATTTTGTTCAACTTTTGATGAACTTGTATCAACAAGATTTATACTGGAAATGGTTTGATAATTTTGCATATATTCTACACTACTCACCGAGAAAAGCAGAACTCAAGCCGTTTCTTCAAAGACTCTCTTAGGCTCTCCTCAGACAATGGTTGTTCCTTAGCAACATTTCCATCTATTGCTGACTCAAATTGTGAATCAAACACTAAATAGCTCATGTCTGGAAGGTCAATGTTATTCACAATGCCTTCTGCGGGTAGAGAGGCATAGTCCACAGCGTTGTCGGGATATTCAGTGATGAATCCTTTTCCCTCTGAAGAAGGAATATCTAAGGTACCTGAGGATACAAGCAGCAACAAAATGGTTGTGAAATAACGTTATTATTTAGACAATATTATATAATGCTTTTGATAGGCTTCAACAGGGATGCCAAGAGTTACATTGATTCCTTTGAATAACTTTATCTGTAATTATCCTGGTAATGCTCAATAAATGTTACGTATTCACGTGTCAATGTGTGTCCTAGCCTATCCTATCATTACTCTTTATCAGAGTAGCAATACAGGAAAGACAGGAATTTGGAATTATGAATTTACATGAGGTGAATGCTGGGACACAAGTTAAGAACACTGTCTTTGCAAACAAAACTCTTACCATCCACAGCAGGAGGAGGGTACGTCAGCAGCCAAGGGGGGTCCTCTGTCCACTCTGGCATGTCACTCTGGTGGGCAGGAATCTCCTGCCATACTTTAGCATTGGGGTTCAGACCTGCTCCCTTTGTCGTAACCTGCACGATTAGAATAATACCATGCAGGTTACAGTAAAATACAGTGGTACATGTCTTGTAGTAACTTGCAGGAAACACAATAGCGCAGTGAGAGCAGCAAATCCATGTACTCATCATCTACTTGTTTTTGAAACACAGAAATTATACACGATTAAATGTGATGTGTGGAGCACTTGATTTAAGACTTGTATGATTCATCAAAAGAAATTAAATTATGAAAAAACAAACCATTTTCCCAAATGTCAGTCAAGATTTGAAGGGAAAACAAGTATAAGTGAGTAAAAAAAAATAGAATATCATGTTTTTTTTAAATCAGTTAAGAAAGTGAACATTACATATAATGTATACTTATTTCATGTAAAACAAACTGTTTCAAGGATTTTAGCGTTGTAATTTTGATAATTACGGCCAACAGCTAAAAAAAAGGAAAAAAACCCATCTCAAAATTTTAGAAAACTTTTACTGGAACTGTGTTATCTATAATGATCAGAATTAAAAGAAAAAGGCAAAAAAGGAAGTAAGTAAAAAAAGTTTAACTAGAAGAAGCAAAAGTTCCCACATTTTTTTTCAATAAATTACAAAAAAAAAAAGCTTTTCTACAAAATTCTACTTTTTCCAAACGCACTTATAGCGGTTGGCCATCTTGTGTAAGTGCCAAATGCTATAGCATATATTAATGCATCTAAAAAACATCTTTTTCATGATTTAAGTCAGAAAGCTAAACTTTCATATATTCTAAATCAATGACATGTAAAATGAAATATTTCAAGCCTTTTGGGGTTTTTTTTTCATTTTGATGATCATGGCTTATACAGTGACAGTAAAATATTCAGAATTTTTAGATTTGTATTTTTAGCCATAGGCCATGAAAATCAAAATTAAAATAGTAAAATTGTAGTAACGTTTATGTGCATTGAGTGTAGAATATATGAAATGTTCACTTTCTTGAATATTGAAATATAAACTTTGTAAATTTTTGATATGCACTAGTATACCAGTTGATGCACAAAAGAAAGTCAGGAAAGGGTCAGCAAAAATGTATATAACTATATCACTAGCAGTGGGAGGCCAGGTTGTTTATGTTTACATTTCTGTGATGCAACTTGTTCTCTGTTGTGCACTTTACATCATCGGCTGCTTATGAACCAGGTTTTCCAAAGATGGCGAGGCTACCAAAAGAAATTTCTACATGTGCAAACCTAATGTGCAATTAAAGTCTTGAATTGAATATAAACATGTGGCAAGCCAATTCGCGTTAATACCGCTAAACCTAAGTCGTGAAAATAACCGGACCACACCACATTCAGGCCTCACTTCGTTACCAGAAACGTATCACAGCCAATCGCATGAATGAAGCCTGTTGCGCTGCGATCCTGAAATCCAGCTTTCTGCCTTCACGAGGCCTGGGCGCTTCAGTCCCAAACAAACCCTCCGCTTCCATTGGCCTCCTCGCCGGTGTTACCACGCCTCACAAGCGGTCACATGGACCATACATGGCGCGAATTCCCCTCCGAGCCACAGCGTGACTCGGACCAGGTGGGACATTCTCAACTGTTGTCCACGGCGATGTCCCAACCGTGCCTCGCTCACTGGTAATAAACCAGGATAACAATGTCGACCACGCGTCTTTTCAGACGTGGCTCACATCCAGCGGCTCCGGTTCTGTAGCGCAGCGAAGACGCGTGACTGTGGGGGTCGGGAAGAAAGGAGCACATGGTGCCGACTCGCTCGTGCAACTTAAAGGGCGAAACCATCATTTTCTACGAACGATCAAACGGACAATTCTGGACGTTTTTGACTGACTATTATGACATCCCCGTACTGATCTCACAAAATTTGGCTTACAGCCGCGGCCGTTATCTCACTCTGAACTCTTGACAGCCGTTTAGCTACAGTTGTGTAACAGCTAACGTATAACGCAAATCACGTGTTGTAGTGGCTACGTACCACGTAAGGGGATTAGGTTAAACAAAAACTAATACGTTTAACGCAACCTGAAGCCAAATGATACAATATTGGGTACTTTGGCATGTTCATTTGAGTTATTTTCCTTATGTTACGTTGTTTAGGATTTCACCCCAAACCACATTTTGACGATCATTGAGAACATGTTGCTAACAAACTAGCTTACATTCACTAGCCAACCAGTCAGAACCGGCTACTCTTTACGGTCCTTGTCTACTTTGACAGGTTGATAACAATCATTGAATATCAGCGTTACGTTTAATCGTGCATCGCCGTTCCGAGTACGAACGGCAGTTACAGTGTAAAGTTACACCAAGAGTGAAGCTGTTTGTCCGGGCTTCATGCGCCACGAGCCAAACGCGACGAAGGACGCAAACAGGTTGTCGCATGTTAGCTAGCTTGACCCTTCTCTAGGCCCCAAACTCACCATGCTGGTCTTCGCCTTCTTACGAAGTCCTCCTTGGGGGGTCCGGGAGATGTATTTACCCCGTTTGTTTCTCTCGCGAAGGCTCAAACTCCTCACACTTATCGGGCGGAAGAACAAAGTCGTCGCCCTGGTTGAAGTTAGTCACCGTCTCCACAGTAACGACTCTCCAACGACTGAACGTGCTCCGGTCCGCGCGGACGACTTTCAAAGTTTACGTGCTCGCGTCACCACCGGCTGTTCGTCAAAAACATTTCTAATGTGATAAAGTATATTCATCCGTTCAAGTCCTCCTCTCGCAGCTCAACTTCGTAACAGCAGCGCTTGGTCTGTGCGTGACAGCTGCGTCCTCCGTCTGCCACCGTCTGCCCGCCCCCCGGCGGGCTGCGCTGCACTGCACTCCGCCTCTGGCTGCGTCCCGGCAACACAACGCTAACACGGCCGCGTAGCAACGGCGGCGGTGACCTGCTCTCACTGGAGACTGAGCGGCATCATGACGGCTGTGGGACGAGTACCTGGCTGATGTTACAGCTTAGACTTTGCAAAGTATTCCAAGCTGCACGGTGACAGTATTGTTTCCCGGTTGAGTGGAGTGACGAAACATTTCATATGGTGACGCAGTAGCCACATTTCTCTCTTATATCAACCCTCAACATGTAAAAGCCACATCTTAGTTTTTTTCAGTGTAAAAAACAAGTTCCACTGTTCCCTTTATTTGCAGCATATCATATTACAAGTATTACCGTTTTTTTTTTTTTTAATCAAATAAGGACAAACTAAATTTATGGTTGTGAAAACCGGACATCTTCAGCAGTTATAAAACAGATAAGTTCATGATTAGTTCCATTGCTGGTACATATAAAAATGATAATGTACTGAACCTGTAATCAGCATGTCTAGTTCGAAACATTAATTTGCCTTAAAGTGTATGTTTGTGCTGGAATTTGCATACATCTTCTACACACCAAGCAAACACTATTCTACTCTGCAGCATATCATCACTGTTGCTTTATAGACAAGGGTGATTTAACTGGAGTCTGAGGAAACTGCAAGACTGGAGTCCACTGACCTCATGTTTTGTTTCAACTCCGCATATCTTCGGCATGTGCCGGCTTGATGAACTGGTTGCACAGCAGTAAAAACACAGGGGAGTGTGGACAGTAATTACGGCATACTTTCATTAAATGGCCAAATAACAGTGAGTCAACTAGCACACTCAAATTCTTTTTCAAAGCAGCTAATTTGGCAAGAAACAGTAGGGCAAACACAGGTATTAGCAATGACACTAATGAAGGTTCTGTTCCACTCGGGTCAAATAGAGTCAAGGTGCTGCTCCAAGCATGTCAGCTTACCTGTGTTCTGCCGTGATTTGATGTCAACATGAATCTAAACTCTAAACTCTTAAAACGTATCCTTGAGGACATTCAGAGCATTGATACTTGCGACAATACTCATAAAGTACAGTGAAATGTGAATTCTTGGCAATAATCCTGCTGAGGAATATACATCAATGAGAGACACTAAATAGTTTCAGTGACTTCTTTAATCATGCCAACTTACTGGACAGCCAAATCAGTAAATTTAAGATTGACCAAGCAGATGATATGACCTTCCCATGATGGTAACCTCTTTTGATTTGTTTGTGACAAGGTTAGTCCCCCCTCATCCCTCACACGAAATCTCTTTTGTATTAACATAACTTGTGAAGATGACGCTGTCATACAACAAAAGCTGTACTTTTCTCATGCATAACCTTAAAAATCCCCCCAACAACCCTGAAGACTTCCACCAGGTGTTCTCATTAAGCCTTGGTAGTGCCGGCCATCTGTGACGTTTGTTGACTCTGTTGTAGCTGCAGGATCTTCCCATTCATTACTTCAATCACAGCTGGAAGATAGAACCCAATGTATGAAGTAAACAAGTACGGAATATGTTCTGAACAACAAAAGTGAAATTATCGCACATTATTACTGTTTTAATAGGAAACGTTATTTTTTAGTTGCAGAGTGAAGTGTAAACACATACAGTAGAAGTATTGTGCCATTACAAAATGTACCATTGACCAAACAACTACATGGCACAGTATGGAAACCCCCTATGCAAAATAACTACAAAGACCAGTATTTTATTTTTAAAACAGCCTTTAGTTTTGCCTCATCATATTCAATGTGTTAATAAAAAAAAAGGAAATTACAGCATTAAAAAAGATGACAGAAATTACAAAAAATGTATGCCATTTAGTGAAAAAGGAGAGGAAATAGAGAATATGGAATGTAGCCGGGGCTTACCTTGTTTCATACCATGCTTTTCCTGAAGGACTGGCTGAATTCTTTCTATCTGCTTTGTGAGGAAGTCTATTTTGCGTTTGAAGAAAGACTTTGAGTCTTCCACATTCTATAGACAGAAAAAATACAAAGCATTAACTAAGGATGCTCTGCAAACTTATTTAGTTGATTTTTAATTATATACAGGCTTTGTAATAGAAATTTGGTTGCCTTTTCAACGTAGTATCCCGTCCCAATATCCACTAAAACATTTTCCACATCGTTTAATGACCCAGGGACATACATCTGAGAAGGAGGATGGTCAAGGACAAGTGCACAGAACTCCAAAAGATTCACAACATCATTTAAAGCACTTCACACACAATGAGAAAACATGAAACGCTGGTTGTCATTACACAGCAAAGGAAGGATACAGAGCTGGTAAGTGGCACGAGCAATTCTTTCCCTGCGTGAGAGAGGAAGAGGGACATCATAATAGATAATCAACCTCAGTAGCAGAATTACAGATGTAACAACTTAATAAATTGCAGATCAGAGCTTAGGAGACATAATGAGCTTTTTTTTTTTTTTTTTTTTTTTTTTTTTTTTTTTTTTGTAGATAGTTACTGGCTTATTTGCAAAATGTAAAGTGTGTAGGTAATTAATTTTAGAAAGTAAACGAAAAAGAAAACATTTACTTGCCTTTATTGTTCTTGTTTAGAACGTTCAAACTGTCCTTGGCATCAACATACTTGGTCTGAGCCACTTTGAGTTGACCTATTGAAGACGTCAAGAACTCAATTTCCTGCAAAGGATGACATGAGTCAACACCCACATTAAAACCATACAAAAGCTCAATGCAGAACCCAACAACAATGTAACCTGTAAACAACAACAAACTATTCATTCATCCAGCACATCGAAGCATTTTAAGTCAAAATGCGTGAGGCAAGGAAGGAAAGATAATAACATGATACACATTGTGTTATTTAGTCGCTGAGCCACATTTGTACCGTTAGCATCAACTGTGCTAGCCAGCAAACCACCCACCACCGTGTTACGTTAGATTGACGTCATCATAAAAACTATATTGAATAAGACAAACACAACTCAATTTACTAAACATTTTACAAGTACCTGATCTAGTTGGGTTTTCAGTACTTCTAACTGAGGCAGGGGAACGTCTGTGAGATTCACCGCCATGTTGGTAACGCAATGACTAATGACCTCGGTTGATTGTTTCCGGGTCATGTTCATTAGTCTGAAACATCGCCCCCTGTGGCCAAGAAAAGAAGTCCACCTGCTTCTGACAATCCCCGATGACCAACAGCTTGCTCATCCTCTCACGTTTTAGCTAAAACGTGCTCACGCTGTAGTTAATAATTTAGTTGTTCTTCAATTATATACATCTGTGTAAACTTATTGTCATTCTTAGAAAGTACACATACATGCCTGAAGGTCATGCATGTGTATATAACTTGTGTGAATACAGCATCAACTTATTGAACAAAATAACTGTGTACGAGATGTGAAAGTATTTAACAGTAGGCAAGTTCTGTTTATACAACCTTTAGCTCAGTCTGATAGAACAAAGAACTGAGACATTCCAAGAAAAACTAATTCATCACTTTCTGTATTGATTAGGTCTATAGAAATATATTGATACCTTTCAATATTTCAAAAACAGGAATACTTGCACTTATACTCTTTCAGTCTCAACTGGAATTTGTAGAAAAATAAACTACCTGGCAGTGACCATTATTAAAGAACTATCTTAACTATACAGTGAAAATTGACATTTTAATGTTTTTATATTTATATAGGATAGGTATTTGTAAAGATGGCCAATTCTGATGTTAAAAATACAGAATATCAAAATTAATGTTCAAACAAACCGTTTGTATTTGATCCAGTCCCTATCAAATCAAACCGTGACAATATGGAGATACATGGAGGTGCGTGTGTGTTCATCTATACATACTGTAAGGATGTATACAAAAAAAATGTATAATTGTAATATTTGTGTGTGATATTATAAACAATAAAACACTTAAATTGAAAAAAGTTCATATTTTTCTTACATACAGTGGGGCAAAAAAGTATTTAGTCAGCCACTGATTGTGCAAGTTCTCCTACTTAGAAAGATGAGAGAGGTCTGTAATTTTCATCATAGGTACACTTCAACTATGAGAGACAAAATGAGAAAAAAAAAAAAAATCCAGGAAATCACATTGTGGGATTTTTAAAGAATTTATTTGTAAATTATGGTGGAAAATAAGTATTTGGTCAATAACAAAAGTTCAACTCAATACTTTGTAACATAACCTCTGTTGGCAATGACAGAGGTCAAACGTTTCCTGTAAGTCTTCACCAGGTTTGCACACACCGTAGCTGGTATTGTGGCCCATTCCTCCATGCAGATCTCCTCTAGAGCAGTGATGTTTTGGGGCTGTCGCTGGGCAACACGAAGGAGCCACTCCTTCGTTGCCCGAGCGGTGTGTTTGGGATCATTGTCATGCTGGAAGACCCAGCCACGTTGCATCTTCAATGCTTTCACTGATGGAAGGAGGTTTTGGCTTAAAATCTCACGATACATGGCCCCGTTCATTCTTCCCTTAACACGGATCAGTCGTCCTGTCCCCTTTGCAGAAAAACAGCCCCAAAGCATGATGTTTCCACCCCCATGCTTCACAGTAGGTATGGTGTTCTTGGGATGCAACTCAGCATTCTTCTTCCTCCAAACACGACGAGTTGAGTTTTTACCAAAAAGTTCTATTTTGGTTTCATCTGACCACATGATATTCTCCCAATCCTCTTCTGGATCATCCATATGCTCTCTGGCAAACTTCAGACGGGCCTGGACATGTACTGGCTTAAGCAGGGGGACACGCCTGGCATCTTGCGTGGAGCCCCAGATTGAGGGAGATTATCAATGGTCTTGTATGTCTTCCATTTTCTTACAACTGCTCCCACAGTTGATTTATTCACACCAACCTGCTTGCCTATTGTAGATTCACTCTTCCCAGCCTGGTGCAGGTCTACAATTTTCTTCCTGGTGTCCTTCGACAGCTCTTTGGTCCTGGCCATGGTTGAGTTTGGAGTCTGACTGTTTGAGGCTGTGGACAGGTGTCTTTTATACAGATAAATTGAGTTCAAACAGGTGCCATTAATACAGGTAACAAGTGGAGGACAGAAGAGCTTCTTAAAGAAGAAGTTACAGGTCTGTGAGAGCCAGAAATCTTGCTTGTTTGTAGGTGACCAAATACTTATTTTCCACCATAATTTACGAATAAATTCTTTAAAAATCCCACAATGTGATTTCCTGGATTTTTTTTTCTCATTTTGTCTCTCATAGTTGAAGTGTACCTATGATGAAAAATACAGACCTCTCTCATCATTCTAAGTAGGAGAACTTGCACAATCAGTGGCTGACTAAATACTTTTTTACCCCACTGTATACTTCAAGATGAGTTTGTCATTATACAGTCTCTTATTATAAATTATGATGTATAACAAAAACAACTTGCTTCTTCTAGCTTCAGTCTAGAGACAGAATGGCTCACTCACAGCACTGGTTGTTAGTACTCTGTGGGTGCTGGTATTGTTGATTCATAGTAGGATGAAGATCAATCTAATCATATCTAAAATTTCTATAAACATTTTTGTTTTTACAATTTAAGATCAGTGTGCTATAGCAATGAATTTGTCATGAGGATAATCTTTTTTCTTACATACATGTCTGTCAAAATTGCGTATTCAGTTTCTAAACTGCAACTTATAAATACACATATTCATAACCTGAGGTAAATCCTCAAGCTTAATTAGCAAAACACTTGTCACACAGAATTTAAACATGACAATTATGTTGTACTCTGTGCTATTATCATGTTAATTTTTCATTTTAATTGTTACTCAAATTATACACATTTTACTTTAACATTGAGTAACTTTTTAATATAGTATTATAGCTCTGGATATCTTGTTTTTGAAGCGCTAATTCAAATTAGCTAGAGGCATCCTCCGATTACAACTGACACTGTAATTTAATACCCAAATCCACAAACAAAATATTGTCAGCCATAAAGAGAGACATTTGGATAAAATTCTACTGCCAAATCTATACGGGTCAAAATAAAATAAAATTAAAATCTATCAAGAATGATAGCTAAAGCCTCAAGCTGTAATAAGAATGCAAAGGGTAAGATCAAATGTTTCCTTCTAATAAATGAATTAGTTCAAAACAATAATGATTAATTACTTTACTTTTACATTCTTCCTTGTTTCAAAAGACAATGTAAATAATAGAGACGTTTACACACTATTTACATAAATTTGACTAGTTCAAACTCATTTCCACAATGCAGTGACACTAACAATATGTGAGAATACATTTATTCAAAAATTGTTGTCCCATCAAAATATTAAAAGTCAATTCAAAACGTTCATCAAATATTTACAAGATATTTAAAATCACTCCCACTATAGTTAATACTATAGGTTTTAAAATAGAAACACTGTTTCAAATAAATGTTGACTTTTAATCTTGCTAAACAAGAACAAAATTTTTAGTCACGTCTGCCAGCTGGTCTACTAAAACTGCATAGATTAAGATCTTGTTTTGAGAAGAGGTTTGGCTCATCAGTCCAACTACTGAAGGTGAACTGGTAATCCATAGACCACAGGTGCAGCTCCTATCAGGTGTTTCAAGTGTGTGGCCTGACGTGAAGGACCCATATAATCCAGGAGGGGAGCGCCAGACCCAGCAGAAAACCAGGACTCCAGCAAGGCTTTAGTGAAGCGATCAATATCCCGATCCGTCACGTCCCACAGGTTTCCCAAAATAAAGGGGCTAATGAAAAGAAAAAAACAAAAAGAAATGGCGATGACATAAACACAGAATTACTAAAAGATGTCTATGCGGTCAAGTGCAAACGATTTTTCCACACACATTTTTTTCCAACACCAATACTGCTGTACTGTGGTAAAATACAAGAAAAAAAGCTACGCAGTATCCATATTGTTTTCTGCAAACAAGACAAAAAGAATGAAGTCAAACTATTTTGAAAGTATAGAGACCTCTCACCATCCTGCCATGAGGTAGTTGAGGATGATGCCTTGCCCTTCCTGATCGCCACACACTGCCAGAGCAGCGCTGCTGCAACCAAAAAGCAGAGAGGCTGCTCTCATTTGCTGTTTCAGGACTGTCTGGCTGTTGAGGAATCGTGCGCCTGCTCCGTGACCGACGTAACTAAAGCACCACAGGGTCAGCAGAACACAACCAAGATATAAAGTAAATGAGATTATGGGGTCAAAGAGATTAATAGAAAAAATATTTTATACCAAAATAAGATGAAAATAAAGAGTACAATCAAATATTCCAATTTCAAAAGTTAGATCAAGTTTGATTTTTGGTATTTATGCTTAAACTATGACTCATCTACTTAAATAACCCACTGATTGTTTCAAATCTAATCCTTTAAGTACTTTAATATTGGAACTGGAACTACAACATATTTTAACGTCTGTCATAGTTATGAACTATTGGTTCCTGTTTTCCTGTTTATCAGGATAAACAAAAAGCAGCACAAACTCACATGTAAAGATCTTTAGTGGCAACAGCTTCTTCCAGCTGACCCGACTCAGGAGCAGCTCCACACACACCCTCCCAGTCTGGTTTACTTTACAAGAACAATAATGTAGTAAATTGGCAGAGCACAGACAGTGAAAAAAATTAATCAAATATCTGTT